>OW285238.1:156287024-156772024 GCA_935421215.2 Melolontha melolontha
GGGCGCGGCAAAGCCAAGGTCACGACAAGGTCAAGGTTACGGCAAGGTCAATGGCACAACAAGGTGAAGGGTACGACAAGTGGAGGGAGTTTAAGGTGCTATTTAAGAAACGTGGAGAACGTATTCACAAATAGTGTAATCCTTAACAATATTATGGAACTATTACATAGAAAATATATTTTTTCTGTGAGTGAGTTAACAGAAGAGGAAGAAGATGAAATAATGCAACAGATTTTGGAAAGTATTGGTGAAGATGAGGAAAGTGAGGAAGAAGAAAGTAATAATGAAGAAAATAATGATAATGAAGAAAATAATGATGAAGTAATTTTCGATGATGATGATGAAGTAATTTTCGACGATATTTTTGAAATAGAGACAGTGATACTTCTAGCAGAACTAGATAATATCAGTGATTTTGAAAATAATTAAGATGACCAATTATTAGTGTTTATTTATTTTATTATTAGTGTTAGTTAAATACAGTAGTAGTACAGCGATGGAGTTGAAGATCTGATAAATAAATATAATCAGAACATGTTCCATTTACTTTTAATAAGCAGCAGTAGGTTCTATAAGTACATATAAATAAATTTGCGGAGGATAGTAGATGTAGTACAGAAGTTGGTTCTACAGTTAAAAGTAAGCTTGAGGAGGTCCCCACACTCGAAATCGTGCTAAAGCGCAGGTTTACCGATAAGAGGTTTATAAAGAGACAGTTGGTGTATGCCAGCAACAGTTCATTGCAGCAGTTCATTTCAAAGTGTTCATTTAAAGAACCTAAGATGTTTGATTGTGAGTATTGTGGTAAACAATTTTCTCGTGGAGATAACAGAAATCGACACATGTTAAGTTCTTGCAAAGGCAAGAGAATAAAAATCAGTGATAACAATCCAGACTTATGGAAATGTGAAATCTGTGATGTATACGTGGAGAAGAATTGTTATACTGCACATATTCGTAGTGCCACGCATCGAAATAAAGCGTTTGTAATAGTTGACGATGGTGTAAGAAGAAGTGTATCCACATTCGCAGGAAGAATAGTAAGTTATCAAATATCTGATTCGTCTCAAATATATGTTGATATTGAAGAATTTTCAAATAACATCAGAGAAAAGGTGTTGACATTAATAGAGAGTGTCGTACATGTACATAATTCGATTAAAATAAATTTTGAATTATATGGTATGTATTATTTGCTGACAAAAGATAATGTGGAAATCAAATCATTTAATACTATGAACAAGATCATAACGCAAGGAAGTGAATTATATAGCTTGTACAATGAGTATATTGATGAAATTAAGAACAAAATGAGCGAATTCCAGGAGCGTAATTCAGGTAAAATTGTATAAACTTATATTATTATAGTGATTTACGTCTCTCTGATTATATTTCAGGTTGGACTTTGAGCAATATTATACATTTGGAAGTGAACATAAATAAATACAATCCTATGAGAGGATCAAGTTATGTGGACTTACCACCATCAATAAAGAAGAAGAAGGCCATTATAAATATTCAAAATGTTGACAATGCATGTTTCGCTTGGGCGATTACTTCAGCGTTAAGAGTGCCAGGTGGACTTCCCCAAAGACCTTCTTCCTATCCCCATTATGATACCGTGGCTGATTTTACTGGTTTAAATTTCCCTGTCCATTTAAAAGACATTGTTAAGTTTGAAGAAAAGAATAATATATCTGTAAACGTATATGGTATCGAGGAGTATTTCGATGGTGCTGTGACGGTGCATGATATAGTGGGACCTTTATATTTTACGAAACAAAGGAAAATGACTCATATTAATTTATTACTTCTTTCTGCGAAAGAAGGGAATTTACACTATTGTTGGATTAAGAACTTGTCTCGACTTGTTTCGGCTCAAAAATCACAGCGTGGACACCAAAAATATATTTGTGAAGGATGTCTAACTTTTTTTACATCGTTAGAAAAATTACAAAGACATGAACATGAAGATTGTAAGCAGGTGAAGGCGGTGTTTCCAACTATGAATCTGAAGACGAACAAATATGGGGAAGAAGTTCCGGAAAATATATTAAAATTTGAAAAATTTGAAAAGCAGTTAAGAGTTCCTTTTGTTGTGTATGCTGATTTTGAGGCAATATTAAAACCTATTGATATGGTAGAACCGGATCATGTAAAACCTTATAGTGTGAAATGTTTCGAACATCAGCCACATTCTTTCGCTTACTATATAAAATGTTCGTTCGATGAAAATTTGTGTAAACTGCGCACATACCGTGGACAAAATACACCTAAAACGTTCATGACAGAGTTGGAAAGTGATGTAAAATTATTATATAAAAACTATTTGAGTAAAATTGTGGAAATGAAACCCTTAACTGAAGAAGAGTGTTATAATTATGAGCAAGCGAGAAGTTGTCATATTTGTGAAAAAGCACTAGATGTGAATGATAAAGTATGCGACCATGATCACATGACTGGATTATATCGAGGTGCAGCACACATGGTATGCAATATAAATTACAAAGAACCTCGCTATACTCCAATCATAATGCACAATTTATCGAATTACGATACACATTTATTTGTAAAATCCTTAGCATTGGACAAGGAAGAAATAGATGTTATTGCCCAAAATAAAGAAAAGTATATATCATTTTCTAAGAAAGTATATGTTGGCGATAGAATTGACTGTAATGGTAAGAAGAGGAAAGTCTTCCATAAATTGAGATTTTTAGATTCATTTCGATTTATGAGTTCTTCTTTAGATAAATTATCATCATATTTAGAGGATTCTCAGTGTAGAGAAGTGTCAAGATATTACATGGGTGAAAAATTTAATTTACTACGACGAAAGGGCGTCTTTCCATACAACTATGTCACATCATTTGAAAGTCTATCTGTGACAGATTTGCCCAGTAAAGATAAATTTTATGATATATTATCTGATAGCGAAATTAGTGATGAGGATTATAGTAGAGCCGTTCGAGTGTGGGATTTATTCGAATGTCAATCTCTGGGGGAATATAGTGATATATATCTACGATCTGATGTTTTGCTACTAGCAGATGTTTTCGAAAATTTTCGAAATATTTGTATGGACAATTACAAGTTAGATCCAGCACACTATTTTACGGCACCAGGTCTTAGCTGGGAAGCGATGCTACGAATGACAGACGTCAATTTAGAATTATTAACAGATGCGGATATGTTTCATTTTTTCAAACAGGGCATACGTGGAGGTGTCAGTATGTGTTCTAAAAGAATAGAGGTGGCAAATAACGAATACTTATCACAATTTGATCCATCAGAACCTAAGAAATATATATTATATCTCGATGCGACGAATTTGTATGGTTATGCTATGACGTCCAAATTACCAAGCGGTGAATTTGAATGGTTAACGAATGAGGAGTTAATGATGCTGGATGTTCAAACTTTGGAAGACGATGGGGATAGAGGGTACGTTTTCGAAGTAGATTTAGAATATCCAACAGCCCTTCACGACCTCCACAATGATTATCCCTTCTGTCCGGAACACGTTATACCACCTAATTCTAAACATCCTAAATTGATTCCAAATCTTTCAAATAAATCGAATTACATTATTCACTATACGACTTTGAAACAATGTTTGAATAATGGTTTGAAACTAAGTGGAATTCGACGCGGAATTAAGTTTAAACAAAGTAATTGGTTAAAGGGATATATTGATTTTAATACAACGAAACGAAGTGAATCGAATAATGCATTCTACAAAGAATTTTACAAGTTAATGGTGAATAGCATATTTGGAAAAACTATGGAAAATGTTGAAAATCACGTTAATATTAAATTGGTTTCCCATTGGGAAACAATTAGAAACAGATTGGGTGCGGAGGCATATATTGCAAAGCCAAACTTTAAATCCAGTAAAGTATTTTGCAACACGTTAACAGCTATCGAATTGGCTCAAGTTCGAGTAGATTATGTAAAGCCTGTGTACGTAGGATTCACAATCCTGGAAATAGCTAAAAAGATAATGTATCACTTTTTCTATACCTTCCTTAAGCCTTTGTATGATTCGGACATTACACTGCTCTACACAGACACAGATTCTCTAATTATAAGTGTACGAAATTATAATGTATATAATGACATAAAAAATAATTTAGATATGTTTGATACTTCAACTTTTACTGAAGGGAACTTATTCGGAATACCACGCAGTTCACCTAGGCTCGGTAAAATGAAGGATGAATACGGCGGAGGTATTATTGAATGCTTCTATGGTACAGGGGCCAAAGCTTATTGCTTGAAAGTCCAAAATAAAACGGTGAAGACGGCGAAAGGAGTCAAAAAATATGTTATTGATAAGAAATTGTCCGTTGCAGATTATAGAAGTGTAGTTGAAGAAAATGAAACTCTTATGCGGAAGATGTACGTATTTAGATCAGATTTTCACACGATTTACACCGAATTGCGAAATAAAGTAGCGCTCACATCAAAAGATGATAAACGATATATTCTCCCAGATAGAGCTTCTACCTTAGCGTGGGGTCATTATAGAATAGAAGAATTAGAACGTGAAGCAAATTTGCAGAAATTGATTACCGAATTGATGGATTACCAACCTACAATTGACTTCAGCTCCTAATTTGCTTTCCTATCTGTACTTTTTCCATTATGTGTACTTTGAACTTATTACTTATGTAAAATAAAACACTGTATTTGATTTATTTTTCTAATTAGCTCTCATATGTATGCTTCTTAAACTGTACTACCTCATAACATGTATACTATGAACTGTATCATAACTTATAAGAAATATAACACTGTATTTAATTTATTTTTTGTAATTAGCTCTCATAACTGTTTCATGTGTACTCTGAACTGTATTACTACTTCTTGTAAAATAAAACACTATAATTTATTTATTTTTTTATTATTTCCCTAATTTCATTCGAAAATTACATTCTACAATACATTATCCTTAGATATCCAGGAGTTGTGTGATGCAGGCATACCCAACCATTTGACAAGGACTTGATTCTTTTTTCGACGTATAACTTTCTCAACCAGATAAACATCTGGATGTCGAACCTTTTTTAATTCTTCTTCGTAAAAACCTCCGAGAACATTCTGCTTTTGAGAGTCTTGCAATATATACGTTCTCGGATATGTATTCTGGACTTTGCTTATCGTGAATATTTCATTGGTCCAGTTCGGAGTATACATTTTAGAAAAAACGTGTCTATGCTTACTGATACGCACATGATCTCCCACTTCAAATTTACCAATTCTAGGGTCACCAATTTTTATGTGACTGTACACCGATTTTTTAATTGCTTTGGCATTCCTTTGGTTTACTGCAACAGGTTTGTATCCCGTTGTTCTGTGAACTGTATTGTTGTAAATGTTGACCAACTGTTGCAACATACCAACCCACCGGTAGTTACCGTTGAAGCTGAACTCCTTCCACATTTTATTTTTAATCGTTCTATTAAAACGCTCAACAATAGAACTTTTTAAATTGGAGTAAGTGGTGTAGTGATTAATGTTATACTTATCCATGATCTTCTTAAACTGCCTGTTAAAAAATTCTTTCCCTTGATCGCTCTGAATATTCCTTGGAATGTTTTTCTTTCCTGAGGAGAGTATGGATTCCATATAGCCGCTGACACTTCTGCTGCTGTTTTATTTTTTATTGGAATCACCCACGCAAACTTTGAAAATGTATTTATGCATACGAAAAGATATTTGAAATTATCGTTTTCTCGAGCATAAGGTATCATTTCAACCAGATCGATCTGGAATAAGTCTCGTAGTCCTTTTATTATGACTCTCCGTCGTCTAAAATTTCGTCGCGCAGGTGCGTGTAGTTCATTAACGACATCCCTTTTAAGTGATGACATTTCCTTCGACGACTACTTCTGCAAACACTGGCTCTGTTTCTTTCGGTATAGGATATGGACCAATGTACTTCAATCGCAATTCCGCGTTGATGTCTATTGATACTGAAGGATGGATGAGAACGATGCTGTGAGCGTTAACGGAGAGTCTCACTAATTCATCGTCGGAATAATTAACTGCAACAATCTTTCCACTGTATAGTTTATTCGTATATAACTGCGTTTGCTTTCGACGCGCAGGAGTTATAAAGTAATATGCGTCCTGCCCAATACGTCCATTACTCTGCAGTTGAAAAACATATTTTGAAGGTTCCCTTTTTGGAGGAGGAACATATAATATACGAGTAAGCTTTTCCAATTCCTTCTTGAATTTAGGGTGTTTTAAAAAATTTGCTACTGCATCTTCTTCCGCTAAATGTCTTCTGACGATATGTTTATGTATGTGTCTTCCAAATTTATCTATTGTCATCGTAATACTCTATCGGTGTCGATATACTAACTGCTTTATAACTATGCTGCTCAACCTATTTAATTATTTTTGATTCCTGCAATTCCTCAATTATTGCAGTGATTTCGTTATCATGACCAGTATGTCCGGCATCCTTGGACGCCATCAGTAACTTCAATCTGTCGCACAATTCATTTACATCATCCCAATACTTATATTCCACAATACTCTTAGGAACAACGATCTTTCGCAACGGTAATTTTTTTGATAAATCCAATCCTGTTTTCCAAGTGCGGGTCCACCAAACTTCTGGTTTTTTTCCTTGAACAATAGGTTTAATAATTGTCGTATATTTATAATATTTACTTGCTGCATATTTCCGAGCCGGATCGTAATCAACTCTAGCGGCGTGAGTATCATTTAAAATGAATTTATAATTCTTAGCGTCAGCATATTGAAACTTTCCCGGTCTCTTCATAAACAGTAGCTCTAGTAATCCCTTAGTAGCCCTATAAGTAAATTCACCGATTATAATGTTGGGTCCATCAAACCTAATATTTGCATTTCCAATCATCAGGTCACCATCAACTTCGCGTACACCATACTTCTCATCGAATTCTTCTTTCTCATCCGTCATCAACCCCATCAGATAAGGCCGTATAGCGGGGTCATGATCTTTTAGCGCTGCCTTAACTACATCCGTTTCTAACAGAGTCTTATTTAACGACTTATTAGTAATTATTGACTTTGACGGACGCGTTTTCAAAAGCGATAGAGCGTGAGCCCTTGACTTATCCAACTCAAGGCTTTCACTAGAATCTAATTCATCACTTCGTTCCTCCTCTTCATCACCACCCTTTGGAGTCTCTGGCAATTGTTCCCCGATATATTCATCTTCTAGAAATGTGGGCTGGCTGAATGTCTCAGACATTCGAATCTTTTTTTTCAAATCTGATGAATTTGTAAGACTGGTATCTCGTGGAGGTGTTCCGGCGAGATACACACTTCGTTGTTTTGTCGGAGAAGAATGGGTGGATGGGCTGAACCATGACACGTGTCGTTGCTGTCGTTTACGCGGTGTACTTTGTTGACGTAAAATTGACGTTCCTGGTATTGCCACATAAGATTTTTCTGATATGATGTCTGACCAAGATTCTTCTACTTCTTTAGAAGCGTCCGCAGAATCAGTTCGTCCTCGAGTTATATTACTGGGAGCTAATTTGCTAGCGATTTCAAGTAGCGGTTTTGCTATGGGCGCATACAGAATATTTGTTTCTCTCTGAGATTGTGCAATGTCAGCCCGTAATGTTCTTAACTTTTGTTTAAGAGCTTCGCGAGCTTGTATTAAATCTCTTATGATTTTATTTTCCATGTACACTCTATAACGAATACCTGTAGACTGATATAAATATTCCAGTAATACATGTTTTAAACCCTAATGTACGTTACAAACTCCTCTTAATTAAAACTTATAAACTTAAAGCACATCAAATTGAATACTATGGGGAGAAATATGTCAACTCTTCTCAGCCTCATTAATCTGTTTATAGGTGTATGTAAGTATCAAAACCGAAACGATATCTTCCATCATTATATACAGAATCATTATCAATGAACAGCATACCAAACGAATTCTTCCAACACATTCTACAGATGTATAGAAATTGTTCATAGCTTAAATCATGAATGTGATCATTATGGATATGTTTCAAATTTGTACCGTCTTGTCGAAATAGTATTAACAAATTGGTATTATCTCTGATAAGTTGCTTTGGGACCGCACTGTATGTTTGCATTAAATAAAAACAATCTAAATTTCGGTGTCTACCATAAGAGAAAAAATCTTTTACGATATTCAAGTCGGCAGGTGGTATATCATCAAAGATAACGACAGAATAATCCGCCATTTGGTTAGGAGTAGGCATGTGATTAACATCAGTATACTCGTGGTAACCAATTTCAGGAACATTTTTCAATATATTTCTTAAGTATTCATACTTTTGCTGATGAAGAGATCTACTGCAGATGTAAATATTTTTGAAGCGTAACCCGTTCGGATGAAGTAATAGGGTTAAAAGGACATTTGTTTTGCCACACCCAGAAGGTCCCACAATTAATCCTCGCTTACATGAGCCACTGAAGAGGCTACTGTGTCGTATAAAACTTTTCGTAATTGATGTGGAATCATAGTTGTGCACTTGTAAGGATAATTCTTGCGGTTCCAATTGTACAATATTTGGTTCAGCTCCACTCGATTCCATCGACATAATCGATTCGACTTAACAATAACGACTGAATTATGATATCTTCGTGTGCGTTATATTATCTGTTTAGGATTAACTTAATATTAGAAATAAAACAAGAAATATAATAATTTTTTTATTTTTTAATTTTCTTTTTGCCGCCAATTTTTTTGTTAGGGGAAGGTGGCGGCGCCTTCCTGTCCGCAGACCCCCGATCAATTGTCCGTATCTTGGGACGCTGGGATACGGGAAGCCTGTTGGAACGATTCGGCGAATCGTTCCTGCAGGGTTCTCCTTTGCGGCACCGCCAGAGGTGTCATTGGGCGATGCGACTCCTCGTATTCAGGTGGCAAGTCGGGGGAGTCGACATCCACCAGGGGGTCAGTCGGTGTTGTTATTGTTATGGTCAGCGGACCTTCAATTTTTGTTATTTTGATCTCGACTTCCTGTAACAAGTAAAGCATTGAAGTTATTACATATCATGTAAACTATTGCAAAACAGTTATAGGTGTAATTTTGCAGCCCCTACCTTGTCTGGATAGTTTTGTAGGAACTAGTACATTAGTATCGTGCAATGTGGGTGTTAACCAGGTCGATGCAGAATTGTTTACAATCGAATGTGATGACAAGTTGATGTATTAGATGGTTGAAAATGTTGAAAATGTTGAAAATAGGTTGTCCGATGGTTCGTATCGTATCAGTGTAGTCTCGCTCATGAAACTTGACCAATGAAACAATTAATTATCGAAAATACAAATCATTGTGGTGGAAATGATTTTTGATAATCAATCATGTCTTCAATCAAGCTTCCAAGTCGATTCAGCAGATCCTTCCTTTCCCTTTGGCGGGTTACATATGAGTCATCGGATGGACTGATGACATTAGTTAGGAAATGAAGAACCTTGTCTTGCTCTAACGAATAACCGTTAACCTGCCCCTTTAGCGAGATCACCTGCTGAAGGAAACTATCCGCTGATGAATTGCCCGCCAAATATCTAACAAATGTGTCAGAAAACTGTTTACAATCCGCAGAGAAAGTTGCGAGTTCGGATGGTTGTTGTTGCCCACAGTGGAATTGTGAGGCAAACAACGACGCAGAAGCATTGGAAGGTGGAGCTGGAGAATCATTTGAAGGAGGAGCTGGAGAAGCATTGGAAGAAAAGTGTTCAGGAATATTTGCGTTGGGAGAAGGTATGGGGGACTGAGGAAGATCAGTTATTTCTGGAGCTGCTTGAGGAATTGCAGGTGATTCAGTAAAAGAGCCGGAAACATTCATTTGAGGTTGGGACGCTGAAAAATGAGTAGTCTGAGACTGAGACAAGATTACTACAGATTCTGTGGTTAGATTAATCGTCTCCACAATCTGTGGTATTCTTGCCACCCCTCGTGTCACATTTACATCATCACACCTTTGCCTTCTTCCTACTGTATCGTCCGTGAGCAGTGTTCGCAGATTCGGCGCTCGAACCGCTCGAACACTAGGACTACAAGTTGTATAGGGTAAAGGTATATAGTTCTTTGTATTTTGCCCTCGTCGTATTTTGGTCCTCGTAGTGTGTTCTTGTCCTGTGGTAGAGATTGTAGAGTGTCTGTACATACGTCGTTGGGCAGTCAGTTCGCGTCGTTGTACCCTATCCAATTTGTAGTACTCGTCCTTCGGCAAATAAGGAGGAGGTTGCAAAGGTGGAACGGTAGTTAATTGTGACACGAAAGCAGGTGGATTAACTTCTGCCGCAACACCTACTTCAACAGTATGAGGTAGGGGTCGTACCGCAGAAGTAGATGGAACTGCAGAAGGTAATTCAACTGACTCCGATTGTCGTCTAACGTCCGTCCGACTGGAAAATTCATCCATTCGTCTATCCAGTGATAAAATCTCGTCCAAGTCCACGTTTTCAACATTTTCAACATTTTCAAAAAAAATAAAATCAAAGTCGTCGTTATTAGTCTAAAATAAAAAAGATGAATTAACTATGACAAATGAATGTGAAGAATTTGTAAATTTAAATTATATTCTCTATACAATTACAAAAAGTATTTAAATTATTTTCTCGCTGCAATAAATGTAAGCACATTAATTTGAACTGTTGAAATAATTTTAAAACCAAATACAAATAAGTGTGTAAATAATAATAATAAGTAAATATACAAGAAATATAATGTAATTGTACTCACCATTATACTGCAAGAGATACTTTGTGAATGATTTATAAGAAGATTAAAGGAAGTATATATATTAAAATCTCTAGGCCAAAACACGTCACGTTTTAAGAATAACAATTTTTTATACGTGTCTGCTATTATGGAACATAAGTTGTTTACACAATTTGTGAAGGTTAATGTTTTTATAACCCTCACAAAAATGTTTTTTTTTTTTTTAATTTTTTTCAAATTTTTTTGTTTTTTAAAATTTCTTTAAATTTTTTTTATTTTATTTTTTTTTAATTTTTTTATATATTTTTTAAATTTTTTTATATTTTTTTTAAATTTTTTAAATTTTTTTCAAATTTTTTTACAATTTTTTAAATTTCTTTTTAATTTTTTTAATTTTTTAAAAATTTTTTACATTTTTTAAAAATTTTTTAAAACTAAATTTTTTTAAATTTTTTTTAAATTTTTTTAAATTCTTTTAAATTTTTTTTAAATTTTTAAATTTTTTTAAATTTTTTTAATTTTTTTTAAATTTTCTTAAATTTTTTTTAAAATTTTTTTAAATTTATTTTTATAGATTTTTTAAATTTCTTTTTCCATTTTTTGATGAGGTTGTTGCGAAAATGTAATAAACAACAAACTTAATTTTTTTCGGAAAACGTGCATTTTCTGCTCTATTAATGTTCTGATTTTACCCCTTCCTATCTCATTTTGTTCTCCAGATTTTTCTGTATTTTTTGCAACCAATTTCGATTTTCCCACTACTTTTTTTTTGGAGGGGGGGAAATTCCCCCTCCAATTTTACTTTTACCCCTACCAATCGAAATATCTAAAAAAACAAAAAACCTCAATTATCTCAAAAACTTAGAGGATTTCAGGCTATGCCCCCCCCTCCCCTCCCCTTCCCCCCCCCCCCCCCCCCCCCCCCCCCCCTCCGCCCCCTCCCCTCCATCGCCCCTCCTACTTTCCCTCTCCCCTTTTTTTTTGGCCTCCGACCCACTCCCCACCACCTTTTCGCGAGCGATCCAAAAATGCAATAAAAAAAAACTTCCATATAAAGAAATTTTTTCTTGGATACTTAGGTGTGTAACCATAATTAATTTTGTAAATAACTAGTTTTAATAGCGTTATAGCAGACAGACGCGTGTAATTAATGTATTGTAAAGTTCATGAACACTTAGGTGAGTAAGCTTACCTAATTTTGTAAATATGAAAAAATTCATGGAAACTTATTTGAGCACCCTTAATTATTTTTGTAAATAATTAATTTTAATAGCTTGATAGCAGACAGAGGCGTATAGTTAATGTATAGAAAAGATAAAAACAATATTTTCTTTAATTTTATGTTTATTTCATTCTTTCATATATTACATCAATAATCTACATCATATTAATATTTTTACTTAATTATACATTTACATAATCTGCAATCTCGTCTCCTAATACAACCCTCCACGACATCACCCTCGTACAACTGATGTTCCATACATGGCCTACATTTTATTAAATCTTCATCCAATTGATAATATTTCGGTAACCGATGCCAGACCATCTCCAAATCAATACACCTCACTTTTGAAATTAAAAATGATTTTGGAATGAACATTAAATTCCAAGCATTTATACCAACTAATGATCCTTCTGCTTCATATTGATGTATAACATTTCCAACCCTCTCGACACCATTTCGTACAATTCTAGTCCAAATACTGCCCATTCCGACTACACTATTTGTAAATATTTACAGATATCGATTAAAATTTTTTTCTCTCTAAACTGTGGTACATTAAATACTTATGCAATCGTTCGACATTAGTTAGTGCACAAACAACGGAATCACCAACGTGAAAACTGCAACTTGGTTCTTCTTTTCTTATTTTATCGGCATCAATTAAATCTACTATTCGTTTATTCTTCAAAATACTCTTCAAAAATTCTAGCTTCTCCCTTCCTTTAACGTACACCACGTTCACGTCGGCACACAATCGTTTAATAATTCCTTCAAACTCAGTCACACATATATATCCTTCTTCCCACCTTAACCCGTGATGACAGCTGTAAGCATATCTTGCGACACGTTTATCCTCATCTGTCAAAGCATTAAAACTTAGCACAGGTTTGAAAACAAAATGACTCTTTTTGAAATTATTGTCACATGTAGCCAACTCCTTCGGCATTACCCTATGTATTTCAGAACGATACCATTGAAAATCGATAACAATAGACTTTTTGGCACGTCTTGCAGTCATCATGTAACGATTAACTAACCATCTACACAAACTACATCACCTCAGCCCGAATCTTATTTAACAACAACATCCTACCCCTATTACGGTATCTAGTGCGCCGCTAATATTTTCGTTGAACCACTTTATTAAATGGTGAATACTGATATAATTTATTATGCATGATCAAACAGTATAGAGTGGTATCCTTTGGCACATTAGCCTTCGTTGTAAACTCAATTCTAACCTCTACGCCACTTTTATGTACCGCATCTTCTTGATGTGAACAATCGATACCTATTAGCGGACACAATTTAAACTGATTCAGTTTCATAAGCGGTTCGCTATGATCGTAACCATAGTAACTCTGTTGAAATCTAGCGTACATATTATATAAAACAGCTATGCGATTCTCGTCAAAATCAACACGAACATTTTCGTATGGGTATCTCTTCCCATTCAAATAAGCCATCACGTCCGTTAAATTAATTGCATCAAATTTGCTCATATTATGAGACAAACTTCCTTTTTTCCCACTTTGAAAACCCAAAATTATATACCTCGGTGTTTCTAATTGTGGGGCAGTTTTAATTGCCCAACTATGTTTAGTTGTCTCAGGAATTCCCGGATTTTCGTGAATTTCCCAACCTCTAAAAAACATTTCCATCAGAGTATTTTTCGTTGTTAATTTTGTCAGGGCTAAATCTTGAGCCATACCCACTTTAACATGGGGTACTCGCCATATTATACTATCAATAATTAATTTCATTTCTTCATCGGCAACAGTGTTCATTATCGCATCGCTATCATCAGCACATCTCTTCAATATTAATTCTTGCGGCATATGCATAATAATCTGCTTTACGTCTTCGGCAAAACCTATTAACATTTTAAGTGGAATACAAATACTAAAATTTCCTCTAACATCTAAAACTGGAGCCTTCCCTGTAGTAAATTCCCAACCGCAATTTTCTAATTTATTTATATAACTCGGACTATAAGAAAAATATCCCTTCATAGTTGATGTTATACCCACATTTCTAACTTCATCTACCTCCGATCCACTCATTACATATCTGATATTACTAAACATAAAAGCTCCGGCATTATGAATCAGAGATGCTGTAGCACTTGCTTTACTAACATCACTAGCTAATCGTAATTTCCCTTCTATTAATAATTCCGATTCGGATGGTAGAGTATATTTATCTATTTCTGGAACCACAATTCGTATTTCATCATTATTCCCATATTTTGGTGAGCCAAATGGTGCATGATTGTGGTATTCCAATTCGATAATTGAATTATCCACACGAACTTTTCTCAAAACATCTAACACTTCCATAATTAAAATAATTCTACCTCACAGTGACAATCAACTTCTCGCAACACAAATTATTCTTACACTGACAAAATATCCTCATCCTTTTTCTATAAATACTATTTTTATACTCCTCCGTATTTATACCAAAACTCTGTAACCCAAATTTTTCAAAAATTTTCTATTTTCACCTGATAAACCACCATATTTCACTATTCGCCCCATCCCGCTCCTCAATTTATTTGATGACTTTCCTGTAGATCGTCGAACTTGCTTCCACAATTTATTGTTAGTATTACTTCTCATGTTACTTAAAATTTGTTTGTAGTAGTCACTGTTTTCTTCTTAATCGTAAATAAACTGTTAACTCTTCACCTCTCAAATCAATTAATCGTCCGTTCTGATCGACGGCTCGAATTATAATATTCGTTAACATGTTCACATTCACAGGCGTATAAATGTTCTCTTGCGGAACTTCTATTATTTTAAAACCTGGTGGAACATTCGGATGAAAATGATATAAAACATGCGACAACTCCCCGTTAATATATGAACCAGCAACTACATTACACATAATATCGATGGCACTCATTTTATTAATATCAACCACCTCATCACTGGTCCTCGGAATATTTCCTTGTATTTTAACTTTTCCAAAGCCTAGTAGAGAACCAATTGAATTTTCTACAGTAAAATCGATATCCACTGAAGACTTAATAGTTGCTTTCAAGGTATTATTATTTGCGCTTAAATTAAAAAAATTCTTATCATCTGTACCGAGACGCACTTGTTCTTCAATATACTTCTCTAAATCTGCTACGTCATAAGTACCCTGTGGAACTAATATATTCTCCCAATTCCCGGGCTTACCCGGGGCTATAGCATAATATCGAAATACATTATTCTCCGATGTAACATTTGAAATAGAATTATAAGTTTGCAAACTCAACATACACATTTCAAATTCACCATTTAAATATACAGGCGGATTCAAAACACATGTCAACTGTGCTCCTTGTCCTGATAAAACAAAAGCCAAATTATCCGCACCTCCATCACCATCACGTTCCATTTTATATACATACAACAATATTAAATTATTTACTAAAAGAAACTCGTTCTCAACTAATGAATCCTTTCAAAAAGAATAAACACAAATGTCCACAATTCACAGTATTCAAGTCTTGATATCTCTTATAGTTATATCGTATAACGCCACCCGCATTCGATAATAAATAGTTTTCGACCTCAGTCGGAGGTCTTAAATCACCATAACTATCGAAATACTTTATTATATCGTCATGCTTCATATAAGCTACCCAATGAGTACCTTCTCCAACATTATCGTCCAAATTAACTATTCCCTTTTCTCTTTTGCGTATGATTGCTGGTAGGACATCTCTACTAAATATACCCCGAAAATTTCTTATTTTCCATCCTCTAACATATTTCCATAAATCGACTTCAGTTAGAGGTCTTCGGGGTAATTTGCTTAACCGTTTTTTGAAACATTTCCACTGGGTAAATATACGCCACAACCAGATTTGTATGGTTTAATATATAACCCACTCCCAATTGATATTCCACACCCCGACTTATATGGTTTCACATATAAGCCGCTACCAGCTTTTGACTCCATAGCAGTATTATGGCGTTTAGTTTCTTCTAATCGATCTCTTGCAGCTTTAGATGAATTAACTGCATTCGCAATTGCTGCAGCACCTCCACCTAGCGATCCCAGGGCACCCAAAGCTGCAAATAACGGAATTAATGGTAAAAAGCCACCCTTCTTTGGTATTGGAATAATTCTCGAACGAGGTAATAAAATTTTCTTTCCAGACTTCCTCAAACTTCGATATGCCACTTTTGCATTTTCTAACATTCCTTTTCTACTGCCCGCCCGTTTTATTGCATTGCGTGCAATTCTCATTGCCTGCATAAATGATATAGAACCACCCACAAAATTCCGTTTCATGTTTCTACTCCTTTGTCTATTAACTGGTTTACTGTGTCGAGTCACTCCTTTTCGAACCCGTCTCCTCACACCCATACCTAATTTTGTTTTACCTTTCATAGCACCAGCAACTATAACAGAAGATAATTTTTCTCCAACTCGAGCGTCTGCACTCTTTAATCGTTTAATAGCAATGTCATACAATTTTTTATCCGCTATATGTCGCTCTGATATATCACCAGATTTTGAATAAGCTATATCGTGCTCTTTGCAAGCCTCATCCAAATCATTCACGCCTTTATCACCTCTCTCCAATCGCTCTTTTAATTTCGTTCCTGGTCCACAAAATCTATACCCTGGTATATGTAGTTCTACTGGAAGCTTATTTATTATTGTATTCAATAGGCCGCCACCTTTCCTTCTGCCTTTTCGATTTAAACTACGCCGTTTAACCAAATTCCCCATCTTTTATAGGCAAACGCTTTAATGTATCTATCATAAGCGATGGTTCACACTTTAACACAAAACGCTCTCTATTTTTATATTTATACACACTCTCTTTTCTCTTAATTTGCAATTATAACTATCATACAACAACCTCTACACTTTAAATAATTCAATATACTTAGTTCCTTAATTTCTACTCATAATATAAAATAAAAGACTGTATTCATAACATAATTTATTATTATTAATTTTTATATGTACATATAATTTCAATTACGATTTCTTCTTATTAGATCAATATCCTGGTAAACTTTTTGAAGATGATTTACCAACATCTCTTTTGTTATACACACACATTCTAGAGTTGATCCCTGCAAAACTTTCTCTATTTCCATATTCAGATCCCCTCCACTTACAGATAGATATTGAATAACATCCTTATAAAATTCATCATACTTTAAGTTTCTTAACGATTCCAACCGGGATTCCAGCACCTTTCTCACACGCCGCAATTCTGACAAACCTTCAAATGATAAATACAACAAATCTCCGTCTTTGTCAATTTTTAATATTCTGTTCTCCCCATCAAAACATTCGCTAGAAAGTTCTAAATTCGATATGCGCATACTTGGAAACTTTCCACCACAATAATCGAAATACTTCTTCAATTTCGCGCTCTGCATCATAAATTCTGCCCATTCTTCAGAATTAAAAAATATGCATTGCTTTCTCACACCAACAATCTTCACTATCGGTTTGAAAAAATTATCTGGTAATAAACCAACACATACCCACTTTGAATGACTTTTATTTAAAAAATATATGCTCTCTGCTACTAGAGGTAAATTCCATGAAGATTCGAAAACTAATTTTTCAGAACATCTGTCAAATTCTTTCCAAAAATTATCCATTTTTCCCACTTCCGAAAAAAAATTTTCTATCATAGGATCGAGCACTTTTTTCTCCATTACCTTATTAAAATGTTCTTCGTTAGAACTCACAATTCTTAATTCACCTTCTTCTAAACTATCTAAACGATCACAGCCACACTTACGCTTCACCGTTCCCATTATATATACACTGACTTCTTAATATCGCTGGATTTATATAGTAGCCCTTATGAACTGCCGCTGGCAAACACCAACTGCGTCTTTATAAACCTCTCATCGGTAAACCTGCGCTTTGATTCTAGCACCTCCTCATGTGGAACCTCCTCATTGCCCTTGAGCTGTGCCACAGGTTCACCTTATTTAAAATATATTATTTAAATCATATTTAATGTTTTAGTTTTTTCTTTTTTGGTATTCTAAATTTTCTAAATTGTTGGGTAATACTCTTTTTACAAACTGAGCAATTTCTCTTTGAAGGGGCTGGACCGTCAATTTGTTCTTCACCGGTATTATAGTGTCTAAAACACGGTCGATATTCTTCTAGTTCAATTTGTTTGTCAGGTGAAATTAAATGCCAGAACTCCTCTATCCATTCTGGGGCTACTTTCGTTTTAAATAAATCTAATGGAATATACTCTATTAGATTTGTTTTAATACCAGATAGATGACCATAATTTTCATAAACAAACTTGACTGCTTCTAATATCAATTCTAGGTGTTGGGACATTTTGTTTTAATCGCTGGTTTCAGTATACTAAGCTTCTATATTATTTTCAACAATATTTATTGGCGATCAAAGTCAATGAGGAGGTTTTAGAATTGTTTGAAAGTTAATGGAAAATTTTCTTTACAATCCTCCTCATTGCCCTTAAGCTGTGCCACATATGACCTTGATATGACCTTGACCTTGACATGACCTTGACCTTGACCTTGACCTTGACATAGCCGATTCTAGCACCTCCTCATGTAGAACCTCCTCATTGCCCTTGGGCTGTGCCACATGCAAGGTCAAGGGCAATGAGGAGGTTCAACATGAGGAGGTGCTAGAATCGGCTATGTCCCTCTACTCAGAACAAATAATATGCCCTTTGTAAATGTCAATAACGTACTGAATATAAATCTTTCGCACGTTCAGTTATTAAAAAAATTTTTTTTTTAATTTTGTGTTGTGTTTATTAGTTCTCTATTTATTTTTCTAAACATTTTGGTTTTACTTTCGTTGCTTAGTGTTTGACAATATTTCACTATGGTATTTCCTCATTTGGAGAAATGCGATACGTTGGAAGCATACATTTTATGTCGTAAAAATTCAATAAGGACTAACGAATATTATGCTGAACACTATCCTTTACGACAGCAGCCAGATCGACGTTACTTTCGAAAACTTTACAATCAGTTTAGACTGCATGATTGCTTATTTAGAAAGAAACGAACAAATAAAAATATCGTCGTCAACGAAGAAGTAGAAATTACAATGTTAGCATATTTTGAAGCCCATCGCGAATTTTCCATTAGGGATGCTACTAAGGAATTGGCATTAAGTTATTCATCAGTTCAAAGAATTTTGAAAAAGCATAAATATATCCCCTTTAAGTTCAGAATCTCAAACATTACAGCCAGGAGATTAGCTTTCTGTCATTGGTTTGTTAGTTTTTGTGATGAAAATTTGAATGGAGCACAGTGTATTTTATGGAGTGACGAAACAAATTTTTCAAAAAGAGGCATGTTTAATAAGAAAAATAGTCACTACTGGTCTCAAGAAAATTTATTAATAGTTCGTCCCCATGCTGCACAAGTTCGATTTAGTTTTAACGTTTGGTGTGGATTAATTGGTTCGGTAGTCGTTGGTCCACTGTTCTACAATGGTACGTTGACAGAAAACAGATATCTGGAATTTATTCGTAACGTTCTAGAGGATTTCCTTGATAACTCCAATTATCTGATGCGCCAAAATTAATACTTTCAGCAGGACGATGCTCCTGCACACAACTATCACCTAGTGCAAACCTACCTCGACACCATCTTTGCCGAAAAGTGGATTGGTACAAATGGTCCAATTAAATGGCTAGCACGCTCCCCTGACCTCTCACCTATAGACTTTTTTCTTTGGGGATACTTAAAAAATGAGGTACAAAACGCGATACGACAACGTGCGAATTGCAAGACAAGGTCAGAGAAGTTTTTCGCCAATTAGATAGAAGGACAATCTTAAGAGCCACCCAGAGTGTACTGAAGCGGGCACGAAAATGTATTGAGCAGGAAGGTGATACCTTTGAGGAGTATTTATAAATTCCACATGTACTTTCTTCTTTTTAATTTAATTTTGTATACAAAAAAGGTTTAAGTATATCAATACGTTATGCACGTATTACGCATTTGTTTCAAATGAAACAGACATGCAATATACATATCTGTAACTGTACACATGGACATGCACACATGGACATTAATTTTGTAAGCTGTAATATGTTAAAATAAACATTAAACACAAAATATGTACTTATCTGTTTTGTCAAAAGTTAGCGCATTTAGAAGGAAATAGAAACTGCTATAACTACTTTATTATTCGTTTTAGGACAATAGTGTATTGAAACTTTTATATTACAAAGAACATTAGAATTCAGAATTTTAAAAAATATACAGGCTGTTCCATTTAAGAAAATTATAAATTACAAGATTTCTCGAAAATGCGTTATACAATTTTTTTTTCATGAACTGCATGCTAATCAATGTTACAAACACTAATACTTTGCTAATTTAACCTATTTTCTAGAATCAATAATAACAGAGATAGCAATGGTGCGCACTTAATTTGAATCAGCCTGTAGGTATTTACTATTCTTGGATAGTATATATTCTATTCTCTTCTATAAGGGATTGTTTCTGGTTTCGTTTCTTTCAGTGATATTTGGTTACAACTTTTAGTATTTTAAAAAATCCGTTTTATATTGTTATTTTGTATATTTATCTTATAATTTTTTATAAATATTTTGTGATGTGGAACGGACATTTTCTATTTTTAAAGACGTTTTAACATCTAAACGAACTACAGTATAACCTCCTTATAATGGACACTGACGGGGAATCCTAAAATGTCCAATATATGGAGGTGTCCAAAATATGGAGGTGAAAAAAAAACGAAAAAAAATATTCATTCTCATATCAATTTAATCACACATAATAAGACGAAAGTCGAAAAAAATTTACAATACTTAATACACATACATACATACATATTTTATGCTAGATTTTAATTGAAATAATCATTAATTGTTGTTTGTCTTGCTTTTTTCATTTTATGTTTAAATATCTCAGATTCACATTCAAGAAGAGCTTGAGAAATATTGTTAGCAATGTTAAAACTGTTAGTGCTTAAGAAATAGTTCTCAAGATCTTTCAATTTTTGATGGGCTTCTGAAATATTTGATATACTAGTTACAAATTCCTCTTCAATCTCATTTTCCATTTCATCACTGATATCAGTAATTTCATCGATACAATCTATAAAAATGCTAATGGTATATTATCTTCTATATCGCACTCTGCACTTAGATCACTGTCACTTTGATTGAATCCGCATTTTTGAAAACAGTTTCTTACGGTCACAGGCGAGAGTTTTTTCCAAGCAGCTGATTTCCATATTAATGCAGTGACTATCGTAATGTTTTTTTTCTACCATTTCTAGTGAATTTTCAGTATCAATTAACGCCAAAAGCCTTTTTACAAGCATGCCTTTTTACAAGCATGCTAAATTACCTTAAAGTTTTGAATCACATCCTGGTCCATAGGTTGACAATGCGAGGTAGTATTTGGAGGCAGAAAAACCAATTTTACGTTTTCCAATGAAATCTTCGGATGAGAAGTGGCATTATCAAGAAACAAAATTACATGCCTTTTTTCTTTCTTCATCTTGTTATCAAAGTTCTTTAACCAAGCTGACATAATATCCAAAGTCATCCACGCTTTTTTGTTAGATATCCATCCTATCGGCAACTTATCCACATGAGCTCCTTTAAAACATCTAGGTTTCTTACTTTTACCGATGACTAACGGCCTTTCCTTATTACCCTCCATATTTGAACACAACAATATAGTTAGTCGTTCTTTTGCAGATTTTCCTCCGGCACATTTATCACTTCTTAACGCAAATGTTTTTGTCGGAAGGGCGCGGAAAAATAAACCGGTTTCATCAGCATTAAAAATATCTTTCGGAGAGTAATCTTTGCATATTGATTGCAACTTGACTTTCCAATCGTCTACATTTTGCATGTTTACATAGGCAGATTCACCACACACACTTTTAAATGATATTTTATGTCTTTGACAAAATTTCTACAACCAACCATTAGACGCTTTGAATTCGGTGAGTTGTAAACTTTGTGCTACTTCCAGCGCCTTTTCTTTAAGTAGGGGTCCTGACATGGGAATATTTTTGTTTCGCACCTTACAGAACCAGTTGAACACTGCTCCGTCGATTGCTAAACCACTAGTTTTTGGAAACTTCCTTTTTTGAGCTAGGTTTCCATTTTTCTCGAAAAGTTCTTTTATTTCACTTTTGTTTTTCACTATATCACTAATTTGCGACTTTCCGACACCAAACTTTTCCGCGAGCTTTCGGACACTTAAGCTTTGCTGTTCACTAACCGCAATAATATCAATTTTATCTTGGATTGTTAACCGCTTTCTTTTACTAGAATCCATGTTGATACTATCAAAGGCTAGTTCAAACTGATTCAAAATATCACTCCACTTATCACCTGACGAGTAGGCCAGTGGTAAACCGTCGTTCCTTTGTATTATGGGAAAATCCCGAGTAGATATACTTCCACGTGTGCACTTTGTACATACATATGTATTATGGGAAAAACCCGAGTAGATATACTTCCACGTGTGCAGCAATAAAAGTACATACATACATACATAATTGCAAAATTTTATTCGGCGCCGCCCGTCTTGTCTGTCCTTAATTAAGAGATATATTTACAGATGTTTTATTGCTTCGGTGAAATAAAGGGTGTCCGCGTCCGATTTATGGAGGGTCCAATATTAGGAGTGACTATTGTTAAGAAAACCCATTACAAAATTTCGTACCACAAAAAACGTCCATTTTTTAGAGGTGTTCGATTGTCGGAGGTGTCCATAATTAGAGGTTTTACTGTAATTTAAAACAGGAACACCTTGAATAAATTTTAGTTGTTCATAGTAATGTTTTACACTTTCAATGTTTCACAGACAATACATAGTTTTGAGTTTTGTTCTTTGTAAATTATTTTTATTCAAAATTTGATACGCAATTCGCTTGTCAGCATTACTTGTGTTTCAGCAGTAGTTGCTGCCGGTTACCAAACCGTTTATTAGATTCTCTATGTTTTGCATTGACAGATACATATTTATTTGCATATGTAGGTATGTGCCAATTATGCAGGTGACCATACGAATCAAATTGTTCGAAACTCACGGATCGCTTACAGAAACAAACCTATTGCGAATACAAGGCAGACGCCTAGGGGCTATGAATAGTCAATCGCTCGAGTTCGCTCTCTGGTAATGATCGACAACTAAGCGAAACTTAATGCGAAATGGACGATAATAAAAATTCTTTTTGTTATTTTCGGGTATCGTTTTTAAAATATAGTCGATCGCACAGTGGCGTGACAATTTTTTTTAAATATCTTCCTCATTATTTTGCTCGGTTATGAGTAGGAATTTTGGGATAATATTTTGTATTTATATGCTATATAATTACATCTTTCCATTTTTTATATGCTATCTTTTTATTTTTTATTTATAAATTATTTATTAAAGCAGTTGCTCATAGATTCCTTTTTGTCATCAGTATTTATAAATTGCACTAGCCTTCTGTTCTTATTGTTGTTCCAATTGAAAATGTATATTCAGTACTGCTTTACTTTTGATATCTAATTTAATTTTTTAATTTTCAGTTGAAAACACATTCAGTAACAACATGGCGCCATCCTGGAGAACACGGTGGCGAACTGTCAGTCTTTTGTTGGTGAGATGCGGTTATGGGGCGTTCCACAACGCCCACCACAAATCTTCACACCAACTTGGCTAACCCGACATCGGATCAGTGTCATTCATCTCTGCCATCATTGTGTAGTGACAGTTAAATCTCAGTGATCCTCATGAATTTCCTTTTCAAATTTACCGCGAAAGTGAATTCGACATTAAAGATAACTAACACTACTTCAAATTCCAAATTGGAATAAGATCCAGGAAAATAAATAGTGAAGAGATGAAAGATGAACGTTAAAAAAACAAAAAAAAATTGTAAATATCGACCTCGTTCAATTTCGAATACCTAAGTACTAATCATTTCACACCCACTTTGTTACAAAAATTTTCAAAAAAAGTGCACTAATATTTTATAAATACATGTTTATGTATGTATCATAAATTTGTAAAAAGAGTAATGTTATTCTGTATATCGGTGTATAGGCGGTGTTTTTTAAATAATAATAAAAAATAGTGAAAATTATTTGTTAGTCACCTCTCTCTAAATGGGTTCAAAGAAGCTTTAATCACTTTCTCTTGTTGGGTAAAACAGAACTTTTCAGTTACGTACCTTTTCAACAATTTAAACCTTAACCTATAAACGATGAGAAAAAAATACATAAGCCGCAACCTAGTATGTTATTACATATATTTAGAATGTTGCATAATGTGAATACAGCTTTTATATATTTAAAAGAATAATACATATTTGTGTTTTGTAAGTAACAAAAATATATTTAAAAAAATAATAATAAAAATGAGCACTCAATTGTTTCCTCTCACTTATAATGTAGTTAATTAAGTGTTTTAAGTAGGTTTAGTTTATGTGTATAATAATACTACAAAAGCCATACTTTTGCCATATGCAGAATAGCAATTAACAAAATTTGTCAACTAAAAAAAAATTTGAAAAAATATATCAACAACCTGCCGTACAACTGCCTTTGTTGAGAAGTGAAGAATATATGAGAATTTGGACAAAAAATATGGTGGCTATAGTTCCAGATAGTATCCCTTCGATTTAATTTATTGGTTACACTAAACAATATGGTGTCCCATTGTTTGAGAAAAGTAATTATTATGACTTTGAAAGGACCTCAAAAGAGATACATTTTCGTTATAACTTTATTGAGGGAAATGCATTAGAAAGCTAGAATTAAATCAAATACTTTACCCATCTTATGAGTTATGTACACATCCAACACACATTATTAAGCAAATTTTTGCAATTGTACTTAAAAATAACGTGCTAATATATGTGACTCATATTGCAAATATGGTTATGTTGTGCTTGTGTCAGATAATAAAGCGTTTACGAAAATTGCACCGGTAGATATGTTCCGGTTAATCAGCTGATTTACGGTAAATGGATCGGGTAACCAATCTCCGAACGCCGCAGTGAAGTTGAATAAAAGTTTCTAACTTATAAATAAAATAGTTATTTATGCACCAAGGGCATTATGGGTATTATATGGCTCTGAGGTCGCGTTAATTCAGGCAAAAGATTCAGACAAAATTTTATTTTTCACGAAAAAGAGGAAAATTCAAATTACATTGCAAAAGTTCCGAGATTTTTGTCAACTGTCATGTCGTTGACAGTCGTTACGCATCTATATTTTGAGGTCGGTGCATCGTTCGAGACCCTAAAAATGCATGGGAAATGGAAAAGTGCATCTGTAACACAAGGATACATAGAGGAAAGCATTTTTTCTAATAGAGTACCTACCCAGCATGGTATTCAATTCTGTTACAGTATCAGATAAATCCTCGTTGGCTTGTCAAAGTAACTAGTGGAGATGTTTTCCCACCAAGAATTTTCGCAAACTTGGAAAGCTTCGGATCACATAATTTTTTAGGACATTTCGAAAATTGTATTTTTAATTTTGCTAAATAATGTTAAATATTTGATTCTTTCTTTAGAAATTGTTGAAAATAAACAACTATATAAAGTTAAAAATAAACACTTTTATAACATCTGCAAGCTAATTTGGATTTTGAGTCCCTAACGCGATTAAAATGTAACAAGAAACTGTACTTGCTATAGTGACAGGGCTACTAAATAGTGAATATGATGAGATAACTGATTTTCTTACAACAAATTATCAGTTTTCACACAAAAAAAGAAGGGTTTCTATAAAAATTATGTTACGAATGTTGCTTTACGATATTTCCATATTTTCTGTCTGTATTATGACCGAATAGAGGTGTAAGAGGTTATCTACCGAATGTATGAACCGACGATCAACTTCGATCCAAAAAATAGAAACCGGTTGCATGCACTACCGGTGCAATTTTCATAAATACCTATAGATATTTGATTTATTTTTAGCTTTGCAGTACATTTACTACAATATATTTATAAGGAAAATTTGTTTCTTTTGAGGTTCTTTCGAGGTCACAATAACTATTTTTCCAAAATATTGAGGTGACAAATTCTTTACCTTGTTCAGGAAATTCTTGAAAATTTTCCTGTTATTAGTGTTGTGAGGTTATGTTTCGCATTTTTTCATTACATTTGTGTTGCATAAAATTGAATATTACGAAGTTTCGGCTCCAAATATAAATGACCTTTTGTCAAGTACCTCCTTGAGATTTGGAAAAAAAAATTTTGAACCTTTAGAGAACATAAAAAGGAACAACTTTGTTTTATTTATGAGGGCAAACGTACTAAGAGCTACAAAAAAATTAAATAACCTAACTTTTTGTATACATTCAACACAAGAACAACTAGCCAAATTTTGAAAGTTCCTATTATTTAATGCAGGCATTTTCACCCAAACACACGTAACATACCCAACCCAATGAACGCTACCAACCCAACCACTCCGTTAGTTCATATGAATAACAGGAACTTCCGAAATTTCGTTAGTTGTGCTTGTGTTGAACGTATACAAAAAGAAAGGTTACTTAATTGTTTTTATTTTTTTGTAGCTTTACAGTACGTTTGCCCTCATAAGTTTATAAAGGAAAGTTGTTCCTTTTTAGGTCCTCTATAAGTTCCAACAATCTTTTCCAAATAAAAATCTCAAGCAGATTCTTGACATTAGCCTTCTTAACTTCTGGAAGAGAACATTTTGAAAACCTGTGAAACGTAAGCTTTTCATTAATTTACAAATTAAATCGAAAACTATTTGGAACTCTTACAAATATGATTGATGATTAAACTGCCAATTTTTTTAAGGGATCTGTAATAGAGAACAATACAAAACATGGAGAAATGCAAATGAAATTAAAAAGGAAAAGAGGGAAGTGTTTCATCATAGTGTCGATAAATTGATATAAATTCTGGTTATTCTAGAATCAAATCGAAAAGTGGGCTAAAACCTTTAATACAAAATATCTTAACATCTTAATGTTGTTTAAGTAGAAAGTACCTATTAGTAGTTAAAACATTAATATATTGTAGGACTTTTAACAAATTGAAAGACTTTTTTTTAAATTGTGTGTGAGAGAATTTGATACTACTGTGAGTATATATACAAATATGTTACATATAAAAACAAACAAACACTTAGATTTAAGTTGTTCTTGCATTGTTTTTTATTTTTTTAATTTGAATTTATGAGGAATGTATTCCTAACTTAAATTAGACTTTCTTATAATTTCCATAAAATATTAATTTGATTTCCGATTTGAAACGATGAAATTAGTATTTGTACCAGTATGTAATTTTTATTGAAACTGATGTAAAGAAATATTTAATTAACACACGTACATGTTGTATTGTTGCACAGCTGTGCGAATGTATAGAGTACACTATACTAAAATCAACAAGAAGTATTTATTTTACATCTTCTGATGATTTCAATTAATTTGTTACTTCGGTTTCAATTTACTGTTTCTGCATTTTTTGAAATGACATAAGAAATAATTCTTGATGGAATGCAGATCCACACTATTTCATGTATACAACAGTTTTCCTACTTTTCACTGGCAAATTGCTTACTTCAAACGTGAAGCAAAAGAGTCGCATAAACATCATTTTGCAATTAAATCACATATTGTCACTCTCTTTATGCTAAATGGTTTGTAATGTCTGATCATTTGAAGGTAATCGTTACAAAATATGATTGTGATTATCATTTGTTTGGTCTATTTTCTATCATTTGGATTTCACGATATTTTTGTACAAGTCTTGAAGATCTCCACTTTGATGACCAAATAATGCCTTAAACGGAATATAAATTAAATTATAAGTTCTCTTTTCAACTATCATAATCAGTTCTGTGGATTTCAGATGTGATCTTCGAAGCATAACCTACCATAACAATTATCCAATGCTTCTTTTCTACAAATCATTGCATATTTTTCACAGTTTTGGTCTCATTTGTTGTGTGAATGAACATATTAAGGATCAAGATATTTAATTTGTTTACTTATCGTCTTTAAACGACAATCTTTAAAGCTAACAGTAGAGCTGCCTCTTGGCCATATTTACCAAATAATTAAAATACTCAAATATTCCTATATGGATCTAAAAAAGGAGAGTATTATTTACTGCAAGTAAGGTGAATAATCCCAGTGAAAGCATTCATGAAATAATTGAAATGTGCTTATTTATAAAGTATAAACAGCTTCAACATTTTAAAAATTAAATTTTTTATTAAAAATATTATATTGTAGATTCTTATAATTTTTGAAAATAAGGTAATTTACATGGTTGTTAAATTATTGAAGCAAATTTTAATACAGTAACTCAATCTAAAGTGATTATTAGCGTAAATATGAAGAAACTTGTTTACTATAATTTAGTTAGGTTATAAAATTGAGTAATTTAAGTAATAAAATTCCTTAACCTTAGAATAGCGTATTGCAATGAATTAAAATCCGTCGTCTGCCTAATGTCTTCTAGCAAAAGGTCTTTGTATCATTGCCGCGTAATTATAATCAAACAAGTTTCACTTTGTAATTAAACTGATAGTAAATTACATCTGTCCGATTGTAATACATGTTTTAACTTCTATCTTTTAAAAATTTAAATGTTCCGTTTTATTTAACCGTTTCTTGTCAATTTTTAAATGTCGCTACTCTTCCTGTTCAGTAATACACATTTTTTATGACAATTGTCTTCTTGTCTCTAACATAAAAAAACTAAATTTGTGTATTTATAGTTTTATATGTTGTAACATAATTATCTGCAGGTCAATATCAATCGAATTAAATTTATTTAATAATGTATATAAATAAAATAGACGGATATTTTGCCAAAAAATACATGAATTAACTCTATGAAGTTATCTGTATAACAATTTGATTGAATCAACACACACGATATGATCGAAATCTTTTATACTCTGCAAAGCCATAAAATTATTTTTTTTTAAATATATTGGCAGTGACAAATAAAATACAAAGTCATTGTATGTCATGGCCATGGCTTTCTTGAGTTAAAAAGATTTTAACATGCGGTATAATCCACATAACAGGCGTTTTATACCTATATAACCTTAAAATTTGAAATTAATTCAATTATGGTTTCCTATATATTTAAACAATCCCCACGATAAATTTATTAAGAATTTTGAAAATTTCGTCGTTTAATTTCGCATTTCAAATTGGAAATATGTTGAATATACATATAAATATAAAACAATTCTAAAATTATAGTTGATTTTATACATTTTTGTTATATTAAAATGGAATACCTTCTGAGTAAATATTAAAAGAATATTATATTTGTTAAAAATATATCTTTTTTGCTTTATAAGTAATCTTAAAAAGAGATATGTGC
This sequence comes from Melolontha melolontha, assembly GCA_935421215.2. Classification (NCBI taxonomy): domain Eukaryota; kingdom Metazoa; phylum Arthropoda; class Insecta; order Coleoptera; family Scarabaeidae; genus Melolontha; species Melolontha melolontha. The sequence continues at coordinate 156,316,323 of OW285238.1, forward strand.
AACAATTATTAAGAGCGTTTGCAATTATTTTGCCAATTTTTTTCTGTACAATTTAAATAATAAAATGTGGCAAACACTGATATCATTTTTTAGGAGAACTGTATCTGTTCATACTTATTCGTTAGGAGTAAAATAAATCTATATTTACTATTTGTTACTACAACCAGTGATATGTTAAGTATTTTTTGCACGGATTAGGTGCATTTTGTGAATTATTTTTGATTTTTGTGATATGTTATAAACGTTTAATTAATGAGTTGAAATGAAAAACAAAACGGTAGTCACGTGAAAATTAAATTGAAAAAAGCACATGTTAATTTGAAAATTTGTTTTACCAAATTTTTTTCACCATTTTTTTGTACAATTTAATTCTCATTGTTAATTTTCACGGGACTAAGTGATGCACATTGTAATAATTAGTTGCAATATGATATGTAATTTAGTAATTTTTAATCGACTAACAAAATTATCTAATAAATATTTTTTATCATTTAATATTGTGCAGTTTTATTTATAGAAAGATACGATTGCATCTGTTTTATATTTACATTTTGTAATATCTAGTTGCTAAAGGTTGTTTTAAGGACTTCGTTACTATAAAGACAACTTCTTAACGTCCCGAGCGGCTGTAAAGACCAAAAAGAAAATATCGAAGAAAATTTTAAAGCTCGTCAGTGCTTGTAACGATCTAGTAAGATCCTTGCATTGAGTGTTGTTTATTCTAAGAAATGACGTAGCGGTCTTTCAGGAATTCTGGCTCAACAAATATCGTACCGGTTGTACGTGGCACTAGTTGGTACTGTACAACCAGCGAATAGGAATATATTCCTATTCGCTGGTACAACCGAGTCATTTTGTTTTGCTTTTATAATAGACGAGCTTTAAGTAAAGGACTCGGAAACTAAAAGTGGTCTCATGCAGTTTTAATTGTGTGTATTTTTGGCATTTAAACCCCCATTTGGTAAATATGTCGCAGACAGTCAATGTATGTAAACAAACCCAGTAATATTTTTTTGTTAAAGTTTGGCGTAAGTAACATATGTAAACGTTAGAATTTGTATAGTTAGTTTAAGGCAATGATTACCTATTCTGTGTCCGCTTGAAGAATGCGCTATTGTGCATCGCACACATGATTAGAAAAGTATATAACGTGTGTTCATTTGAAAAGTCAATCTACGTTACTTTGAAATTTTGATAGAATAAGACGCAAATATATTAGTATGTGTTTGTTGTTCCGTAAACGTAAATCCAAATGACATTTGATAATGTCAATCACAAATATCAGTTAGTGCATAAAATAATCGTGCGTCGATTCTGGTTTAAATAAATTGCTTCTCAGTTTTAAAATGGCTTTCACTTTAGAACATAAATTTTTTTTAGTCCAGGCTTATTTTCGAAATGATAATAAAATTGATGGTTTATGGGTTTATTCAGTTCAAGATTGCATGGTAGCATTTCAAGTTGTGTTTCCACATTTTGTAATAGATTATATACAATTTAAGAATACTTTGGATAGAACTTTAAAACTTTTTTCTGAAACTGGTAGTCTCTTAAGAAAATCAGGCAGCGGAGCAGTTAAGAAACGTACACCTCAAGTTGTCAATCGTGTTGAAGAAATAATGAAAAATGAACCACAAACATCTGTTCGACATTTGAGTCAACAAATAAACCTTTCTGTTGGTACAACTCACAAGTTATTAAAAAAAAAGATATGCAACGTTATCCATACCGTGTCACAGCAGTACAAGAATTGTTAGAAATTGATTACCCACGTAGACTACAGTTTTGTAATTGGTTTGTAAATATGAACAATAATGGAGAACTTTCGCAAAGAGTCATCTTTACTGATAAAGCATGGTTTTATAAAACGGGATACCTAAATTCACAAAATACAAGAATTTGGAGTAGTGAAAATCCACATGTAATTAATGAAGAATCGCTACATCCAGAGAACATTGGTGTTTGGGCAGCGATAAGCCAAAGGCAAATCATTTGACCAATATTTTTTCAGGGAACGTTAAATGCTCAAAGGTACCGTACGGAAATTTTACAACCATTTGTCAATCAGTTGCATGATGATGAACTTCAAAATGCATATTTCCAACAAGACGGAGCACTTTGTCACTGTACTGCAGAATCTTTGGATTATTTAAGAGAATTTTTTGATGAGCGTATAATTAGTCGAAATACTGACATTGCCTGGCCTGCACGTTCATGCGATTTAACATCTTGCGACTTCTTTTTGTGGCCTTATCTAAAAAATAACATATTTAGAACACCTATATTGAATTTGAATGATATGCTACAGAGAATCGAACAGAAATGCATGGAAATTAATAACAATCCAGTAATGTTGCAGAATATCATCAGAAATTTTGAACGGAGGATTTTAAAGTGCATTGATCTTGAAGGACAACATTTTCAACATTTGTTATAGTTTTCAATAAATACCTATTACTTGTTATTTATTTGTATGTATGAAACTGTCAAAATATACTACTTCGTAGGTTAAGTAGTAAATTTTAATTTACGACATACTTAAAAATGTTCTCAGTAAATCACATGCTACTAGATTAACTTTTCAAATGAACACTTGTTATTCTTCAACGAGCGTATAATGACGACTATTATTCACGAGGGTGAAAATTACAACGCGAGCCGTAGGCGAGCGTTGTAATCACCCGAGTTAATAATAGCTTATTATACGCGAGTTAAAGACTATACCTTCTCTACGGCTACAAGATTAAATAAAAAGGAGAATACGTAGGTACATAACAGTTTAATTTATTTGTTTGCAAATGTTATCTTAAAATTAGAACAATTACTAATATTTATTACTGATGGTGTTGAATTTTTATCAAAATTCACTTCATTCATATATGTTCATATGTATTCACATATGAGTGTTGTTGTGTATTATCGCTTTCATTAGCGATAAAGCTCATTTTTTAGGAAGAAAATATGCGAACAACGTAAGTTACTCAGAAAATGTATTTGACGTTTTAAATTTTGACTTGTTTAGTGGTTGCTAGGTAACGCACACTTTATACTGCAGCAATGTGTACTGCCCGTTGAATAATGAAAATACGAGTGATGTGATTGGTCAACAGGCCGCGTATAATGATTCATTACACACAGGGTGAAGAATTGATGCCATTATACAATTGAATAAATATGCAGAATGAATATATTATTCAATAGCCGTAGAGAAAGAATCATTATTGACTACATAATAAAGATGCACATCTTGCTACACTGTGCAAAAGTCATGAATGACATGCACGTCTTCGTGAAAGGCCTATACTATATAACTGATCGTCAACAGCATCCATTGAACAATATAGGACTACGTATAGTATATAGTTGCAAGTAGCAAGAAATACAAGTATAGTTATCGACTTGATATGAAAGAAAATTATCGGATACTAAGTATCCGATAAAAAGTATCGAATATAAAAGTGTAAAGTACAATTGGTATTTATTCGATACATAAAAGTATCTATTTTGCATCGCCATATAATTTGGCGTTTACAGTATATAGGTAAAACTCTTTCAAAATCTGCAAGTTACATAGCCATTCTTCGTCTCCTTCAATAACAAAGATTTCAGTCTCATTTGGTGTCTACACAAAAAAAGTCTTGGAAACAATTTCTTTCATATCTAAATCGACAAGATATCTGAGAATACAATTAGAAAAGTTAACAAAACAATAGCAAAGATTTCAGTCTCATTTGGTGTCTACCTACACAAAAAAAAGTCTTGGAAACAATTTCTTTCATATCTAAATCGACAAGATATCTGAGAATACAATTAGAAAAGTTAACAAAAATTCATTTTCTTTTCATACCTCCACACTATAGAATTTTTTTATGCTTGCATGCATTTAACCCTTCAACATCACGGATAAAAGTCAGTTTTTTTTTAAAATGACCACTATTGTATGCATTTTCACCACGTTCGTGTTCCTTCGCGTGGTTCTTGAACAATTTTAAAATAATATAAAATTTTATTAATGAATTGGCTTAGAAAAAAAATTGATGGAGTTTGTAACAAAATTTGAGGTTAGGTGAACTTTTATTGAATTTTAAGAAAATACAAATAATCATAAAAATTTTACAGGAAAAAATGTTTTATATTTGTAATACACAACTTCTATAAATATTATACGTACCTTCAGTTGTACTAATTACTGTTATATTAAGTGCAATTTATCTTTGTCTAATATCTTATGGCAATTTCTTATTTGCATCTGGTTCCTTGTGATGACACGCACTAAATGAGCGTATTGGGCGTATTATTCTGACTTATATGACAGACTATGTGCTGACTGACATTTGACGTATAAAATTTCGAATATGATTTACATATCGGCGGTATGTTTTTAAAAAAAATTAATATCAGTATCTTCCCTTCGAATAATACCTTGATTAAAAGAAATCGACAACCACATGGCCAATCGCCTAACACATCGACGTAAAAAGTGTGTGAAATCTGCAAATATATTCAGAGACAAACAGGTAAGCTAACCTGATCTACATTTAAAGTATTTAAACATATTGCCGTTAATTTTTTTAGGAATATTCCAGTTTATATACAATAAGTAGTCGTTCGACGTCTTCAGTTCAAAGTCTCGAAATGACGTCGCAAATTTCTAAACAAAATGCTAATTCACGCGTGTATAAAGGACAAGCCCATAAAGGTGATTCTGCGACACCAACAAGCAGCAAACCGCAAAATTACGGAGGCAAATATCCAAAATTACCGAATGAAATATCACAAGAACTACAACAGAAAGTCTATTCGAACAGCCACAAAGGTTTTTATAGCGATAGGTCGCAATTTATCAAAAGTAAATTTGATAAACTAACATTAGAGAACAACTCGCGTTTCGTAGGGAACAAACCTTTTCCCAAACCTCATTGTCCTATGCATATAAGTGCTAATAAATATATACCGCGTAACCCGCAAGGCCCCCCGCCAAATCATCATTACGTTATTAATAGATTGGAGGAATCCTATTGGGCAAAATGGAAACCTAATAAATGTGATGAAATAGATACTTGGAAAAGTTATATGGATCAAGCTGCTTATAACCGCAGACCACGCTGCACTACAACCCGAATGTTACCGGAGGAATGTATAAATATGCTTGCCCAAACTAAAAAACATCAAAACGGTAAATGCGGCGGTGAAAAACTTTTGAAGATAATACGGGAACCGAGAGAAATTTTAGAGAGTAACTCAAGCGATGTTGGTATTAGTAAAAACACTGCTGAGAGAAAGCCTAAATGTTCATGTTGCCCTTGTCCGCGAGATGAACATATTTCCGACGATGATAAATCGGTAAAACGTAGTCCATTGAAAAAACCAGACGTTGTAGAAGCTTACAAGATTCCATTGAAAAAAACAGACGTAGTAGAATCTTACAAGATTCCGCCGAAAGAAACAGACATAGTTGAAGTTTACAAGCTGGACAAAAACGACCATACTGAGGAAGAAGAAAATTTGGATACTAGTCAAGAAGAATACGAGAATTTATACAATGAGGTGTACGAGGAGTATCAAGCTGACTTGATGGACAGAATAAATAAATATGAGATGCAGAAAGAAGAAGAAATGCGCGAGATGGAAAGGCATTTAGCTGAGCAAGAAGAAAAAAGGCGAACTGAGAAGAGAAATCCAAAAGTTAATGAGCGTCTTACAGAATCTGTTTCAAATCAAAACAGGCGTATTAGAGAAAATGAAGCAAATGAAAATCAAATGAGTCAGTCAGTTAGTCAGCAGGAGAAACGAATACGTATTAACAGTGAAGATGAAGTTGTGCTGATTAGTAAAGAAATGCTGTTAAGTTCAAACGAAGATATTTCACAAAATAAACAAGATTATGAAGACGAAATTAATAATAGCGAAGAAGAATATTTTATATATAGAAGGAATCTGGATAGACGTCAAAGAAATGGAAACGATTCTTCTCACGGTTATAGAGAACGAGGCGGAGTAAATCCCAAGGAACCCGAACAAGCAAGAATGCATTCTATAGAGGAAAATGAGAATTATTTCACAGAGAACGTGTATCCCGAAAACACAATACGTACAATTAACTCCGAAGAATTTCAAAGTTCTGTAGAATACGAAAACGACCCTTTGGAAGAGTTATATTATGAAGAAAAAACTTCCGTGGTCATCACAGAACTTTCATCCAACAAGCAAGATACAGAAGAGTCTCAAGAAAATTATAGAGAGGAACTACTAAAGAATTCTGCGAAACAAGCGAGTTACCATAGGGAACAGACACAACCTGAAGAAAATACCCAGATAAATGTAGGAGAAAAAGAACGACAAAGTATTGTAGAACAGCCACGAGAAGAAATGGAAGAAGAGTCAAGCGTTGCACGACCGCGTAGAACTAGTGAACAAATCTCAGCCAAACGTGTTGAGGAACGTTATAGATTACTAGAGGATGAAGAACTTGTGCAAACTGGTACTGAAGAAGGACTCCAGATTCCTTATGCAGATCAAAGATGTATTTGTAATGGAAAACAGACACCGATTATTTCTCCGACACAATCACGAATTCCTTCTGTTGAACGCACACAAAATGTTTCGCCAACACAATCACCAATGCCTATTGAGGGAACTCGCAATAACTCCGTGACATCAGCACGAAATAGCCCTCCTAATAGCTCAACAATATCACCGCGAAACAGTCCGAATAGCTCTGTAATAACGGCACGAAATAGTTCTCCTAATAGCTCAACGATATCAGCGCGACATAGCCCTCCTAATAGTTCAACGATATCAGCGCGGAATAGTTCTAATAACGCTGTAATATCGGCACAAAATAGTTCTAAAGAAAAAACGCGTGTTGTTTTTGAAAAGCAAGAAGAAACTATGCCTGAAAAGGAAACTTCGAAACCACTAAACGAACCGGAAGATTATCAGAAGATGAAAAGTTTGGCCGAACAGATGCTTGAGATAGAAGTGACGCCTCATCTACCAACGACAATCGAGTATTCAGAACCGGAAATTGCAATATTAAAACACACTGATTCTTTTATTATAAACTCTAGGAGACAGAAGGAAGACAGGCCCCGAAAACCTCAACCAAAATTTATTAAGTTAACAAAGTCGACTTTCACTCCGATGGTTAAAGGTCACACGTATCCTTTGAAACCCGCATTAAAAAAGGAAAAACCCTTGCCACAGCCCATAATTGGTTTCAGTCGACCATTGAGTCCCAATACTCCCAAAATAAGAAATCCAAGTAAACAGTTTCTACCCGCGTATTTGTTACGTCATTGAATGTTTTTTTTTTTTTTGGTAAATGTCATAATTGTGAAATAAAGTAATGCGTCAATTTTGTAAAAGAATTTATTTATTATCTTACATTACCGTATATTCATGGACATAATACATGACGACTTAGCACTCACGTTATAATTTCGACGCACTTTTCTTCCTTCCCTTTTGCTATATTCTCAAGATCTAATTTGAAATCGCCCACCTGAGCTATTGGTTGCTTGCTGATGAATTGACAATAACCAGACAATTGCATTCCAATTGTACTTTCCTTGGGTAAATCTCCAACGATGTAAGACATCCCTTTTTCAATATGCAGTTTAAGAAACTTGTGGGCTTTTAGTAAAAGTTGACATTCAAAGTCGTTTATCTTGGGCATATGGGTTGATTCAACACCTTCGGGACCTTAAAACATGTTCAATTTTAAAATAACACAAAAAAAATAGGAAAAATTCACTCGACTTGTTATATTATACCTCATTCCAAATAGGAATGGACCAGATGGTGCTGCACTGTACAGGATTGTTACATTGTTTTAAAATGAGTGCTTGACATTTTAATTCGGAAAATTAAAGTTGCTACTTTTGATAAAAACAATCTCTTACCTAGTTTTACAACAGAGCCCATATAGGGTAGAAAAGATTCTATGCGACCGAGCTGACGAACAAATGCACATTCAACAACCTTTCCTTGTCCTCGAAGGCCTTTTAAAACGGACGTTACAAATCTTGCACATGCAAACGCACTTGACACGTAACAACTTCCCATGTTTTCGATATACTTTAAATCTAAAGCTTCATCCTCGCATGCGATAATTTTATCATATAAAAGCGTCGCAAGAGCTTGCTGTATTGGAATTTTGGGCTTGATCTGGGAAAATATGGGAACTAAGGTTCCGCGGCACATTCCTCCAATCACAGGAATGGAGACTTCGTTTGGATCCTTGCAGATATATCTGGCTGTTATAGAATTACTTCTTATGACTCCCAATGTGACGATGCCAATAATTTTTCTGGGGTCGTAAATTGGTTCTTTTTTTAACTCTTCGCATACCATAGGCACTAAAGCAGAAACTGGTGGTGTCGATATGCATAATATTCCCCTAGGATTGAATTCTCCCATGTATATTGCTATGTTCCTTACGTAATCGGCGTTTTCTTCGAAAAGTTCCATTTGCTTTTTACAAGGTTTCTTTGCTTGACCGCCGCAAATAAGAACGACTTGAGCACCCTGTAATAAATGCATTCTATCAAAGAATTATATTTAAATATATCCCCCTTCGTCAAAAGTTAACATTCTTAATTTACAAATTAAAAATTGTTAAAACAATTTGTTTTTAAGAATTAGATTTATGTGCAGATTGAATTACTAAATCAAAACTAAAAGTTGAAGTTTTATTGATATTGAGAGGTAGAAGAATCACTTATGTTAGAGGCCAGGCATTCTCGGTCTGCTTACACTGGCGTAGGAGAGCGAGGGGATTGAGTGATTCAGAGTTGCTGTGGGCTCAAGTTGTGCGTCTCGCATTTCCCATTTTAGAACGTGAACAGCGATCATAATGCGAAGATGTATTTACAAATACGCGTATGTGTAATTCGAACACAAAGCATTGCTAACAGGATAAGCAGATTTATGGCAATTCCCAAACATAAGATATAATGGCAGGCGCGGCTCGTGATGACGAATTTGGGAGTGCAAGTACAATGATGCGAGTCCTCGTGTGTTTTCGGTGTTTACTAAGAAAACGTTACAGTTAGTACACGAGAATACACGAAGCACTCGCATCATCGTTCTTGCACCCCCCAAATACGTCATCACGAGCCGCGCCTAGGCACCTTACTACCTTACCATTATAATAATGGTAAGGTAGTGAGGTGCCTAGTTTGTGAGAAAAGTTTATTACGTTGGAATCCACGTTTGTGTAAGAAACATGTGGATAGTGCAACATACAAATCTAATACAAAAACGAAGAGAAATCGTATAATGAATTTCTTTGTGATTTAAGTATTATGTTAAGTGCATGTAATATACCGGTTGAAAAAATTGGACAAAGAATGTTTCGTCAGTTTCGGAACAAATACAATCCTACATAGAAACTACCAAGTCCGAGGACGCTACGTAGGTATCTACCAACGGTGCGCGAAAAATGGATAATTATGTAAAAATCGTAGTAAAAAATAAAAGACTGTGGCTCAATATAGATGAAACTACAGATATAAAAACAAATTTCATTGTATCGATTCTTGTTTAGACAATGACCTCGCAAGTACCGATACATCCTTATTTGTTAGTCTGTAAAAGACTGCAAGAGCAAGACTGCGGAAGCACTTTATAATGTATTAGTACACACTACACAACTTTGAAATTTTACCAAACCAAGTATTAATGATGGTTACCAATGCTGCCGTAATTATGTATCGCATGGGACAATTATTCAAAGAAGTTCAGCCAAACTTACTACACGTTACATGTCGGTTTCATTCTTTACATTTTGTAACAGACACTATACGAAAATGTTATCCCGATGTGGATCAACTAATAGGACAGACGAAAGCGATTTTTCTTAAATCTCCGAAACGTAATCGGCTCTTTCATTCAAAATGTCAAGGCTAGTGTGAAACTCTATGTTATTGCAGGTTTTTCAATATAGGGTTACTACAAAAGAATCATCGGGTTTGAGAAAGCTATGTTTCAGAAAGTATTACAGATAGAATAGTAAATGACAAGCCTATATGCAGAGAAAATAATCAAGTTTGTGAGCATATCATTACAAATGTTCAATGTGGGCTCCTCGAGTCACACGACAAACGTCCAAACGATAGTTCAGTCCAGTCTATACACGCTGCAAGGTGTCTCAGTCGATACTGTTAACAGCAGCAGTAATGCGTCTTCTGAGTTGCTCAAGTGTTGTAGGTAATAGTGGTACGTAAACCCTGTCTTTAATATACCCCCATAGGAGATAATAGCACAGGGTAAGATCAGGAGAATTGGGAGGCCAAGCGTACAATGCCACATCTGTTTCAGCACAACGGCCTATCCAACGTTGAGGTAGCACCTCGTTTAGAAACCGACGCAATTCATTATGCCAATGAGGCGGAGCACCACCATTTTGTTGGAATATAAAATTGTTTAAATCATGTGTCAGTTGCGGAAATAACTAAAATTCCAACATATCGAGGTAGGATATACCGGTCACAGTTTTTTCACGGAAGAAAAACGATCCGTACACTTTTGTGTTAGATACAGCACAGAAGACATTCAATTTTGGAGAATCCCTTTCATGTTGCACAATGACATGAGGTGGTTCCGTACCCCACGTTCCGAATGTTATGACGGTTCACCTTGCCACTTAAATGAAATGTCGCTTCGTCGCTAAACACGAGACGGTTAGCAAATTCGTCGTCCTCTATTGCTGTCTGCATGTCACAACAAAACTCGGTTCGCTTGACATAGTTGTCTGGACGTAAACTTTGCGCCATGTGTATACGGTACGGCTTGAATCGCAAACGCTTCGGCAAAATTTTCCAAACAGTTTGCTGCGGAATACTAACTGCACGGCCTGCGCCACTTGTAGATTGCTGTAGCGAACGCACGAAGCATTGTCTAACCGCATCCATCGTTGCTTTAGGCACTCGTGGGCGTTCGGTGCTTTTACGTTTAGTAAGCGAACCTGTTGTTCGAAATTCTCGATGCCATCGTAGAATGCTCTGATGACCTGGAGGAACACTTTCGTATTGCCGTCGGAACGCACGCTGCACCGTAACAAGCGAGAAACATCGGGCGTACTCTAACACGCAAAACGCTTTTTGTTGCATCGTCGCCATTTTGCATACTGCGTGCTGGCTTTGGTGTGCGCATGCCAAGCCATGTCGCTGACTATAGACATTCTATCTATAATACTTTCAGAAATATAGCTTCCTCAAACCCGATGATTATTTTGTAGTAACCCGGTATTTTGTTCCTTGCATATTTCTTAAGCAGTCTTCTTAAAGATTTCAGTGTTTATTTTATATATAGATATTTACGCTCTTACATATGTAAGAAGAACTATGACCACTATTAGATTTTATTTTACTTTAAATTGTTGACTTATTCTAGGCTATTGTAGTCAAAGAGATGAAAATAAATTTTTATTATTATTATAGCCCTGAAATGCCCTCGGGTTAACTTCATGACTACACGTATTTAAATATCCACTACTAAAGGCGGCTGCACAATTGAACGAGAACGAAAAGGTTTCCTAGATGCACAATTAACGATAGGATTACTTGAACGCATAGGAATATTTAGTTTAATTTAGTGGTATTTACGAATTTTACATGTTTGTTGTTTATATCTCTTGTCAAAATCATGCAAGAATGTATGTTTTGGACGAAAATCTGTTTCTCATATGCTAACATTTGTTATTTTGTGTTCAATGTCCATGTGCACATACCATATTCTGCGCACGCTCAGCTTTCCAGACAGGCTATTGGTTCCGAGAATATCCCGAGAACGAAAAAGTTAAAATTTGGCCAACTTTTCTGTTTTCGTTACCGGGTAGCTTGTCGTTCTCGTTCTCGCAATTGCATTGTAAATGCCTACATTTACATCGTATAATTTAAGTTTTTTCTCGTTCTCGTTCAATTGTGCAGCCACCTTAACACTGTAACAATACTAACGCCGCGTGTGTAGCTTGCGCAATAAATGTTATTGTAATTAAATGGTGTTGTCACATCTCACTAATTTTAGCGTCAGCTTCGTATTACAAACGAAAACGCCATTTTTGAATTAAAAAGTATAAAAATTATCTACTTAATCACTAAGCGAAAGAAAGACTATTATATCACATTAATACTTACAGTAATTGCATCTTGCAACAATGCTTGACCAGTATAAGCCTTAACAACGGGATTTGTGTCGATATGACTCAAATCTACAGCAATACCACATGGACTTATAAGTCCTGAATACAAACGTATCTCGTCGATAAGTTTGCTCTGTTTAAGGAGTAGTGCCGTCAATTGACCTTCCCCTGTATGTCCGCCAATAATGGTAACGACAGTGGGTACTTTTTTACTGGCAAAATTGCGAAAAGAAAATATTCTGTACGATTGTATAGATTTACACACTGAAAATTTTGAAAGAATCATTGTCGAAACGGTGACAATATGAAATTGTCAGTTGATGTAGTTATGACGGATATTCTGACGTTTAAAAATGATGAATGATTAAGTTGCTTAATTTCTTTTCGAAATTGATTGTTTTAAAAAAAAAAATCTCTCCAAATTTTGAAAATTTTTATAAGCAATCATGATATATTCTATAATTATCTGTTGCCTTTAAAACATTAAGTACTTGCCGAATAACCTTTCTTTGCCTTTCATGTAATAACTAGGTAATAAGTAGAGAACGGACACGCTTACCACCCAGTGTAGTACTGGCGAAAGGCTGTATTTCTAAAATATTTAATTTTATTTATATAATTGGAAAACGAACGGGTGGTGATCTATAAAATTACGAAATACATATTTATTTGTTGAAAAGTTGTATTTATAAAGTTTTTAATTTTATTTATATAATTGGAAAACATACGGGTGGTGATCCATCGATCTAAAATTACGAAATACATATTTATTAAGTAATTTTATTTATATAATTGGAAAACAAACAGGTGGTGATCTATAAAATTACGAAATATATATGTATTTGTTGAAAAGTTGTATTTTTAAAGTTTTTAATTTTATTTCTATAATTGGAACATTTTTATTTGTTCATTTTGTCGTTCAAGTTGAGTAAAGGAGTATTAATATTGACTAGCAATAGTTTCTCAAGGTTTTCTTCTGTCAATTTTGTTCTCTTTGAATTAAGTACATCCTTATAAATAGAAAACGTCCTTTCTACATCGCAACTGGTTATAGGTGCATACTGGAAATATTCTTTTATTTCTTCATATTTAGCCGTTAGATTTTGTGGAATTGTCTCCATACATAATTGCTGCAATGTAATTAAATCTGGATTTCTATTAAGAATTGCTTCAAACTTTTGCCGAAGGCCACATCCGAAGTCACTTGGAATACTTTTCAAATTATTAACAGCCACATCTAATGTGGTTAATCCGGCATTTAATTTGAGATTTCGATTTTCAAAATAAGTGATTAGATTTTGCAATTTTCCAAAGTGTTCGTGAAGAAAGTACAACTGATTTTTGAAACCGATAGTTCTAGCATCCTCCTTTAGCAGTGTTACGAAATGCTTTAGACTATCGAAATTCTCAGCATAATAACTAGTAGCTTCCAGCCATGTTGCCCATCTAGTTATTACTGGAGTGGGAGGCAGTGACAGAGATGGAAATTTTTCCCTGAAAAGAGCTACTCTTAATGGTGCTTTTCTGAAAACTTTTTTAAAAGCTGATACAAGTCTATCAATTTCCGGAAAAGTGTCTCTGATATATTCACAGATTCTGTGGAGAGCCTGTGCTACACAAGTAATATGCAGCATATTAGGATATGTTTTCTTCAATAGTCTGCCTGTTTTTAACATTAACATTTACGCAGCACTATCACTGACAAATAAAAGTATTTCTTCTTTGTACGTGGCGTCCGAATGAAGCATTTTTTACATATTCTCCTTAATGGTTTCAGCAACTGTTTCCGCAGTTGATGCGGAAACAGTTTAACAGTTTATAACACTTGTTGCTATTACATATGAGTTATAGGGAATAGTTGGATGTAGTACACCAGCTACAACATTTACCACACAGCGTCCTAACATATCCACCGTTTCGTCGGCGCTTATCCATATGTATTGATTTAAAAGATGGCTTCTAATGCGTTCTACTGTTCTTGTATAGCACCTAGAAACATAATATTTGCGTAAAGTTGATTCATCAGGAACATTTCGACCAGTATATTTTTTCAGAAATGTCTTCAAAATTGGATTGTTCAATTTAAATAATGGAATATTAGCTGCCATAAAAGCTTCACAGAGTTCTTCGTTAAAATTGTCGGATCCCAACGGGTTCAATTTTTTGTTTGACGAATTTTTGACGATATTTTACGGATTTTGTAATAAATTTCGGAATCACTGACAATGGACATACAATCAGTATGACCGTCAATCCAACTCGCCATTGTTTTACAATGCCGTTCTCGACATTCTTCCATATCATGTCTGAAAAAGTAACTTAAACAATGCTCTAGATCTAAATAAATGAAAACTAAAAATGTGTGCGTAAGTTATTGAAACTGAACGAAATTCAATCCACACTTACGTCGAAATAATTGGTAGAAATAGATTCAATCAAACGATATTAAACAGGATCTATCACAAAAATTACGATGTAATTAACAGTTAAAACTATGAAAACAAGAAACTTACTCACAGCACTTTATTTATCTTACGAAATATAAACTAATAAATAAAATACATTATAAAAACCCCGCTTCTATCTACGCTCATGAAAACACTTTAAAAAACACTATATTCTCCGAATACAATAGCTGGCTTGGCCATTGTTATCGCTGCAGACCAGGTGGCCGAGTTAGTCAAACAAATACTTCATTGAATTACGCCGGGATGTACTGTGCGACGTTATACACAATTCCAATTGCCGTTGCGTTTTATGGAAATTGCATCCGTTCTCTAGTAATAAGTATATTGAATGAGCTCTGCTAGATATACTATTTATTTCTTTAAAACTAGGCTTTAAAATGTGATAGGTTAATACAATGTAAATAATCGCATTCTGAATACTGACATAACCCTAAATTATATTAATATACTAGTAAAATCTTTATTTCTGTTATACAATAATTAATTTAAAAATAGATATAAATTTTAAACCTAATTTATATACTTACGATATATTTTCAAATTATTTATTTAGCTGTCTTGCTTATGTTGTATTTTAGGGTGGCATGTTTATCCTTTTTAAATCCTACTTAGAACAAACATGTTTGAGAGCAGTGTTGCCAGCCAGCGTTAACGTTACATCGGTAGATTTGTGGATGAATTTCGGTAGATTCCGTAAAAAATCGGTACATTAAAATTTTGATATTATTATTAGTATTATTACCTATGCATGCTGTTGACTATTGCCAATGAGTAATATAGAGGTAGATGTATTTAACAAGCTTTATTAAATAATAATAAACAATTACTTATAGGATAGGTTACATAGTTATATAACGTGTGTATAAATTGTCACAAAAGCTACACGCAGCGACATTCTTCGTTCGGTTCTGAATAAAAAATCTTAATGTTAAAATGTCGTATCATGCTTCGTTTGTTTTCACGGGGTTCTTGAAGTTCAGACTTTTAGTGCGTAACTAACCTTTGCTCTTCGATATCTGTTAGTAGAGATAGATGCAATTTAGTTTAAAGAAAAAATGTTTACTAGTATTATTTCGTAAACGTTTACTTTTTGATTTAAAAGCTTGTTTTTAACATTTATTCATTAACGTACTTCCACGAAAAACACATTTGGCAACGTTGTAGAACAATAAGTTTGTATTTCAAAGTGAGTTCAATCAAAATCATTACTGTCAAATGTTGACATTTACGAATTTACGAAGCATGATTCGACATTTTAACATTAAGATTTTTTATTCAGAACCGAACGAAGAATGTCGCTACGTGTAGCTTTTGCGACAATTTATACACACCTTGTATACTTACTTGTTAATTCTTATTATACCTTTCTAAACAACCAATCTACGATAAAAATTCAAATTTTATTTTCAGTTTCCTTTCCTTACTTATTGTTAGATACAAATAAGTCTAGCAGAACATACAATATTTCAGAGGTGACAAGAAAACAAAATTACAAAGGATGAAATCAAAATTAATTTAATTCAAAGTGCAAATGATACGACATTTTAACATTAAGATTTTTTATTCAGAACCGAACGAAGAATGTCGCTACGTGTAGCTTTTGCGACAATTTATACACACCTTGTATACTTACTTGTTAATTCTTATTATACCTTTCTAAACAACCAATCTACGATAAAAATTCAAATTTTATTTTCAGTTTCCTTTCCTTACTTATTGTTAGATACAAATAAGTCTAGCAGAACATACAATATTTCAGAGGTGACAAGAAAACAAAATTACAAAGGATGAAATCAAAATTAATTTAATTCAAAGTGCAAATAAAACTATTACACTAACTAAATTCTAAAATTTCTAAAATTTAAATAAACATAATTTATATCCTACTCAGTGGGAAATTATGATTTTTAATTTTGAAAAGCAACTTTTCCTCGATTGAAAAATCCTAACAACTTTTATTATCAATAAATTGCTTGTCGCTAATCTGTTCCGCTGTTTAGTTTTCATTAAATTAATACTTGAAAGGACACTTTTCACATTTGAGGATGAATGTGGAAGGCAAAGTAAATTTTGAACAAAATTAATATACTAAACATCGGAGTACCATCACCATAGGTTGTTTCCTTAATCTGTAGGCAAAAAGTCTCCAGTATCAATCGAATACGACTGAATAATATCAGTATTCTGCAAAAGACGCCAGTATATAAATTTTGTTTATCAATGAGATCTTTAAGTAAAAGTTGGAATCCTAATTGCTACATCAGTAATGGCACTTTTAATTATGTGTGGATCCAAAAATTTAAATTTTTGTAAAATATTTTTTAGTTGCAGCCAATATTACCTACATACTGGTGAATTTTTATTCTGATATATGAATACACATTGTCGATTCGCAATAAAAACAACACGTTTATGTATTATTTTATTTAACATTTATACAATTTAGATGATTATCTTGGTAGTTCTGATTTTTTCAGTAGAATTATGTTGAAATGTAGAAATCACCCGAAATCGGTGGGGCTGGCAATATTGCTTAAGGCTCTACGCTATACCCGGCAATCCCACACTGAAATGAGTGTATTTTTCCGGCCTTTTTTTGGCTTCAAATTAAAAGTTGAAAGACCACTCGATGTATGTATGACCTTGTATCAATAAAAACTAGGTAGGTATTTACGTTTTTTTCAAAATTTTTGTACGGTTTGACTTTTATCGATAAAAAACAGAAAATCTATCCGGACAAATTTAGAGATAACCAGGCCAGCTAATGGAGTTATGAAATGTTTGTGTTGTAAGGTATTTATAATATCTAGGTAGCTATACAACCCGTTTTTGTCTAGATGTAAAAGTTGTTTAGTTATCAATAAAAATAAAAGTAAAAAACAGGCATCCGATACTCAACGTCCCTGAAAATATGCAGCCCACATTACAGCACACGGTAAAATAGAGTAGGTACCAAGACGTCATGTTGAGAGGGTCTAGTCATTTATATGTGAACAAACTAATTTGCAGCTAATAAATTACTGCATTTACATAAGTAAATAGTTTGTATTTAAAAAAAAATAGAATAAAAAAAATTAGAGATCTTTTTTCATAATACTTCTTATAGATTGATCTCTATGATACCTCGCGTCAATTATTTCTGGAAGCATTGCATTCATATAAAATTTTTCCAGATGTTGAATCATATGATGATTCCAGAAATCATCATTTCGTTCTATTACTATATATTTCAAATCGTGTTTAGTATAAACTACGAAATAACATTTCTCTCTTTTGGTGATGTGGAGTTGTCCCTGCACTTGATACATATAATTATCAAAAGGTTTTAGCAAAATTTTGTTACCATCATTTGCATCTAAGGTGCAATAATTAATTAATTTTTCGTTAATGGCTTCATGTATTAATTTATCACGCGCTGAATAAGGACATTTTATTTCGACAATAGAATCGAATCCAATTAATCCGTCAGGAGTGGCGCCTAAAAATTTTTTCTTCTCGTCAATGAACAAACCGCATGCCTCAACTTTCAAATTTGTAATTTCCATAAATTTTTGCTTGGCCCTTTCTTCATTATCTATGCCATACTGTAGAGAATTTGGTAGTTTTTTATTATTGAATCTATTAGTATACAGCATATGTTTTATTGTACTAGCCGTGTCTGTTTTTTCTCTCATTTTACAAATCTTGCCAAAGTTACTTGCCGTTAATCTTATCTGTCTCTCTTTTTCCCAATCGTTGTTATGTCTCTGATTCACGGTCCTAATTTGAATATTATGACAATCAGATAATGACAATTCATCAAGAAATTGTTTTCTCTTGCTTTCGTATTCCGGAATAGGCATGTCAGGTACCACGATTTTGCACGCTCCGTAATCCGAATCAGCACTTTGAATTCGAATTTTATTTTTTTTGCTTTTCTTTTTTATTGCTTGATTTAGTTTAAGATTTTTGAATTTTTCCAAATATACACAGTTAAAATTATCCCCATTAGTTTTCTTAACAAATGTATATACAAATGTCTCTTTATTATTATAATTTATGGCTGCCGCAAAACATCTCCCTTGGTACGAGCCTCCCAGCGAAAAATTTATTCTTTTTCCTCCCACGAATTTATTCACAACAGAATTGAAGGATTCTACGACGTTATTGTCTACGTCATAAAGTAAACTGGAGGATAAATTGGCTACTCTATTCAAAGACTGAAAAAATATATCATATAGAGCACTGCTTTTGAAATGTTTGTAATCAATAGTATTTGAATTGTTACCATTGTTACCATCTTTACTACAAAAATAGCTAGCACAGTTACTATGTTCTCCAAATATGTGGGCAGGTCCATTGAGAATATCATTTTTTAAGTTTTCAATTTTTTGTTGAAAAGAAACATTTTCATTTTTGCGGTACTTTATGGCACTAACTACAGCTGTTCTAAATTTAAGAATATTCTGCCGTAAAAAATTTCGTATACACATATCTGATCGAGGAGTTTTTGAAATTTCTCGTATTTTCGTACAGAAATTTCGCAACACATGATTTCGACACTCAATTTTTTCAATAAAATATGTTGGTCCGTAAGGTTTTGCTGTTTGAATTTTTTTATATACACTACTATCCCCATCACCAATAATAGTTTTATATCGCAAATTATGCATTTCTATTGACATTCTAAACCCATCTAGAATAATAGCTGCTTCCATAGAAGTTGAAGAACTGCTCCAGTTTTGAAAACATTTATGAGACGGAACATTTTTTTTATCGTTATTTTTACAAAATTTGCACATTTTATTTTTTACTCCTACGTACAAAACTTTTTTAGTTCTGGTCCCAATTACGCACCCAACGCCCGAGAGAGCGTTATAATTAGACTTGTAACTTCGTTTTGACCAAGCTCCATCCACTGTTACAGTTATAAAAGGTATTCCGTCGCTATCAATTTCTCCTGCTTCAATTGCCAACTTACGTTCTTCCTTTCCTGCAGCTTGCATTTCTTTTAATGCTAACTCCTCTGTATTTTTTAGCACTTTTTTTTCTATGCGCGCATACGTTGCTGAAGACATTTGAGGAATGTCTAAAGCTGCGGAAAATTCTGTTAATTGTGAATGACCCGCCCCTATTGCAACAGTTCCACACACCGCTGCTTCATTTACTCCACATTTTTTATATTCATTTTCAGTACTGAATGTATCGGTTATTCCACACATGTTGCATTTATAAGTAAAAACACTTTTAAAACCAAAATGTTTTTCCGCTATTATTTCTACATTTTGAAAAGTGCAGCCAAACATATCATGTCGTATTCCTTTTAGAACAGTAAACAGATGATTTATATCAACAATCCTACGTCCAGCAAGAGTAAAATTTGCAATATTGTTTAAATTTTCTGTTTCAATAAAAACCTCATCTGATATATACGAATCAAAACTGTCGTCGCGTGCCGAATTTGTCTCAGTGAAAACAATTTGATTATCTACAATATTATCACGTTGAGACACTATTCGATTTTTTATCCGAATTTGTTTCATCAACTGTTTTCTACTTTTCCGTTTTGCAGCGGTTGTCAATCTTTTTTGGGAGTGAAGTCCCATTGTTAATTATATTTCAAAATTACAACAGTCACCAACACTAATATACGTATGCAATCTTTCGCATACGAATAGCTAATGAAAATAGTCCGAATATAATGCTAACGCACAGCAAAATTTTCCAAAATAGAAAAATCGCTCCGAAAATACAAGCACAATTGACAAGAACTAACAAAAGCACAGCAAATTCACTTATAATCACATGCAAAGCACAAGATGGTAAAAACCAATTGACCTTATGTTCAAGTATTCATCATATTTATAATTTTTTTTTTGACATTCCCACCCCTTATTTTTTAAGATAGGTGGGAGCAGAAAGTTGTTTATCATATGGTCATATCTTTATCGAATATATACATTTTTCCAAGTAACCAGGTGATTAACTTTTAATGACTAAGAAGGATTAGAAAGCCAGGTAATGCGAGTTCTATACACTTGTATAATTATGAACAAATAAATATATTATTATTATTATTATTATATTATTATTTCAATTAGGTATGTATGGGTAAAATTGTGTAGCTTTACTACCCTACTTATTTTATATTAAAACCTATTAAGTTACATTTGTTATAATAATACATCTATTCTTTATCTACGATTCAAAAAATTTTAGGCGGAAATACACAGATCATCTATCTGCTTAAAACAAGTCATAAATAAATCCCAAGTAGCTGATGTGTCAATAATCAAATTTGTTTGCTAATTTACATAATCCTTCGACCATCTCAGCAGGGCGTCTTGGTACCTGTCCGCTGTAGTGAGCTGTAATGTGGGTTGCATATTTCTGATATGGTAATTTTTCGGGCACTAAAGTAGACCCTTAAGAGTCAGGCACGCGCCAGAAATAACAGGACAACGCCCCATAAGTTCGAGGGTTCCTCACGGTAGCGTACTTGGGCCTATTTAATACCTAAACTTCACGCCTAATCTCTCAACCAACCAAGGATTAATTACGTCGACCATTACAGACGACACTGCTATTTTGGTTGAAAACCATAATCCAAATTTAGCAGTAACAACTCTGCAAGAAAACGTAAACGAAATAGAAAAATAAGGCAAAACCTGGCGGCTGGCGTATTAAAATAAGCGAAGACGAATCAAACCATAAGTACATATTTACAAAATGTCACCGAAATTCACCTTTAATAAGACTTACCAATAAAAACATAATTACCACCCACAACGGAATGCGTTAAATATTTAGACTACACCAAGATCCTAAACCAACCTGGGAAGATTGATTTCTGATCTAGGTGTAGGCCATGCAACAAAATTTCGGAAACATAATAATTGGCTACTCGGAAGAAAATCTCAACTTTCAATTAGAAACAAACTTTTGACATATAATTAGAGATGGCATATTGATGCCAATATACCGCCTAATTCTGAGCAAACGCAACGGCCTGAATGTACGAATATTTCTCCCGCTTCGAATACAATTCCCCTGAATGCTGTAGGCGTGTCAATATCAATGTCATATATCATACATACTTACATATTATGGAGCCGCGTAAGAAAAATTATCTGATTACCAAATTACTATTAAAGGACTATAAATTGTTTAGTCCTGTGTTATAGTAATGAGTAAATTGCAATACGTTATTCTACAAAGCGTAATGAAATTATTAATAAGCGGTTAAGAAAATTGCAAATAAGGCATCAAGAGATTTAATAAATTAAATTTTAATAATAAAGGTCACAAAAACTGTTCATCGTAAACTAAATAAACTTCAGAAATAAATAAAAACTAAATGAAATTCTAGTAATGTTAAGAAAAATTTACTCTTACAGATAATAAAATAAATTGTTCATAATGAGAAATTAATTATATAATAACGGAAATTCATCCGTTTAAACTCATCACCGTAAAATAATTGATGATGTTTGGAATATTTATAATTACGAAAACCATTTAATTTTAGTATGCGGTTAACGGAAGAGCAGCATATGCTTAAATCGTTGGAAATATCGCTAACTGTCAAATTTGAATTTAGTTCTATTGCAGCGCATACTAAAATGAACGTATCATTAGGAACTCTGCGATTTGGGAATAATGGTTTTAAATTTTGTACAGAACCAGTAATGTGAGTAATGTCTATTTTCTTTTCTTATTTTCACTATTCAAACGCTTAAGAGACTCCGTATAGGGTGACAGTGGTGACACTAATTTGTGACATTAGTTGTTAAATGGTTGCGCGACAGACTGGTTTGTGATTGGCTAAACGCGTTCAGGGGAATTGTATTCAAAGCGGGAGAAATATTCATACGTTCGGATCGTTGCGTTTGCTCAGAATCAGGCGGTATAGCCGGAAATATTTCGTACGTTATCGGGTTTGATATCGGCAGCTAGCCGTGCAAATGAAAGGAACCTTGAATTGCAAATTAGTATGCAGTCACGTCGTGTATATAATGTGGTAAGTGTTTGTGCACGTTTCATAATTTTTTTCATATAATTTAAATTAAATTGCATGCGTACGCCGCTGGCACGTGTGCCGAATTTGACATGTCTACAGATAATGTACAGCAGCAAAATTCGATATTGCAATCATAGAGATTCCAATCAAAAATACAGCATGTCATTATTGATGCTCCCTACTTTGTGGCAAATAGGGACATACGACATGATTTAAATGTGCCTACAAAAGACAATCAGGAAATGCAGTAGGTACAGCTGCGGTCCCTACAGACTAAGACAGTTTGACAAATAATAAATATTGGCTTTCTAACATGGTCTTAATATGTAAGTTTATAAAATGTCACCTAACTGAAAGAAAGTCAGTGGCGTATAAAATAAAAATTTTAAAAATGGAAAAATTTAATACAAACACCGTTTGGCAACAATATATGCATTTTTAAAATGAAAATGCATTCCAGTTTGTTTTTCTTGATGAAATCTGGATTTTTCAAGATGGAAGCTCTCAAAAACCAAGATAATATGAGAATATTAAATCTGTAAAAGCAAAACAAGTAGGTGGCAAAAGGTATTAATTAATTAAAAAGTATTGGCATGGGCAATATATCATTGACTTTTATCGTATTTTTATCACCATTTATCTTATTTGTGATATGCTTAATGCTCATACCGTCCTCTAGCCTAGTTCTAATTATCGACTTTTGTAGTTCGTTTAATTGAGGCATTTTAAAAATTGTGTACGCTTCTGACTTACAATAAACTGACACTAACATAACCACATCGGGTAAAAGCCAAAGTTACAAATCATGAATTTTTTTAATTTGACAGAATGTGTCAAAAGTTGGTGTCTGAGCTTGTTGAGGCAGCAACTGTACTACTGTACCTAGCCGTTACCTGTAATGACTAGTGAATTCACTAGCTCTGGATCTTCTATACAACAGCCAAGATATCAGAAGATTGAAACATGATTGAATTGAAACTTAGACAACCATTGGACCTACCATTTCTAAATTAAAGCGTGAAATATAACATTGGGCTAGAAATCATTAACATTGAAATTGTGTCATATAGTTATATTCAGTGGAATAGCACTCTAACGCCATTTATGTTTTAAATCATAACAAGTGTTCATTTGAAAAGTCAATCTAGTAGCATGTGATTTACTGAGAACATTTTGAAGTATGTCGTAAATTAAAATTTACTACTACGAAGTCGTATATTTTGACAGTTTCATACATACAAATAAATAACAAATAATAGGTATTTATTGAAAACTATAACAAATGTTGAAAATGTTGTCCTTCAAGATCAATGCACTTTTAAAATCCTCCGTTCAAAATTTCTGATGATATTCTGCAACATTACTGGATTGTTATTAATTTCCATGCATTTCTGTTCGATTCTCTGTAGCATATCATTCAAATTCAATATAGGTGTTAGAAATATGTTATTTTTTAGATAAGGCCACAAAAAGAAGTCGCAAAGTGTTAAATCGCATTAACGTGTAGGCCAGGCAATTTCAGTATTTCGACTAATTATACGCTCATCAAAAAATGCTCTTAAATAATCCAAAGATTCTGCAGTACAGTGACAAGGTGCTCCGTCTTGTTGGAAATACATATGAATTTTGAAGTTCATCATCATGCAACTGATTGACAAATGGTTGTAAAATTTCCGTACGGTACCTTTGAGCAGTTAACGTTCCTTGAAAAAATATTGGTCCAATGATTCGCCTTTGGCTTATCGCTGCCCAAACACCAATTTTCTCTGGATGTAGTGATTCTTCATTAATTACATGTGGATTTTCACTACTCCAAATTCTTGTATTTTGTGAATTTAGGTATCCCGTTTTATAAAACCATGCTTCATCAGTAAAGATGACTCTTTGCGAAAGTTCTCCATTATTGTTCATATTTACAAACCAATTACAAAACTGTAGTCTACATGGGTAATATTTCTAACAATTCTTGTACTGCTGTGACACGGTATGGATAAAGTTGCATATCTTTTTTTAATAACTTGCGAGTTGTACCAACAGAAATGTTTATTTGTTGACTCAAATGTCGTACAGATGTTTGTGGTTCATTTTCCATTATTTCTTCAACACGATTGACAACTTGAAGTGTATGTTTCTTAACTGCTCCGCTGCCTGATTTTCTTAAGAGACCACCAGTTTCAGAAAAAAGTTTTAAAGTTCTATCCAAAGTATTCTTAAATTATATATAATCTATTACAAAATGTGGAAACTCAACTTGAAATTCTACCATGCAATCTTGAACTGAATAAACCCATAAACCATCAATTTTATTACCACTTCGAAAATAAGCCTGGACTAAAAAAATTTTATGTTCTAAAGTGAAAGCCATTTTAAAACTGAGAAGCAATTTATTTAAACCAGAATCGACGCACGGTTATTTTATGCACTAACTGATATTTGTGATTGACATTATCCAATGTCATTTGGATTTACGTTTACGGAACAACAAACACATACTAATATATTTGCGTCTTATTCTATCAAAATTTCAAAGTAACCTAGATTGACTTTTAAAATGAACGCGTTATATGCCCATTGATTATATAAAGAGAGATTGCATAATAAACGTGGAACAAAAGAAAATTTAGGAACATTCTCTTAGATTTTAGATAACTTTCTGCATAAGCTTCTCCAGTAGATTAAAACTAATAAATTTTATTAATGAAAATAAGAAATTAAATAAAGAAAAAAACATTAAAAAAAAAGCAAAATTGAAGTTGTGCCAATAAATACCTACACAGAAATCAGGTATAAAATGTGCATAACTGGCAATTTTATAAATAATATAAACAAATTTGAAGATTTTTCTATTTAAAAACATCTTACTACTATTCTGACGCAAATTTTAAATTATTTATTTGATTATAATTATTTTACAATTTGACATACATACTTTATAGGTAATAAAATAAATATTTATAACATTACATTTTTTAATTGAAATTGGTATTTTTTTACAGAATAACATAAAATTTCTATATAAAAAATTACTATATCCTATAATGAAAATTCAAAACATATTTTTATTCTTCAACAACACTTAAAACTAAAGATCAAAGTATAAATTCTTATTTAATTAAAAAAGTACAGAAGTGAAAAATAATTTATTACAGTTTAATTGCATCAACTAATGAGCAAGACAATCCAGTTCCATCAGGTTCGACTTGTAATGATGTTACTTTTCCATCATCAACCACCATAGAATATCTTTTACTTCGTAAACCCCCAAGAACTGCCAAATCAGTCTGTAACTCGAGAGCCTTTGTAAACTCTCCTTGAGGATCAGCTAACATACGTATCTTATTTCCTACTCCTTGATCTTTTCCCCATGCAGACATTACAAATGGATCATTGACTGATACACATACAATTTCAGATACTCCCTGTTTCTTCAAGTCATCAGCTTTTTGAACATATCCAGGTAAGTGAGTCTGTATAATTACATAAATAATGAAAGTGAAATTGCTTAATAATAAAAATACGTAATTATAATTCAAGGTAAATGTAAATTACCTTTGAACAGCCTGGTGTAAAAGCACCAGGTACTGCAAAAACAATTATCTTTTTACCCTCTGATAATTTTTGTATATTCACTTTATTTGCTGGTGTATCTTCATAAAGATCAACATTGGGAAGATTATCTCCTAGCTAAAAAAATACAGGCATGTATTACACAAGCAAGAGGGCAAAAAGGTGAATAATTTTAGTAAAAGCGAAATATAGTTTGTTAAAATACATATTTTTGACCTTGCCGTTAACCCCAAAAGCGTAAACTGATGTAATTTATCTTGATTTTCTTACTTACTTTGATTGGCATATTTATGGTTGTAGAAGTTTTAAAATATCGTGGAAGAACAAATTTCTGATAGTGACAGTAAGCCCGGTTAACAAGAATTCTTCCATTCATTTTCTCCCGGTCTTGTTCGATTAACCTTGATTCAATACACACATGCGCATTATCGTTACATTATTTAAAATTGAAGGTATATATTTTATTTATTTTTGCTTAATATAAATTTTACAGCAATGTCATGTCATAACTCATAATATATCTATTTCGCGGAATGCAGGAAATTCTATTTTTTTGAACACATGTATTTGGTATTGATAACTATCATGACGTGATAATAAAACCTCAAGTGTTCAAAGTCAATTTATTCATTAAGGTAAATTGATTTGAAAATTAAATTAAATTATTTTTAGTAACATACGAAGAATGTATAAGAAATCGTTAACAAATTTAGCAAACCTATCTAAAAAGGAAGTAAAAAGTTTTATTGAATCTTTTGATGTATTATTAGCTGACTGTGACGGTGTATTATGGTTGGAAAACAAAATTTTCGAAGGATCCCCAGAAGTCCTGAATTATATGAGGACTCTGGGAAAGAAAATATTTTATGTAACCAACAATTCAACAAAATTTAGAAGTGAATTTTTAGAAAAAGCTAAGAAACTGGGATATTCTTGTAATATGGTGAGTATTACATAAACTCTAATCTGAATTAAAAGGACATAAGAAAGATTATAGGAGGAAGTTATTACAACATCTTATTTGGCTGCAAATTATTTGAAAGAAAACAATTTTAATAAAAAAGTGTATGTTGTGGGAACAACAGGTATAACAAGAGAATTAGAAGAAGTAAACATCAAATACGTGCCAGTTGGGGTAAATATATTTGTAATTAAAATGCACATTTGTTTTTTTAAATTATAGTTTTTTTTTAGCAAGATATTTTGGATACAGATTTGTTAACTTATATGGATAAAGTAGAACTTGATCCTGATGTAGGTGCAGTAATCGTGGGCTTCGACCAACATATATCATATCCAAAAATGATCAAGGCAGCCACCTATTTAAATGATCCAAACTGCCTTTTCATAGCGACTAATACAGACGAACGTTTTCCAAATGCTGTTAAGGGATTAGTAAAACCTGGTTCAGGAACAATCGTGAAAGCTATAGAAACATGTGCTGAACGAAAAGCATTTGTAATTGGAAAACCATACCCGTATATTGCTAACGCTATTAAAAATAAATGCAATATTCTTCCAGAAAAGACTTTAATGATAGGGGACAGGTAAGAAAAAATTTGTGTTTTATATTCAAAATAAATTTTAAATTTGCATATTTCATTCATACAGTTTTTTATTCTGTATGATCCTAAAAGCTTTAAATTATAATATGATTACTACTATAATGCATGTTTAATGAATTATAGCCAACGCCAATTAAGTTGGCGCGAGGAGGGGTAAGTTCGCGCAGGATTAGAAGTAGTGGGGAGATTTGTATTTGGTTTTACATCAAATGTCAGATAATTCTAACCTCTGAGCGTATATCACTTTATGATCCCCTAGCAAATACATTATATTCCGTCAAACGTCAATGACAAATGTATTCTGACAATTACTTGAGTAGTGGGGGTAGACGTTTTTAAAAACGTTTTCTGCGCACCCCCTACTCGCGCCAACTTTATTGGCGTTTGCTATACATACAGAATTACCATAAAGTGCGATATAATTACGTCGCTTCTAATCACTATGTATAGCAAACGCCAATTAAGTTGGCGCGAGGAGGGGTAAGTTCGCGCAGGATTAGAAGTAGTGGGGAGATTTGTATTTGGTTTTACATCAAATGTCAGATAATTCTAACCTCTGAGCGTGTATCACTTTATGATCCCATAGCAAAGAAATTATGTTCCGTCAAACGTCAATGACAAATCGTCACCTTAGAATAACAAGGTTTTAACTGCAATTTTTGTGTAAATTGAGATTTTAGCATATCGGGGTTCTATCTGCAATATTTTATAATATTTCAAAATTTTAGCGAAATCTGGCGTCAAATAACCAAGTTACAAATGCAACAGGGTTCTATCTGTGAGCATTTTAAATTTATTTTAGTGTAACAAAGTTCTATATGCACATCATTAGGAAAGCAAAGTTCTATGTGCCTCAGTTAGAACTTTGTTGTTGCAAGTGATTGTAGTTAAACCTTTGTTATACTATTTTTGTTTAGTTGGCGCATAATAATATAACCTAAAAATTTATTAGAATAGATATTCCCGCTTGTGTCAAAATTGTGTTGTGTCAGAACTAGAGGATAAAATCTTGAATATACAGAATGGAGTCGCAGGAGGTTGTAGTTGTTAATAACGAGTAAGTAAAGTAAATTGTGTAGATTGATATATTATTATGTTAATTTAGATATTCTATATATTTAGATCTAAAGGAAGCGAGGACCCCTTTTTGGAAATGATTTCAAATTTTAATGCTGAAATTGTTATACAGAATACTTTGCAAGGTGATGATGCTCAGTTTTCAATTTCTGCAGAGAATACTTTTGCTTTGGATATGGATAATGAAACTACCCTATTCACGGAACAAGACACGGAAAATGTAATCTCTGAAAATAACATGGACAGCATTTCTGAAGATGAAGGAGACCGCGAAAATATAGAACTCTTAGCAAGCACTACAGTTGCACCTGATACTGAAAATATTACTCACGAAAACATGAATGAAATTGTTGATAATGATAATAACAACAGAACAAATTCACCAAAAGTTGTAAGAAAAAAATTAAGTAAACCAAATTTATGGAAAACTAACGTTAGGCAGAAACTCTGTCAGTCTGGTAAGGAGTATGTAAGTGTACGTGGAAAAAAAGTTAGTGCCAAAAAGATTGTGAATAAGAAAGACTGTTATAAGGCCTGCAAATTTAAATGCTCTAGCAACATACCTGAAAATGACAGGAAGTCAATGTTCAACTACTACTAACAATTAAATCAAAATGAAAAGTATTTGTTTCTTAAACAAAATACGGAAAGGTACATAAAATCTCGAAAAACTGTGGAAGAACCCTCTCGCCGTAGTTATTCCTTCAAATTCTATTTCAAGCTCCGAGAAGAGCAATTCCGGGTATGCAAACAATTTTTTCTGGGAACTTTGAACATATCACAAAAGCCAATATATACGGTTCACGCTGCTGATACCAGCAGCCCTAAGAAAAGTTTATGAGGAAAAACTAGCAGCAGAAAAATTAGTGATGAAAGAAAACAAGCAGTAATAAAACACATCAACCAATTTCCTGTTGTAGAGTCTCATTACTGCAGAGCCCAGAGTCAAAGAAAATACCTTGAGGCTACTTTGAATGTTCAAAAAATGTATGACCTCTATCTGATTTACTGTACCGAAAATAACGATAACAATCCAGTTAAACTTTCAATGTACAGAAGAATTTTTAACACCAATTTTAATTATTGGTTTCACAAACCTAAAAAAGATGTATGTGAAAATTGCTCAAGATATTACATGAAGAAGAAAGAGGGAGTATTAACGCAAAGTGATGAGGAAGAAATGACAAAGCATACAGCTGAAAAAGATGCAATGAGAAAAGAAAAAGAAAACGACAAGAAGGGCAACATACCTATTTTATGTTTCGATTTGGAAAATTTGATAACATGCCCAAGGTGTTCAGTAGGAAATTTCTTTTATTTACCTAAACTGACTATGTACAACTTAACAGGATATTTAACAATTACTAAAACTGCATACTGTGCTGTATGGATTGAAACTGCTCAAGGTAGGAATGGAAATTGCCTGGCCAGTGCTTTCAGAAAAATAGTCAATCGAGTTTTGGAAGACAACAATATCACTAATTTAATAACATGGAGCGACAGTTGCGTTCCCCAAAATAGAAACTCGCACATATCCTTTTGTGCTTTAGATACGCTTACCATCCAGAATTGGAAAGCATTACTATGAAATATTCGATTCCTGGACATGGGGCGGTCCAGGAAGTGGATAATATTCACAGCCAAATTGAAAAGCATATGCAATTAAAGGAGTTCTACTCCCCATTAAGTTTTATTAAAGAACTTAAAACGATTAATAGAAAGAACCCTTTTGTGATTTTGCAAATGAAGGAAAGCGACTTCAAAGATTATGGAGACTGTGCATCAAAATTATGTTACAATAAAGTGCCTTTTTCTAAAGTTTCTGCGACGAAATTCGTTAGTAAAGTCTTACACCAAGTGCTTTATAAACGGAGTCATTTGGAAGAATCGTTTACACAAACCTTCATTTACAATACTGTTCCTCGTATATCACGTCCGGGTAAAAAAAACAAAGTAAAAAATAACCAATCAGTTTTAAAGATAGCAAGTTTAATACCGAAGGTTCTGCCAAAGAAAAAATAAATTGCAAAAGAAAAACTTGAAGCAATCCAAAAGATGATGAAAACGATGCCCGAATTGGATAAACAATTTTATAGTGCTTTTTTGCATTTGTAATCATTTTTACTTAATATGTAGTTTGTTGTTTTAATATGTAGTGTGTTCTTTTCTTTAATAAAATTTTTAGATAATACTTTGTTCTTTTCAATATTCTACCATTTTACTAAAACTTTTAACTAAACAAAGTTCTAAGTGGAAGATAGAACTATGTATTGTCATAAAATTTGTATAAATTTGACTAACATAGTTCTATCTGCATTTATACACTATAGAAATCTCTTTTATAAACAAACATACAAAATCGATATTTAAAGGTTGAACAAAAACAACCGTTTATGCTTCAAACCAAATAAATTTTGTGTTCATAATTCGATAACAAAATTAGTTAGAGGTCGCACAAACTTCAGCAGCTGATTTCTCAAAACAGCTGTGCGTCCACATAGAACTATGTTACTCTAAGGTAACGAAATGTATTCTGACAATTACCCTCCTCGCGCCAACTTAATTGGCGTTTGCTAGTGAATTTGCTTGAATTTTAATATTTCATTTTTAGACTAAAGAATCTGTAAAATTTAAAATTCGTGATATTTGCTCTTTTTTATTTACTGATTAATAAAAAAATAAACAAAACTGCAGCTTAAATTCAATATATCGATCTTCGCTATTAACTCAGAGGACGCCAGTAGAGGGACATAGCCGATTCTAGCACCTCCTCATGTTGTACCTCCTCATTGCCCTTGCATGTGGCACAGCTCAAGGGCAATGAGGAGGTGCTAGAATCGGCTATGTTAAGGTGAAGGTCAAGGGGTTGTGGAAGCTCAGTTAATTCAACTGCTGGTTGAGGAATAGGAATTGCAGGTGCTTCAGTAAAAGAGCCAGAAACATTCATTTGAGCCTGGGATGCTGAAAAATGAGAAGTCTGACTCTCCATAGACACGAATACTACAGATTCTGTGGATAGATTAATCGTGTCCATAATCTGTGGTATTCTTGACTGTGGTAATACTGCCTCTCGTGTCACATTTGTACCACCGCACATTTTGTTACTTCCTACTGTATTGTCAGTGAGCAGTGCTCTCAGATTCGACGTTCGAGCACCAGTACTAGAAGTTGTAAAGGGAAACGGCACATAAGTATTTGGTGTTGTATTTTGTCCTCGTAGTCGTCTTTCGGTCCTCGTAGTATGTTCTCGTCTTGAGGTCGTCATTGTCATTAAATTGTACATACGTCGTTGGGCAGTTAGTTGGTGTCGTTGTACCCTATCCAATTTATAGTACTCCTCTTTAGGCAAATAAGGAGGAGGTTGCAAAGGTGGAACGGTAGTTAATTGTGACACGAAAGCAGGTGGATTAACTTCTGCTGCAACACCTACTTCAACAGTATGAGGTTGGGGTCGTACCGCAGAAGTAGATGGAACTGCAGAAGGTAATTCAACTGACTCCGATAGTCTAACGTCCGTCTGATGGGATAATTCATCCAGTCTTTCCAGTGATATTATCCCGTCGAAGTCAACATTTTCAAAACAATAAAATTGATTTTCATCGTTATTAGTCTAAAATAAAAAAGATGAATTAACTATGACAAATGAATGGGAAGAATTTGTAAATGTAAATTATTTTCTTTGTGCAATTACATAAAGTATTTAAATTATTTTCTCGCTGCAATAAATAATTACTCACACCCAGAAAATCATTTAAATGCTTAATGTATTAACCATACATCGTTCCGTGCAATCGGAAAATAATACAACACTCGAAGTAAACTAGCTGTAATTTTAATGTTCTTTTTACATAATAGTGATATTAATAATAATAAATTATTACTCATAACTCATAACATAGACACCCAAATATATATTTTGAATGTGCATGTAATTGGCTTCTGAATCTGGTTCTATAGAATGTAAATCTACTGACTGTACATATGAAGCATGCATATAGCTGAGTAATAAATCTTTGTATAACAAACACATTTTAGAATGTGTGGTGGAAATAAGTACTTTTTCAGATTGAAAATATGCATTAACACTTGCTATTTTAACCAAAATCCACTCTAAAAAAGCATAAAATAATTTCATTTGTGCATCTTACAGACTATTGTAAATTGTATCAGCAACAATTAATCTCGATTGCATTTTTTCATGAGCGAAATACAATGATAATGCAGGCCATTGTTCATTAATTCTTTTTACAGCATGTGCCTGACCTTCTCAGACTCGATGGTTATCCCTAACCATCGAGTCTGAGAAGGTCTTAATATTTTATGTGGGTCCAATTCACTAAATACCTGAAATTCTTTTAACTCAGATCTGCGCTTAGCACTAGCTTTAAAATAATTGTGAATATCTCTACACAGGTCTTCACATCTACGTAGTAGCATTTTGCAGGCTTCGCTTGCAACCAAATGTAAGGAATGACATATACATTTCTGTATATGCAAACCTGGATAATCAGTGATCATTCTTGCAGATACTGAGCTTCTTCTCCCCATCATTGTATTATACCTAAAAAGCATTAATAAAATTATTATTAAAATATGACATTGCAAAAATTATTATCATACCCATCTGATGCAAAACCAAGTATATTTGTGAATGGCACATTCATTTCCTGAAATGAATCCAAAATCTGTTTGTAGAGTCGTTCTGCTGTAGCTGCGTTTTCTTCTTTATTTTCAGCTAGTTGTACAATACTCCAGAACTGTGATATTACAGATTACACAGATTTGTCATAAAAACGTACAACTATACATAATGTTTTTATACATGCAATATCTGTGGCTTCATCAACTAAAATACTAAATTTAGTATGCTTTAATTTGTTAGCTAAATTTTCTTTTTGCACGGGAGCAATAAATGTTTTTAATAATATTTGACGCTTTGGATCGTTTTAATGATATGTTTTTTGCTATATCAGAATCTGGAAATATTGATTTTAATAAATCGGTTAGGTGATCAATTGCTGAAAATGATATGTTATGTTCTGCAATATAGCCTACTAATTTTATCTCTGCTTCACGTGCTTTATATTTGCTGTGTAATGTTTGATTACTTTCAACAAATGACGTAATTGTAGGTTGCATCTTCAGTTGGTTACTTGCTCGAATGTGCTTTTTACTTTTTGAATGATTTTTAATTACAGTTATTTCAGATGTTAAATTTTCATTACAAATATTGCAATATGCAAAATTAGGCTTCATATTACTTGGTCTCAGCCACGTATATGTCTTTTCCCATTCTGCTCTATATTTTTGGGCGAACTTTTTTTGTTTCATTTCATGCCTTTTCTTCAATTTTCTTTCCGGTGTTCTGCTGCGTGACGTGGAAAGCTGCGGTTCCATTTCCTATCAAAATGCTGAAGAAATAAAGTAGAATAATTGAGCGCCCATCATTATTTTATTATTTAAAAATTTCACTTATTTCTACAATTTACACTACACTGCAAAGTCACAAAAACAATGAAAATCTTATAAAATAACGCGCACTACGTAAAATGTATATACAGCTTAGCAACAAGAAAAGCAGGGTATTTCCCTACATTTCAATAATTTGAAATTTGAATATAATAGTCAATTTCAATAACAGTATGTATCTGTACCTCTGAATTCTAGAAGTCGCTCGAAGTAAATAAAAAATGTAATAAAAAAACATGGCAACTAAAAAATTAAACATAAATATATCCGTATTTGTATTATAACTAAAGACGGCAGACTATGTGCCCACACTGTCAAATTTAATATAATATAATAAATTTAATATACCGTATGAACGCCGGGGAGTGATTGATCTACCACAATGGAGTAAGACGAAGACGAATAGCGAGTTTATGTGGTTAGGGTTGAGAGAGGTATATTCAATCTGTTCTACTGTCTAACTGTACGGGCGTTCCATTTCTTTATCCAACACATTTTACATACGATCTAAGTACGAATCAAATAATCTCTCTCTAACACATTGAATATTCCTATCAGTCGCTCATTGTGTTCAAGCAAGGCGAATATACTTGCAGTTGGCCAGTCATTACTTATATATCCATCGATCGCACGACGTTGTGCACACGGTATATATGTTTATATACTGAGAAGGATTGTTCGACGTTGAGAGATGTTATATTTGCATAGTTAAAGCGCTCTTTGTATCTGTACAATGGATCTTCAGTATTGGTAAAAAGTTGCCCTAATTTTGTAAAATCTACATTTTTATCTAATACACCTTATGTGTATTATTTATTAAATTTAACAGTGTGGGCACATAGTCTGCCGTCTTTAATTATAACAGAGTTTGCATAAATTATGGTAGATTTTGTTATTATGGGAGAGTTATTATCGATTATCGTTTCTACTGCAAAATTATGGTAGATTCCGATAATTACGGTATGAACGGCAACACTGGTTCTTTCTATCAATTTGTGTGGATTGTGGGGGAAATTGTAAACCAGAAACAAATTTTCATTTGCACACATAGAAGTGGTGATTTATTTATTAATTTTATTCAAAATATTCTTCTGTAACGCTATGTTGTCTTCTTTAACGTCGGCATTAACTAAATTTTTATTATTTGTAATAGGGCCGATTTTATAAACGATAAAATTCTATTTTGATTGCTTCTGTGAGTGAAAAACCCTATATTTTCGGTTCCTTTTTAATATGGAAGTTGCGCATCTCCTAATCTGTGGTACGGGGAATTACGGAATTGCTTGTATCTAATGTGTTTGCTATGCTCACATGAATAAAAGGTTATCATTATTTACATCTTAGTGCGGTATAAGCCAAACAACATAAACAAAAAAAATATATAAACAAGAAAGGGGTCGGCGGAATGAATAATTTTATATTTGATATGCAATACATCACATCATTAATCAAAGTAATATATTGGTTTCAGGTGTAATACCGACATTCTGCTAGGAACTAGGTGTGGTTATCAAACGCTCTTAGTACTAACTGGCGTTACAAAGTTGGAAGAAGTCAAAAAGTGGAAGGAATCTGGCATTAAGGAAGAAAAAGAATTAGTTCCTGATTTTTATATCGACAAGCTCGGGGATTTACTAAATTTAGTAGATTAATTTATTTAGTCAATTTATATCTGAATTTATTTAAACAAAAATATTTATTCTTGACATATAAATAAACGTATTTATCGCAATTTAATAACTTATTAATATATATACGGTATTAGAATTTTCCTTATTTTCGGCAAGTCTTCGAACTTTTCTTGATACCAGCGATGGGCCAAAATTGAAACTTCCACCTGTAAATCATACAATTTAGTAATCGAATAAAGCGGTGTTAAATGTGCGCATATTACTTGATTAACAACGACCCACATATATATGAACCACCAGGTAAAATTGGGCCATAATATCAGGGTTAAAGAGGAATACATTAGGATTTCGGCAAAATTATGCGGAGATGAAATAGCATCGAACCAGTCTCCTTTCGGCAATCTGTAACTTTGGGATATTGTATTTCCTGTAAAATATAGTTGGAATTAAAAATATAATTCAGTTCAATCTGGGCATCTCAGTGAAATATATGAAAATCAGTAACACTTTAAAAGATAAATGCCCGTTTTCTTCACCTCTAGACATCTATAAGAGAAACACATAAATAGGTTTCTTTAATTTTAGATAAACCTTATCTATAAGATAAATTTGTCTAGAGGTTTTAAAGTTCTTGATAAATATATCCTTTAGATATTTCGTTGCGCGCCAATTTCTAGCAGTCATTCAGGAAAACAATTCAAAATTATATGTCTCTTTCACTCGCAAAGTTAATCAGCAAAAATTCAAATACTACATTGGCTTTTTTAGTTTTGTTATGAAAAAAGTGAATAAAGAGAAGTTAGGCACATCACTATTAAACAACGTTGCCACGACATTTGATTGCATTATCCATCAGATACTTGATCTATGAGATAAGTAACTATAACTTTTGGTGAAGAAATTAAAATGTACGTATTTTAGCTGTCAGGGACTGTATCTGGGGGTGAAGTAAACGGGCAAATTAGGTAATCTTTCGATGCGTTCTTAAGGATACATTATCAAGAGCGAGTTGAAAGGTTACCAGATGTCTGCCAATGCATTTGGGCGACAAACAAATCGCTAACAACGTCGGTAAAAATTTTTTTTTACTTTTACTTGCATGGATATTCATGTTCTAATTTTTTAACTAAAAAGTTTATGATTTTGAATTTTACGTACCTTTGTCGTCTTTTCGCAAATTTGCTAATATAATAGTTACTTTATATTGGTGGTACCAAGCCCATAGAAATACATAAACTGCGTATAAATCCTTCATGTTCAAATCACTCCATTGAAGAACAGCTTTCTCATCTAAAAAATATTAATTAATTTTAATAATATTTTTATATTTCTAAAAATATTTTTGTTTTATACAAGTGTCCCGTATCGTTATGTTCAAATTTTAGGACTGTAAAGTAGACTTCATTTCAAGTAACAAAAACGCAAAACTTGTATATCCATTTTTATTTGTTTCAAAATTACAGATCTATGAATGTGATTGTCAGATCATGAAAAAAAATGTAATCCTAAAGTCAATACAAACTGATTTTATTTAAAAAAGTTCAATTAATAACATTTTCGAAATGTCCACCTCCTTGGTGAATGCAGGCTTGTGCCCATAAGCCAACAGAAGAAGTACTTATCCGAATTTCATACTTGTTTTGTCGGATTTGCTCGGCAGCCAGGTGAATACGATCCAACAACTCTTCTCTTGTGTTCGAAACTTGCGCGTAAACTAATTTTTTCATGTACATAAATAAAAGTCAAGGGGATTAAGATCGGGTGATCTGGGTGGCCATGCAACAGGACCACCTCGACCAATTCATCTTGGATAATTGACGTTAACCCAATTTCGAATAACAATTCCGAAATGTGGTGGTGCCCCATCCATGTGAGACCACATATCTCGTTGAACATTCAGTGGGACATCTAAAAGACCTGGCAGATCGTCAATAAGAAATTGAAGGTAATTGTCCGCATTTAACCTCCCAGGAAGAACGACAGGACCAATCAACAAGTCATCGATTAGGGCCGCCCAAACGTTAATAGAAAATTCATGTTGAAATTTAGATGCGCGTATAGCTTTGGGATTTTCTGATGACCACCTGTGCAGGTTTCTCAGATTTGTAACACCACTTCTCGTGAACGTAGATTCATCCTGTCCAGAGGACTGTTATGCAGAAATTAAAATGAAGCCGTGACTGTCTTAATATCCAGGTAGAATAAACTAGATAGAAATAGGGCATAGTGGTCTGCCTCAAGCAAACCGTGTCCCCTGCGATAGTGATATGTATATAAGCCCTCACGTTTTAAAATTCGCCAAACTGTCGTTCGTGGCACTCCTAGTTGTCTAGTGATTCGACATACACTGAGAGTTGGATCCCTTGTAATAATAGCTACTGCTTCTTCCTCTAAGTCTGCTGGCAAATTTACTCCTCTTTCGAAAAGATAATCACGCAGTCCGCATTCCCGAAATTGTCTGTGTACTCCCAGACTACTTCTGTAATGAGGAATGCGCCTATTGGAAAACCGATGTCGATATTCAATAACTGATTGACGTGCACTGCCGTTACAGTAGCCATACACAAAATGCATGTCCGCATACTCTTGAGAAGAAAATCGGTAAGACATTTTGAATAAAAAAAACGTGTCCACTCACTAATAAGCTGTTGTATGAACTGAAACGTAATGAAATCCTTTATTAAAAAATGCAACGTTAACAGTCATCTGAACATTTGTTTATTGCATGATAGTCATGGTTCAGCACTTACGAAATAAGTAAGAACCTTCTTTATCATAATCAATTTCCAGTGCTCTTTTTTTGTAGATCTCCAAGAAATTACTGTATGCACTACGACACGTGTTTATTTATTTTAAGATAACATTTTATTATGCGACGTTAGCAATCACAGGCCTGTTATTGAATCGTACAACTTGTTTTAAATAAAATCAGTTTGTATTGACTTTAGGATTACATTTTTTTTCATGATCTGACAATCACATTTATAGATCTGTAACTTTGAAACAAATAAAAATGGATATACAAGTTTTGCGTTTTTGTTACATGAAATGAAGTCTACTTTACACTCCTAAAATTTGAACATAACGATACGGGACACTTGTAGAAAATATGGTGAGATTTTAGCTACTCGAGTATGTTTCAAATTATTTTGTAATATTAATTCAACTTGGGATACAAGTTGACACGACTCATATTCCAATGTGTTTCCAAGGTTATTTATTTTTTAAACTGACGGATATCATTTTATGACATTGCCGTGTTAATCAAGACACTTTTGGCAAGTAATAAAACAAATACTACACATACTATGTATGTGTATGTTGAGTCGTTAATTTATTCGGAATTTAATCTTTGGTGAATTTTACCTTATGAATATTTATTATGCTAAATTAATCTATTGGTGTAATGTGGCTGTGTGACTAGGGCTGGGCGAAGTATCGATACATCGTCCAATACCCGATACCATAACTGGTATCGGGTACCCGATACCTGATATAACGAAGGTATCGATTCTAAGGTATCGATTCCAAAGCATCGATTCCAAGGTATCGATTCCAAGGTATCGATTCCAAGGTATCGATTCCAAAGCATCGATACCTATCGATACTTTACCGATTCCAGTACTCGCTAAGTATCGATGTATCGGGTAGCGATGTATCGGGTAGCGAGGTATCGGGTAGCGAGGTATCAATTCCAAAGCATCGATACCTATCGATACTTTAGCGATTCCAGTACTCGCTAAGTATCGATGTATCGGGTAGCGATGTATCGGGTAGCCATGTATCGGGTAGCTTACCTTTGTGCATTTTTTTAAATGAGTATGCGTACATCATAGGTATATAAGTTGTTGTTTTATGCAAAATGACAATTTAGAATTTTCTTATTTTTCATGCAAGGATTAAAAAAGAACTACGTACATAAGTCTGCAGCTAGTATAATTATAATTTTACCTTTCGGAGGCCAATATTTCAACGTCAGTAACTTCACTATCACCGTCTCTTTGGTCTTTCTTTTCAATAATATTAAAATATGTAAAAGGATGAACACATTTTATATGCTTTAGCATATTTGTAGTATTACCAGTATACTTATATTCTTTTTTACATACATTACAACTCACGCCCTGGTCGTTAATTTTATCAAAGTATTTCCAAACTACACTATTTTTTTTCGACATTTTGGTACGTACGTATCCACTTATTACACAAAGTGATGAAGCTTAAAATGATATGAAATATAAGTGCTTATATTAAACTTTAGACGACGGATAAAGGTAGGGATTATAATAAATCAAAACTAGGAAACAGCAAAAATTTGTGGACACATAATTTCTATAAACCAGTGTTGAGAGAAATATAGGTGATATTCATATAAATATAAAACACTTTCCTGTTCTATAGAATGCACAATACACAATACACGACTGTAAATTGGAACTAAAATAAACAAAATATAATACAAATACATATGTAGTATTAATTAATATAATAAGGTAAAAAAAGTTGGGTCAAGAATTCTTATCAAGCTATTGTAGGTATAAAACGAGCTTGGTTTGTTTCTATTTTGAAATGAATATTTTAGGCTTTTTGTATAATTTTGTAATAGCACGCATATTTGCCTATATTATTTTATCTTTCTGCGTTTTTTAAATCTATATAAAAATAACTTTTTAAGTAAAGAATTTTTAAGTATGTATGCATAATATATATGTATTTAAAAGACGTTGGTTATTATGCGTAGCAAATTCCATATTATGACATAACTTTAATTATTACAAACAAAAAAAAACAAAATATCACAATATTGCAAATTTCATACCGTACTTAGGGTAGAATCGGTAAATTAATTTTACATCTCTTGAAACCGATATCAAACAATCGACACCTAGAAAACGGGTTATGAATACTGATTCCTAGGTATCGAATCAAGGTATCGATTCCAAGGTATCGATTCAAGGTATCGATTCCAAGGTATCGATTCCAAGGTTTCGATTCCAAGGTGTCGATTCCAAAGCATCGATACCTATCGATACTTTACCGATTCCAGTACTCGCTAAGTATCGATGTATCGGGTAGCGAGGTATCGATTCCAAAGCATCGATACCTATCGATACTTTACCGATTCCAGTACTCGCTAAGTATCGATGTATCGGGTAGCGATGTATCGGGTAGCGATGTATCGGGTAGCGACGTATCGGGTAGCGAGGTATCGATTCCAAAGCATCGATACCTATCGATACTTTAGCGATTCCAGTACTCGCTAAGTATCGATGTATCGGGTAGTGATGTATCGGGTAGCCATGTATCGGGTAGCTTACCTTTGTGCATTTTTTTAAATGTACATAAAGGATGCAATAACTTTTTAAGTATGTATGCATTATGTATTTTAAAAGAATGTTATTATTATGCGCATCAAATATCCTTATTATGACATCTATAATTATTAAAAAACAAAATATCACAATATTGCAAATTTCATACCGTAGTTATGGTAGAATCGATAAATTAATTTTATATCTCTTGAAACCGATATCAAACAATCGACACCTAGAAAACGGGTTATGAATATTGATTTCTAGGTATCGAATTAAGGTATCGATTCCAAAGTATCGATTCCAAGGTATCGATTCCAAGGTATCGATTCCAAGGTATCGATACTTTACCGATTCCAGTACTCAGAATCGATACCGTGCACAGACCCGATACATCGCTAAGTATCGATACCTCGATTGGTATCGGTACCCGATACCGAAAACGCCGGTATCGCCCAACCCTAGATTACATACTAAGTAAATGCAAAATTATTCGGACAATTTGAAAGACCTGCAATATCTATCGATTGTTACAAAATCAATAAACGGTCAATTTCACAATAGTTATACCGGGTGTCCTTGTAATAAAAAGACAACGTATGAAAAATGGAAAGATGTAAGTAGGTATATAGTATACGAATTCAAAATATTTTTCCAAAATTCCCTCTCATAAACGAAAAAAAACAAAATATTTAAAAAAAAATTGTGCCACTGTGCACGAGTATATTATAAAAAGTATTAGAGGCGATATCGATATCACGTCTTGTAAAGTGTATCGCGATTTTTGTGTTTTACCTCTGCTTAGTCTAAGCCTCATGTTCAAAGCTGTTATTTTTACCTACTGAGAATCACAACTTATTTGTAGAAATACGTATATATGAATATAGTAAGGAGTCTTATACCATTTTTAAGTTTTTATTTAGCCAGTCTCCAATGCAAGACTTTTCACCCTGCAATTGTCATGGAGCAGCATAATTTTTGAGCAAAGTTTTGGAGTCATTTTGGCTATATGGCAGTTTTAAAATTTCATATTGTCTTATACCGTTTCGAAATGTGGTAAATTAACGACACTGATGCGCAAGGCGCGTCCCCGCCAACTTTACTTCCCCGATATGTTTATTCAATGTATAGGTATAGTGTAGCATTTGATTGGATAAGCAATATGGATAGGTCAGAAGTAGGTGTGGTATACAAATAAACGAAAAAAAAAAAGAAAATATTTAAAAAAAAATTGTGCCACTGTGCGACCGACTATATTATAAGTATTAGAGACGATATCTTAAAGCTGACCCACCCACAATAACAAAAAAAATTGTTTTGTTGTTGATCTCGCCTTAAGTTTCGTCTAGTTGTCGATCGTTACGTGCGTTTGATACGATTAACATTTACGTCTTCAATTAAAGATAGATTGTTACCAAATACGACGTTAAATACCCGTAGAGTACACACCTTATATGTTCTTTTAACACATCGTTTTTAATAATTTACACAAGTATACATTTTTAACAATTGACTTTTGTATAGCAAACGCCAATTAAGTTGGCGCGAGGAGGGGTAAGTTCGCGCAGGATTAGAAGTAGTGGGGAGATTTGTATTTGGTTTTACATCAAATGTCAGATAATTCTAACCTCTGAGCGTATATCACTTTATGATCCCCTAGCAAATACATTATGTTCCGTCAAACGTCAATGACAAATGTATTCTGACAATTACTTGAGTAGTGGGGGTAGACGTTTTTAAAAACGTTTTCTGCGCACCCCCTCCTCGCGCCAACTTAATTGGCGTTTGCTATACCAGGTTATCGAATCCTTACCAAACAAAACATAACATAAGTTTTGTTCTTTCTAGCGCTTTTATAAATATAAAAATTGAAGCGTGTAAATTTAATAGCCACATTCTGTATCCATATTAATATTTTATATTTCTTACTTCTCGTAACAAAAAAACATTCACGTAATACATATGAGATGATGTCAGTTCTAAAAGTCCACAAATTATTTTTAGTATGATTTTAAAAATGGGTTTGTAAATTAATGGAACACACATCTTGAGTTTTAATAATTCACTTGAATGTATAAACAGCTGATTTTGTACGAAGTTATGGGTTTCCAATCACATTTTGAACACCACTTCGAGTGCGCTAATGCGCTCTAACGTATTTTGACCAACTCTACATGTATTTAATACTCACAAACATATTAAGTAAACTTGAGTTCCGATTAACACAGTTTGTATTTTCCTGGCATTTATTCCATTTGAGAGTATCTGGAATGAGGTTAGAATAGCATACTGATTACAACATGCGTTTTTTTGAACCAAAAAATCATCTTTAGATGTTTAGCATTTCACTTTAAACAAAAGCAATTTAAAGTTTGCATTTTAGGTTAGCAAGACTATCACGGGTTTTGAACCTGCAAGGATTTCTGTTTTTCTTTGTTAGTTATTATTTATATATTTAGTTATTTTAATTTAACAGAAAATATGTTTTGGCTGTATTGTTCGGTCTTATTGTTGTAGTATATGGCAATATAACTAACTTTGCTAATATGCATACTGCAACGTTAACATCGAATTACTTACACTGTCAAAAATATTTTTCGCACAATATTTGAAATACGCGTTTATTTTTGTCTCGAACCTTATTTTGTAGAATTCTTCTAAATCTATATTAGGTCCTGAAGCATGACCTAGGTGGTGCTAAAAACTATTTTGTGGTACTCACCATGTTGTTTTGAAAAATTCGGAGCTTCCCCTAATATCGTCACTATGCAAGCAGTGTAATGTATGAAACCAATTGCGTAATGTACAAGATGAATTCTTGCATTTTTACTAAATATCGAAATAAAATTGGTATCATATAATCTTCTCAAGCACTGTACGGTCAACAAAAATATCGCTAATACTGTTCTCGTAGAATTCACTGAAACAGAAATAATTTAGTAATGAACGATTTTCAAAATTGTATTAAAGATTCGTTAAGATTAATTTATTTATATTTTATAATCACAAGAAGAAACTTGTAGGAAGAGTTTACGAATTTAAATCTCTGATATATACATATATAATAGCTTCTGATCGACAAATGAAAAAATATTTCCTTGGATTTAACATTTATTAACACTACTATATTCAAAACTTCAAATGTCTGTCTGTTTCGTTTAAGATTCATTAATTTTAATTTGTTTCAATTCAAAAAAGAAAAAAAATTGAAATAAGGGTGGTATGGATAATGGTGGTAACATTTTAAAAATGGTTTAT
Source organism: Melolontha melolontha (assembly GCA_935421215.2). Classification (NCBI taxonomy): domain Eukaryota; kingdom Metazoa; phylum Arthropoda; class Insecta; order Coleoptera; family Scarabaeidae; genus Melolontha; species Melolontha melolontha. The sequence goes on from OW285238.1 coordinate 156,360,814, forward strand.
CATCACAAAAAATCTACACCGATTTGACCAATGCATTAGATGATTCTGCCTTTTCATTTCAAGTAATCAAAAACGTCTTATGAACATGTACTAGGTGCAAAAGCACTCAAAACAGTCGCGATGAAACAAAAAAATGTTAATTTAATTCATAAGATGGTATTCAATTATTGAATGATTATAGCAAAATTTATAGTAGAAACAAAGTATCTATTCGGCTTTAAAATGTCTCGAGTAATTGGTGCCTATAATGATAAATGCTTAGTAAAAACTCCTCAGGCAAAATACCAGTGAAGGAAATTTGGTGATAATGTAGATTCAGAATAAATGTTGACAAAGATTTATTCGGAATCTACTGAAAGATGGGTCCATAATTTGATCGAGAGTCCAAAATACTTTGTATTTTGGATTCCTTCTTCCGTTGACAAAATACTGACGATTATACTTTGGGATTTTGAAGAGATTCTCCTTGTTGATTACTTATTATGTGGGTACACTCTTATAAACCAATCTTGCACTAAGTAAGTTCGTTAAACAATACAAAAATGATGGGAAAAATTGAATGTAGACGATTTGTGTCACAAAAATAGTGCTCCAACTCGTAAGCTTTGCCTTTTATTGACTGATATCTACAGCGCTTGTTTCAAAATTTGTGAGCAGCTTCTACTTCTTGAGTATTTTCTTCAGGAACACTTTGGAAATTTGCCAAAACTAATCACTTATTTTGAAAATCAAAATCTCAAATTAAATGATGGATTAATCACATTAGATGTGGCTATTAATAATTTGAAAATTATTTCCAAGTGACTTCGGATGTGGCCTTCGGCAAAAGTTAGACGCAAGTTTTTAATAGAAATTCATATTTAATAACATTGTAGTAATTGTGTATGATGACAATGCCTCAAAATCTAGCTGCTAAATACGCTGAAATAAAAGAATATTTCCAGTATGCACCTATAACCAGTTGCGATGTAGAAAGGACGTTTTCTATCTACAAGAATGTATTTCATTTAAAGAGAACAAATTTTACAGAAGAGAACTTTGAGAAAGTATTGCTAGTTAATATTAATACTCCTTTACTCAACTTGAACTACAAAATGAAGAAATAAAAATGCATTTCATATTTTATAGATCACCACCCGTTTGTTTTCCAATTATATAAATAAAATTAAAAACTCTTTAAAAATACAAATTTTCAATAGTACGCTCGTGGTCGATGAGTTATTGGCCTTTTAGTGTCCGGTCCCTAAGTAGTAGCAATAAAAGTTCAAAATTAATTTTCATTTACCTGTACTCTGTATCAATATAAGAAGCGATTCAAATATTGAGTCGACAATTTAATGCATATATTATACAGTAAAAATCCCATAAGCCACGGTTTTTTTTGTCACTATGACGGCGGTAAAAGTTTGCCCTAATTTTTATAGCGACAAAACGGAACCTAACTTTTAAAACGGTACCATTCTAGTAGGTCTAGCAGAGTACCGATGACGGTGTAGTCCTTAGTTACCCTTGCATGCAGTAAACTAAAGAGCGTTTAACAAAATTTTACCTCGAAGTTGCCCATGGAAATTATATGTATGTTTTAGCTTTTTACTTAAGTTCTTAATACGAATTTTGTTGGTTATAAACTATTTGAATGACATGACAAATGTCAAAATAATAAAATTAAAATTCTTAACTATTTTATATACAATATGATCATTTATATTTACCCTCTAGCAAGCCATGAAATTATTTCTTGAAAATATCGTGTTGGTAGTGACAAATAAAATACATCTGTCATTATGTGTATGTTCTGATAAATAAAACTCATCTGTCATTAATGTATTTATTAATTGACACTTAAAAATGTTTACAATAAATCATAAAGTTTTTCTGATCGAATCATGCTTTAGGAATGGTGTAAAATTAGAAAATGGAGAATGGTCGTACTCCTTGCAGCCTTGTATAGAAGAATTTCGGGCAGAATTTCCAAATTTTCCAACAACATATGACAGTTTGCGGCAATTAATTCAAAAGTCAGTGGTTAAATTCTGTGAAACAGGGTCTGTGTCTCGAAAACCAGGCGCTGGTAGACCACTAAAGCGGACAGTTGAAAATATAGCAGATGTTGAGGGACGAATAAATCAATCACTTAAGAAATCGATTCGTAAGCTTTCACAACAAACACAACTGTCATATGGGACCTGCCAGAGAATCCTTAAAAAAGACTTAACAAAAATTTCCATACAAATTTCATTGCGTGCAAGAGCTTTTACCAATCGATCATGTAACCAGAGTTAATTACTGTCAGTGGTTCGTAGGTACGATTAATAACGATGACGTTCTTGACAAATTCTTCTGGTCCGATGAAGCATGGTTTCATTTATCAGGATATATAAATAAACAAACAATGCGCATCTGGTCTAGTGAAAATCCACATGAAATTCTTGAAACACCCTTGCATTCACAAAAAATAGGCGTTTGGCTTGCTGTTTCTCGTAGACGGATTATTGGTCCAATATTCTTTAATAATACGATAAATGCAGAACGATATCGTAATAATTTATTGCTACCATTTATAAATCAATTACATGATGATGAGCTCCGCGAGGGATATTTCCAGCAAGATAATGCAACAGCCCATAAGACAAGAGAAACGATGGAATTATTGCATGAATTCTTTGATAATCGAATAGTAGACTTTCCACCACGATCTCCGGATTTAACAATTATGGACTATTTCATTTATCCACATCTAAAAAATAGAGTATTTACGAATCGTCCACATACAATTGAAGAACTTACTAATGCTATCCGAAATGTCTGTGAGGAAATTACACCACATAATTTAAGGAATGCCTTCAATAATATGAGACGAAGAGTTGCGCTATGCATAGAAAATGAAGGAGCTCACTTTGAACATTTATTGTAGCTGTTTTTATTATTAAACTTTTTATTTTTTCAACTGAAACGTTTGTATGTAATTATTTGTCAAAATCACAAAACCTAATCTGTCATCAGTATAAAATAACCTATATCACACACACGCTGCAAAATAAGTTAACTTAAATTATGGTACCAACTTAAGTTTAAAAAAGAAAAATGTCATTGCCTTCTAGAGGGTAGAAATATATGATCATATGGTATTATATACACTTCGCAAAATAATTATCGCAACACCAACTTTTTTCCATAAAATGTCGTCGTCACATATCGTCGATTTCGTCAATTCTTTCAGCAATTCTTATTTGAAGGTCTGCAAGATCAGGTATCTGTACCCGAAAAATTGAGTTCTTTAAAAAAGGCCACACAAAAAAATCACAGGGGGCAAGATCAAATTCATGTTCGGTGTTTAAACTTATCAACCGATTTTGATAAATTTGCTGTATCATATTAATTGTTTCACCAGCTGTGTGCATTCCAGCTCCGTCTTGTTGAAAGTAACCCTGATTTATTTCTTCTTCATCAAGCTGTTCAATAAATGGCATAATAATTTCTTGTCGATACCTTTCTCCTGTTAAGGTACCGTTAAAGAAAATACGGCCAATGATTTTCCTTCGACTAATCGCACACCATACACCAATTTTGTGTGGATGAAGTGAGGTTTTAACATAAAAGTCATGTGGTTTCTCAGTATTCCACATCCTTATATTTTGTGAGTTAAAATATCCATTCAGATAAAACCATGATTTATCAGAAAAAAAAGTTTTGTCAAGAAGGTCATTATTAATATTATTTAAGACCCACTGACAAAATATTGTTCTTCTATGATAGTTAATTTCTTTGATTTCCTGTCTTCTTCTTCAACTGGCTCTTCCGTACGTTGTTTCGGCCAGCCACTCACTGCCTTCTTTCCGTATAATACTCCCTGTTTCTCTGAAAACCTTAGTGCAATATTTAACTATGTATCAAAAACAATCAAAATCAAAGACGAAGTTTGGAAACATATTTCTAAATTCCTCTAAGCATTCTTCAAGAAAATAGTGCCATTGTCCGTTAATCTTACGTCCGTTCCGAAAATAAGATTCAACCAGGAATGATTTGTGTTGAATAGTGAAAACCATTTTCAATCAATTTTAAATTACAAAGCAATTTAAAAAAGTTTCAACTAAGTATAGGTAGGTAGCAAAAACAGATTCTGAAAATTAATTTGTATATAACAATTGTGTTTTTAACAACTGTCCCTTAAAATAAATAAAATAATTTTCACCTTATTTAAAAATTCTTTCAATGGAGACTGTGGTTAAATAATAATTTAAAAAAGGTATATAACCCCTTACCACAATTATTAGTCGTATCCTAAATACGTATTTCGACAACTAAGTTGTCATCATCAGTAGGTAAAAACTACTAATTAAAGTCACACGGGGCACAATAAAGTAAGATAAACGCTTCCGCACAACTACTATACACTGCAACCCTGTAAAGACTAAATTTACCATGCACATCTCAAACTACGAGACAAAACACTTGCCTATTAGAAAGGTTTATTTAAACATGTGTTGAAATATCGAACAAAGGGACGGCAAAAATTCTTCTCTAAAGGAGGCGCCTGCTAAAAACGATTTTAAAGCTACGGTGACCTACTAATAAACTAAATGAAACACCTTATATTTCCACAAAACACTAGTATATATAACTGTATGAGCATTTCTTGTGCAATGTACAAATTAATAGTTATTATTTAAACGTGTTATTTCGAATACGCAGGTAGTGACAAAATCTATATTGGGTAGGAGTGTAAAGAAATTTTCCATTAACAAATGATTAAAAAGTCGTATATTAAAGGCCGAACTCTCGTTGCAAATTCTGAGAAAGACAAAATTAAGAAGGGGCGTACATGTGAAAAACCAGACATCCGGCTTGTTGTATTATATTAAATGAGAATAGAATTCACGGTAGTCTCTAGGGTGTGTTAAGGAGGTAATTTTTGCATATTAAATTAGAGTCACTTCACGTGAAAAGGGTCATTGAATAATTGGATATTGTAGGTATTTAATTTAAAAGTCAATAAAAGTTAATAAAATACCTACAATATCCAATTATTCAATGACCCTTTTCACGTGAAGTGATTCTAATTTAATATGCAAAAATTACCTCCTTAACACACCCTAGAGACTACCGTGAATTCTATTCTCATTTAATATAATACAACAAGCCGGATGTCTGGTTTTTCACATGTACGCCCCTTCTTAATTTTGTCTTTCTCAGAATTTGCAACGAGAGTTCGGCCTTTAATATACGACTTTTTAACCATTTGTTAATGGAAAATTTCTTTACACTCCTACCCAATATAGATTTTGTCACTACCTGCGTATTCGAAATAACACGTTTAAATAATAACTATTAATTTGTACATTGCACAAGAAATGCTCATACAGTTATATATACTAGTGTTTTGTGGAAATATAAGGTGTTTCATTTAGTTTATTAGTAGGGCACCGTAGCTTTAAAATCGTTTTTAGCAGGCGCCTCCTTTAGAGAAGAATTTTTGCCGTCCCTTTGTTCGATATTTCAACACATGTTTAAATAAACCTTTCTAATAGGCAAGTGTTTTGTCTCGTAGTTTGAGATGTGCATGGTAAATTTAGTCTTTACAGGGTTGCAGTGTATAGTAGTTGTGCGGAAGCGTTTATCTTACTTTATTGTGCCCCGTGTGACTTTAATTAGTAGTTTTTTACCTACTGATGATGACAACTTAGTTGTCGAAATACGTATTTAGGATACGACTAATAATTGTGGTAAGGGGTTATATACCTTTTTTAAATTCACCTTATTTGTTAATTTAGTGACTTTTAAATTACCTAATATGTAAATTAAATATGTATTCGTTAAATTATCATACCTAACATTTATAATTCGAGTTTCCCTGCCTTTAGGCAATTCAACTCAAAAAAATGGCAGAAAAATTTACTCCTACGGACTAATTTTTTCAGAGGCAGCTTTTATCGTTATTACCAAGCTTCGAAATTCTCATTGAAATCTCAAGTTTACTTCGACAAAAAAAGGCCTCGTATAATTATAGGAAAAACTGATTATTTTATTTAAACTGTCAGAGGAGCACTATGAAAAATTATATCTGTCTGTATTTATATTCAAATATAACCTGTCGACGGTCTCTGATATTTATGGTTTATTTTTTTTAATAATTAATCAAATTTACTGGCATTATGAAAAACAATTTAGCACTACTTTATAAGATTCGTGTATTACATATTTAAGTTGAATATATTGAATTTTAGCGTGATATTTGAATCACTTCTTAGTCTGGGACAAACTATAGTTCTGCCTAAGTTTTCTTACACGAATTTAAACGTATGTTGAAGAGAAACAATAGCAAATAACAGAACGATATTGACTGTATTCGATGCTTCGCTTATCGAATATTTATAAAGCATTCAATTCGATTCCAGTTAACAAGTTATAAGTATAGTTTGTAGGCAATAACATCGTATCACAGTATAATTGCTCTTTAAGTGCGAAGAAACAGAATTGAAACTTTCAAGTTATTGAAAGCACTTTTGATTTCTAAAATGTTTAAGAAAACGTAATGAGTGGTTGTCTACTATAAAAGACAGGTTCGCATACAAAAAAAAAGCTATTCGAGACCGCATTTGGTAAGATCCACTCATGGAATAGAAAGTCATGCGTAGCGAATTCGATATCACAACCAGATAAATTCCGTGCTTTATTATGGGCGTAGTGAATATCTCGAGAAGTAAAAGAGATAGTGAACTCTGGTTTCGTTATTAAAATTATTTCGTTATAAAAATTTTCAATCTCGAATTTTTACTTAAAATCTAAAGAATTTTTCTAATTTGAATTTTCCGCTTAAAATTCGCGATTTGGTTTTTAGACCTTTTGACCTGTCGATACTTTTTTGTGAGTATCTAAAGAACCAAAGGAGAATACGAACTCTGGTCTCGTTTATAGTAATCAGGGAGTTCGATAAGTAGCCGATAACATAAAGGGTTGGCATCAAAACAGGGAAAATGGACACTCGACATTTTTTAATTTTCAAATTTCATCGCCTAGGGTTCAAAAAAATTGCAAAATTTTCAAAACGCCATAACTTCTTCATTTCTCATCCGATCGGCGTGACGCTTGCGGCTAATTGAAAATCTCGTCAAGATGATTAAAATAAGTATACACGCTGTCCCGTATCGTTATGTTAAAATTTTAGGAGTGTAGGTAAAGTAGACTTCATTTCAAGTAACAAAAAACGCAAAACTTGTATATTCATTTTTATTTGTTTCAAAGTTACAGATCTATGAATGTGATTGTCAGATGATGAAAAAAAATGTAATCCTAAAGTCAATACAAACTGATTGTATTTAAAAAAAAAGTTATACGATTCAATAACAAGCCTGTGATTGTTAACGTCGCATAATAAAATGTTATTCTAAAATTAATAAACACGTGTCGTAGTGCATACAGTAATTTCTTGGAGATCTACAAAATTTACTGGAAATTGATTTATGATAAAAAAGGTTCTTACTTATTTCGTAAGTGCTGAACCATGAATATCATACAATAAACAAATGTTCAGATGACTGTTAACGTTGCATTTTTTAATAAAGGATTACACGTTTCAGTTCGTACAACAGCTTATTAGTGAGTGGACACGTTCTCTTTATTCAAAATGCCTTATCGATTTTCTTCTCAAGAGTATGCGGACATGCATTTTGCGGGCACAAGCCTGCATTCAACAAGGAGGTGGACATTTCGAAAATATTAATAATAACTTTTAATATAACTTTTTTTAAATAGAATCAGTTTGTATTGACTTTGGATTACATTTTTTTTCATGATCTGACAATCACATTCATAGACCTGTAACATTGAAACAAATAAAAATTGATATACGATACAAGTTTTGCGTTTTTGTTACTTGAAATGAAGTCTACTTCACACTCCTAAAATTTGAAAGGTTCAATTTTTCAGGTTATTTTAAGAAAAAAAGTTAATATAAACATGAGTCCGGAAATCCTTCCTTTCCGAGATATAGGGTGTTAAACTTTTAAGAAAATTTTTTTTTTTATCCTAACATTCATACCAATTCTGATATTTTTATAGATCTTTCACGATAACAGACGAGACACGTGATAAATAGTTACAAAACAGGGTTGACAAATCTACATTGCTTTGAGTCAGCTGTTGCTAGTAAATAATCTATGAGGTTAGGTTTATGTCATTTAAAAATATTCACTCCTAATGTTGTTATGATTAGAGCTGAGGATGTTTGCGGTATAACCATGGTTATATCATGTAACCATAGCAAATTACTATGGTTACATGATATAACCATGGTTATACCGCAAACATCCTCAGCTCTAGTTATGATTAGAGCTGAGGATGTTTGCGGTATAACCATGGTTATATCATGTAACCATAGTAAATTACTATGGTTACATGATATAACCATGGTTATACCGCAAACATCCTCAGCTCTAGTTATGATATATAGTAACGAGCCATCGAAAAAATTCATAATTGGAGTAGACTGTGAAATTGGATTGGTACTTTAACCACTTCCACATTACTTAATGCTTGACAGTTTCATTTTAAAAAAAGGTTATGGCATTGAAATGATATTACAACAAAAAAGAAAACAAATCATTTTTTTAATATCGAAATCATAATCAAAATTTACATATAGCTACAGAAGTTGTTGAAAATGTTGTCCATTTACATCTAAACACAAACAATTTTCTTAATAAGAGTTTTGAAAAATTTGACACAAACTTATAGTTTCAATGTCAAATAATAAATGTCATTATGTGGAAGTGGTTAAAGTATCAACCCAATTTCACAGTCTACTCCAATTATGAATTTTTTCGATGGCTCGTTATATTATATGTATATAGGCATGATTTAGTCGTGAAAATAACTGACCTTATACATAATATCGTTTTATAAATAAAATAGGGAGGAACTTGTATATATGAACTCATCGTAAACAACTTATTCGAATGACATTTGACAGAATCCAAGCTGGCAACCATGCCCAGTTCTGGTAACATAATATATTCACTTAATAGAGAGAAATACTAGGATTATTAGGTATTATTGTAATTTAAATGTTATTTGTTTCGAAGTAACTGTTTATCACGTGTCTCGTCTGTTATCGTGAAAGACCTATATGAAATTCGGTATATGCCTTCTTACCATAAAGGGGCATTTTCTGATGTAAATTTTTTTTTTAAATTTTCTGCCAGTGGGGTTCGAGCGAAATTTGGACTGAATATGTTTGAAAAAATAATGGTACGCCACTGCTCTTTCTTTAAATAAAAATTATTTTCTTAATGGAGCTTCATTTTGTAATAAAAAAGGTCTTTTAACTTTTTTTCATAACTTGAACTCTTTTTCAGTAAAGAAATTAAGAACAATTATTGTTCCTATACTAAAAGCAGTATATTAATAGTAATATCTATGTTTGTTGTTGTTTTATTAATTTTAACAATTAAATTAATTCGCCGGTTAAAATATCTGTACAGTGTCATTTTGATTAAAAAAAAAGGTGAATTTGACTAATCTCGAGTTGGCTCAGTCATTACATGCATGGTTTGACTGAGGTAAGCGCACTGGAGGCTAGACGTTGTATCAATAGTGCTTTCCGTATAGAGGTACACCAGATAGACGAACATTTTCAAACGTACATAGGAGGTTAACTGAAACAGGTACTTTCAGGCCAAGCGATCAATTAAAAGGTGCCCATCGTGCTACAAGAACTCCAGAAATTGAAGAAGCAGTTTTAAATTCAATTGATGAAAAGTCTGAACTTTGAAATATTGGAAATAACTTGAATATCTCGCCCATTGTAGTTTGGAGAATTCTTCACGACTTCACGATTTTATATTATACCCGTATCATATTCAACAGGTCTAAGCCTTAATTCCCCGAGATTTTCGTTTGCGTATCAGCTTCTGTCAATGGTTTTTGAAGAATATTGCGCAAAATCCAATGTTTAATTCTAAAATAATGTTCGTAGATGACGCTAACTTCTCAAGAAACGCTATTAGAAATTTCCACAATAATCATGTTTGGGACGAAAAATACCCGCATGCAGTTATTGAATAAATCAAGAGCAATTTTCGGTAAATGTCTGAGAACTTAATTGCACCTTTTTTTTCTACCATAAAGGTTAAATGGTCATAACTATCTAGGGCTTGAACAATCTTATTTGATCTTACTACGGAGCATATAAAAAAAAGCTTGACTACTACAAAGAGTAAGGAGTTAAAAGTCGACTATGCAGAAAAATAAATACTTTAGAAACAAATATTGTTTCCATGATAAAACGGAGAACTTATCATTTTACGTTTTTTATATAATTCTAATAAATTTAAATTTAAAAAAAATTGTAATAAAAAATATTATATTTTTAGTTTAAATATAAAATATATTCTTACCTGTTGGTTTTCGTAAGGTGCCTAAAGAGTAATCCAGAACAACATAAATCCAATTGGGTGATGATTTCTCCCAGACATAAGTGTTTACGCAAATATACAAAGTTGCGGTCGTTAAAATTGCAGAATATATGTAGAAATGCCTAAACCATGATTTGGGCACTTGCACAACTAAAGGTGATTTCGTTTTATTATCAGCAAATTTACCATATCTCACACATTGCACTATGAATGGGGGCAAATTTTTTTCGAAAAAATTTAATAAGCTTCCAAAAAATATCGCGGAAAAAATTATCAATAGTAAAATTACTTGAACGCAATTGAAGTTGAAGTACCAAAAATAAACCATTCTAACATCAGTTAAAAAATATGTGTAGTACCTATTCTAAGTACTGGAGAAAGACTGACTGAATCGTATTTGGACGAGAGCAGTTGTATTAGAAAATAATTAAAAACGTGAAAGCCGTTATCTTTTTGTGCATAATGCGTAAAGTAGCACAACCTCTTCCGAATCATTTGAACATACAAACGAAGCATCTTATTGACATAGTTTCAGTATTCAGAGCGGATGAGTTAAATATAAATAATAAACGAAATAAATTATATAAATTGTATAATATTAGTGATCTAAATTAATGAAAAAAATCTAAAATCTTGAACAAATGATTAAAAATAATCTAAGGTGTCCATATTTCGTATTTTTTTGCATTAAAAATAACACTTCCGAATTATCACAAGATTTCAAAATTTAACACTACGGAGGTTATGTTAACCTATAAAAGCATATCTAAAGCATACCATAAAAATTCTATTTGAAATTTCCACTCTCATAATGTAATAAATTAATATACATTGATAAATATACAAACGTTTTAAGCTTTGGTATATAGACGTAAAATTACAATTTAATTTGAGAAATATTGATTTTTTGTCTAGCAATTAAAACTGGATACTACTGATATCATATGATCAAATCCGCATTTCTTATCATTTTGGTATGTATTTCAACCGAAATTTCATTTAAAGTGACGCATCAATGACTCTAACAATGGGATAAATTATAGACATTATTTAAATATACCTACAAATATCTCAAAAGACAAAATAATTGATCAAATGAACCAGACTGACACTCGACCGATGGCATCGATAATTGCTAGTAGCGCAAACTAAACTCGCGTTCAAGCCATGCTAGATCTTAATATTTGAGCTATTTATTATTTTTGAAAACTAAGCAGAAAGATTAATAGAAGTTAGTGTAAATTTTGAGCGAATTTTCAGGATTCCTCTGTAGTTTTATACATTCTGCTGTAAATTTATTAGAAGATTTAAAATATTTTTTCCGATATCGAAGAGCATATCTATATTATTACTTCTTTTGTAGAATAAACGATGCCTATATAAAATAAATCACTTTTAAATATATCTATTGTTGTTACTCGTTAGTGTTCCCCTCATTAAAATTTGATAATTTGATATTTCAGCTTATAAACTTTTAATTCACTTTTTCGAAAAATATATTTAAATTTTCAAAAATGTTACAGTTTTAATTATATAATATAATATTATACAATATAGTCTAATTCAACTTAAAAAAAGTAACAGTCTAGAGTTATTGTTATTTGTTATTGTTGAATGGGTTGAACGTAATTATTTCTGTTGTGCCGTTGCTAAACAAGCAGTTTACTATTTTTTATTTTTCGTTAGTACATAAAAAAGACATGTTATTAATAGCGCTATCTTACAATATTTAGGTTAGATATTTGACATATATAAAATAATTTAAATTTGAATGATATTTAGGAGTTACAAATTGTAAAAGAAATTAATTAAGCATCTACTATGAGTGAATTCAAATTACATCATCTCGTTAGAGAATTATTAGAAATGCTAAGGTATATATATTTTAAAACTACTTTAAGAATCAATAAATTTGTTAGGATAACTAAAATTAAAATGAAATACATTTTTTCAAGAGAATATATATATTTATTTGAAGTATGTATAAATTTAAACGAATATGAAATTCGATATATATTGATTTTCCTAAAACAAATAACCCAATATTTATAAAAAAAATATATGTAAACTTATTAATTATAATGAAGTATACTTCCAAAATAAATTTTGTAGGAGTAAAAACACACCTGAAGAATATTTGGAATGTTTACAAAAAAGTATGAAATCGAATAAAATAAGCAGTTCAACTAATATTGCCACACAAAGTCAAGTACAAAGTTTAGCATTAAAATGTACTAATCAACAAGCATTTATGGGCAAATACGAAGACTTAAAACAGAAGAAGTAGGTTTAACTTATTAGAATGTGAATAATTTAATTTCAACAGTACATTTTAGTGTAGATTGTTTGGGTTCTTTTATACAGTTGTTACATTTAATATCAGAAGATACAGCTGTTAAAGAATTTCTATCAAAAACTGTGAAAGCTAATATTTTCACTAGTGAGACATGTTCTAAAGTTTCATTTACCAAAGATGATCTTCCACAGGTAATACGAATTTTTATTATTTATAATGAATTACGATTCTTGAATATGGTAATAGAGGTTGGACAGTTTGTGAAAAGTGTCACTGTTCCAATTACATAATTTATTACCTACTAATTTGGAGAGATATTTGAAAAATTGGTTTGCATATAAAAGTTTATTTGAAATTTTTAGTTCAGTATTACCACAATAATCAACTTTTAGGTAAAGAATCGCTTAAAAAGAGCAGTAACAAAGAAAAGAGTAAATATTGATAGCAATACTAGTAGATTATTGAACAGATCAGGACCACCAATGGCAATAACACCTTCTGTAACCTCTTGGGTACAGAGAAGACCAAGCATGTCCTGGGATTTTTCGACAACTAGCTCTTTAACAGTAATTACACAAATCACTGGCATTCCATCAACATCGCAAGAAAATTTGCTAATAGATGATCTATTAAACATCCTAATGGGTTTGCCTGGTTGTTACATAGAACCCCTAGAATTAAAAGGACCTTATGAACCGAGGCAATTTAGCATAAATGAGTGTGTAGATTCTTCTTTAAAAGAACTCATTAGACAAATTTTGCCTCTTGCATCACATTACTCAATCGTACAGCGATTTACAGAAGAAAAAATGAGGTTTGAATATGGGCAAGTAAATAATGCCCTTGCGGAGTGTATGTCTGCGATAATTGTAGAATATACAGTAAGGGAACGAGGTACTTCAAAATAATTGTGGATGATATAAATCTATATATATTTTTAGTTATTTATTACTCAATTGGAAACAGAATCTCGTAATGGAAACTTAAATTTACATAAGATGTGGTATTACATTCAAAGTAACATGCACTCGTTAAATATAGTCTGTGATATAGCTACAAGAGTAAATAAAGTGAGTATAGTTATTTTTTTCTTTATTGGAATTTATTGATTTCTGAGACTTCACACTAAGTAACATTAACAAATGTAAAACATAGTATATCCATGTTTATTTATATTTATTAAGATTTTTATTGAATGTATCTACAATCAGAGCTGGTCAAATACTCACCAAAAAGTATTTAAATATTCAATACTAAATACTTTCAAAGAATTAATAGTATTTGAGTATTAAATATTTTTCAAGCGATAGAAGTATTTAAATAATAAATACCAAAAGTAATCAAATAAGTTTCCCTGAGATTTAAATACTTTCGGAATATTTAAATACTTTTAGCATATTCAAATACCTTTCGTGTACATATTTGAATATTTTCAAAGTATTTAAATACTTTAAAAGTATTTAAATACTTTTAAAGTACCTATTTAAATACTTTTAAAATATTGAAATACTTTTAAAGTATTTAAATACTGTTAAAGTATTTAAATATTTTTAAAGTATTTAAATACTTTTAAAGTATTTCAATACTTTTAATGTAGTAAAATACTTTAAAAGTATTTAACTACTTAAGGTAAATAATAAAAAATTCACGTGTTTATTTCAAAGTTTCATGAATTATTTAAAAATCTTAAGTTTAATGATTTTTGCCATACTATTTTAAAACCTTTGTAGTTAATTAGTTTTAGCAGGCCAGACATACGGCAAAACCACACTGGGAACATAAGAGCGAGAAGAAAACGTAATTTTATGCGGCAAAAGGTCTTAATTGAAAGTTCTTCATAAAGCGTATTTAATTTAGCTTTTTCTTCTAATATTTGTTTTATTGCATCATAGTATGAATTCCAGCGAGTAATGCCAGGGTAACTCAAATGATGACCCAATATGTTTTGAATAATTTCTGCTGACTTAGGCCGACCAGCCTTATTCCATAATTGAGTGCATTTATTCATTATATTGGTGTGACGGTTTCTATTTGCGTGTGAACTATTGATAAATTTCATGAAATCGGTGGTTGCTATCAGATTTATTGTATGAAATACACAACGATGGTGTTTTGGGAGATGTATTTTAATGTCTTCATCATATGTTTCTTCACAGTTATTATTAACTGGAGTAAATATGGTATCATCCAAAAACTCAAAGTCGTCTACATCAGATTTTTCTTCAGTAACTAGGGTGTCTATTATATCAATATCCTCAGTTGGCGTTACCACTTTGTCACCAGAGACAATATGGTTAATAATTAACAAATTATCAAGTTGAATTCCAAACTCCTTGAAAGCCTTAACGAAATTAGATCCGTTGTCTGTCACAGTAGCAGTAATTTTTTCCTGTTTTAAGCCAAAGTTTGTATGAATTTCATCAAGTAGCTCTGCAATCTTTTCATAAGTATGGGCTCCTGAAAATCTTCGACACGCTAAAGCAGCAGATTTTCTAGTGTAGGTTTGTGGATCGATCCAGTGACATGTTATTCCTAGAAAACTTCTCTTCTTTGTTGACCATATGTCAGCGGTAGTACATACAAAATCTATTTGTGTTAATAAATGATTTATTTGGCTAAGTGTGTTCTTCGTCAGGTTATCTATTCTTCTTACAATGGTTGCTCTTGTCATTACTTTAACATCAAACCCAGAAAAAATTTCAATAAACCTTTTGTTTTCAATAATAGACAAAGCTGACATAGAATTTAATACAAATTTAGTAACTCTATTATCAAATTCTTCTTGAGATATCTTTTTGCTTAAGGAAAAGCTTGTTGGAATATCTAATTGCCGTTTCGAATCAAGATAAGTATTCAACTGGGTGTTGGATACTGTCTCCTTATTTATTGAAATTAAAGGCTTCCTTTTGTTACTTCTTTGCTTTAAGTATTTTTTGTATTGTTCTGGGTGCAGTGTTCTCAAATGCTTCAAAAAATTTGTAGTGCAATTTGATCTACCCTTAATATATTTCGTTTTGTGGACGCAACACTGACATTGGGCGGTAAGGAAAAAATTTGGACCTTCCTCCTTTATTTTATAATATGTTCCATCAAATAATGTACAAGTTTTTGGTTCTTCAGAATCACTTCTAAGTTGAGAAGCCGTATTTGTTGAAACTGCCGATGACGTAGATGCCTGCGATTCTAATAAATCTTGATCTAATAACCTTGAGTTTGATCCTTTGTGTATTCCAAAATAATCTTTAATTTTATTTTTTTGCTTTTTATTTGGCAAATATTGTGGATCAGTATCACTATCGTCACTAACATGAAATGGATCTTTCCTAGTGTCACATGTTTCCATGTCGCCACTAAAGTTAAACTCATCTGCAATGGACGTGATTTCTTGTAAGTGTGCCATATTGGAAGCCTACAAATAAAAAAAAATTTAACATGTTAGATAAGTTAGCTTAGCACTTGGTCAAACATAAAATTTTAAAGAGGGTTACAAAATGTTAAAATAATGGTAATTTGCTAAACTCTAAATTTAAAAACCATACACAGTCTCCAAAAGCTGAAAATCCCCAACTACATGGCAACATTGCTTCAACATCGAAGCGTGTCATAGATTGATGAGACCACTTAACTAAACCCCCTTAAATATTCTACGGTGCAACTATCAAATACTAAACTGTACTTATCTGTATTAGTAGGCACCCTTAGTTACACTACGCTTTAGAATAAAACGGTATATATATTAAATATATATATATATATATATATATATATATATATATATATATATATATATATATTAAATGAAACGTCGTACTATCTAATTTATTGTACCTTATTTCAACTTTCGACAATGAAGATAGACAATATTTTATAATTTACTTACCTTTAACATAATATCCGTTCCTGTATCATCAACTGTTCACTAATAAAGAAGCAACGCGAATCATAGGATAGGATGTTGATGTAGGTGTACTATTTCATTTCTATGCATGTTTGGACAAGTTAAAAATATGTTCGACGCATTTGGTTCTTTGCAGTGAGTAATTATTTAAATAAGCTAAATGATATTCAAATGCATCTAAAAGTATTTAAGTACTTGAGAATATTTAAATACTTTGAGAATATTTAAATACTTTGAGAGTATTTAAATACTTTGAGAATATTTATAAATACTTCTGGTAGTATTTAAATACTTTGAGAATATTTAAATATTTTTCAAGTATTTAAATACCTTTACGATTATTTACACAAATAGTAAGTAGTAAATATTTAAAAAAGAGTATCTCTAAGTATAAATACAAATACTTGTTTCCAAAAGTATTTAAATACTCGGTATTTAAATACTTTTTAGTATTTAAATACTTACGAGTATTTGTAAGTACAAATATTGCCCAGGTCTGTCTACAATTTTACATTATCCCCTTCAAAGTATGCTTCTTGGGAATGCACAAAGCGCCTGCAATGATTTTGCCATTCTTGGTAACAATTCTGAAAGTCTTGTTTCTTTAGGCTTGTTGTCTATTGCTCCTTAATTGTACTTTTCAACTTCTGCTGCCATGTCTGGATTGTAGGCAGTGTTGTTCCGTGACCTGTTGATATAATCGGTAGAATGGTTTGTGAAAATTCGGTAGAATTCGGTAGATTTTTTTATCCTTAGTTTAAAATCAAACAATTATATGAAAACAATTTTAATTTCTAAAATACATATAATAATAGTTAATAATAGTATCATATAACTAGTAAATATAATAAAAATGTAAATATATATGAAGCACACTAACAATAACTTATATTATTATATACATGATGTTTTATAAAACTAATGACGTTAATAATAATAATAGTTAATAAACTCTACTCGTCATCAGGTATATTTTTTAATGTTTCTTCATTTATTTTCAATATAAATTTTTTGTCTATTTTAAAATCGAAACAGCTATTTTTATTTATATATGTCTTACTATGAAGAAGTTCTGTGACTGTTTCCGTGCTTAATTTAGTACGTTGTTTAGTTTTCATTAAATTGATGGAGGAAAAAATTCGTTCCACATTTGCGGAAGAATGTGGTAAACACAACAAATTTTGCATAAAATTACATAATAATGGAAAGACATTCGATTCATCACCACGTTTTATTGCCCTGACACTAGCCCAGAATTCCAACATATCTGTGCTGAAATTTTGGCGTTCTGTGTAATTTCGTAATTGCCTCCATTCGCTATTTAAATTTTCAAGTTCGTTTTGTGGTATTAAATTCGGAAAAAGTAAAGCTATATCTGCTATTGAACTTATAGTTCCGCTTTTTACTATCTCGGGGTCAATGAAATTAAATTTTTTAAGTGGGTTGTTTTTTAGTGGAAATCTAGTCGTGATTTGTGAACACCTTTCAACGTAAAAATCCAAACAACGTAGTCGCAAATATTTTATTTGTTCTAAACTCAATTTACTTTCTTCTAGATAAATTCTAACATTTGCTCCTAAATACAGATCTTCTAATGCTTCATAATTATGTGGATTTTTAAATTCAATGGTTTCTAATGCTGTAGATAATAAATAGTTACGTTTTAGGAAACAGTCACAAATTGTTCGAAAAATATTGGATACACTATTACATAAAGTGTAAAGTTTTGGCGATTCTGATTGCATTTCACGATTTAGACTATTAAAGAGTGGCAAATCATAATCTAGAAATAATAGAAAGACTTTGGTTAGCGGATTATTTAAATGATCGAGTATGTTTTCAGCTGTTGACACATCGCCATCTGCAACAGCAGTTGTAAAATATAATCTGAGCGGATTGATTGTATTGTTCTAGAATTCGTTTAATAGCTGAATCAACCGATAACCATCTGGTTTGGGACGGGTGTAAAATTTTGTGGATTTTAACATTGCAAAATAATTGATACTCTTGGAATTCGCTGATTCTTTTTGGATTAGAGTTGAAGTAATTAAAAATATTTCTTGTTAAGTTTTCAAGGAAATTTGGCAATTTTTCGCATGCTTATGAAGCAACTAAGTGAAATGAGTGGCAGATGCACTTCATGACAAATAAATTCGGTATATATTTTTTTAGTAATGTTGTAACGGAATGATGTCCTCCCATCATTACATTTGCTCCATCAGAAGCAAAGCCAACCAGATTATCTTTATAAGGAACAGAATTTGAGACAAATGTATTTATAACATGATTATATAAAGTTTCCTCATTCGCACTGTCTAATTTCACAAGAGCAAAAAAACAGTCTCTGATTAAATTGTCTTTTGCATACCTGACGACGAGACAAAGATGTTTTGTCGTTGAGCGATCTGTAGACTCGTCTATAATAAGGGAAAATTTATTATATTTAATAGCCTCACATATATTTTCGAAACATTCAGCACCTATGACATTTCGAACAATAGCTGTGGTTTTCTTTCTGGCACACGATATGCCTTGAGCAATCTTTGAATCGGGACAAATGTTAGCTATTAATTTTGGCAAATGATCCATTACCAAAAATGGCAAATTATGTTCTGCAATAAATGCAGACAAGCGGATCTCGGCTAAAACCAAGATAATTAAAATTATTGTAAACATGAAATAATTTAAATAATCATACCTTCGGCAATATTATTCTTTATTTGCGCCGATTCTGCCATACCTCCTGAAAATTCGGTTAAACGCGGCTGTTTGCGTATCATCCTTGCTGTATGTTTATGAATTATCGAAAGACTGTGTTTCATTAGAGAATCTTTTCCGCTAGAAATATTAATGTCTTTACTGCAGATCTTACATCTTGCAAAATTTTTTCCCTTTTTACTTCTAGAAAGCCATCTCTCAAAGTCTTCCAGCTTTTCCAAATCTTCCTTATAATTTTGGGAATATTTTATTTTTTTTGCTATATTACTTGGGCCAGCTTGTTCACTGTCACTACCCATATTTTAACACTAGGTATATTAATTTAAAAAAAAATCAAGTGACACCTATGTATGTGTTCTTCTAGAACCGATATAGGATACTGATTTCAAATTTTGAATGCAAAAGCAGAAACAAACCCTTCACTCAAGATGCCCCACTGTTTTAAACTCATAGAAATAAGCAAATAACCAAATAGATATCACTTTTATTCATTATTGAATGATATGTTGTATTTATTTCATTGATTTATTTGTTCGAATGAAAAGGATTATTTCATTGTTGTAGTATTTTGAAATAATTATTTTCGGGGGAATAAGTATTTTTTAACCAGAATAGTCCCTTTATTTAGAATAAAGAGCGCTTGAGAAGCGTGCAAATAAATACCTACCGACATACACAATTGTTGCCTTTGAATTCAAGCATTATATCTGTTACCGTGAAAGACCGAAAGTAGTGGTTGTCTACATACACCGGTTAATGTCGACAGACACCAGATGAATAGGTGAAAGACCGAACAATTATTAGTTATATTATAAATTCGGTCCTTCACCAGTGTATGTCGACAAACACATATAAGCTTCGGTCAATGTCAGAAACGACAGGACATTTATTATAATATAAGTTTATTATTCATATTATTCACGTCACTGCAAACCATTCATTCTGGAATTTCCAGCTATATTTAATTTACCCTTCACAGGTATTTGTAATTTCTTGCATCTATTCAAATTCACAATAGGCTTATTGAGAAACGAATATTTAGTTCTTAGTTTTGTTCCATTTATTACCGTAGTTCATTCCAATAGCTCTAGGATTTTCCAAATTCAGAGGGTTGTAAACTCTTTATATATTCTTTTAAATTCAAATTCATAGATCAGTTCCAAATGATCAATCGGTAAAGACAGTTCTCGCAGAGACTTATCTAATAGACAACCCGTGGCAGGTGAAACATCATCAACAGGTATTATAATTTGTGCTCGGTGGCTACTGCAGTAAATAGTGATCGATTTCTTGAAAAGTTAAATACCCTAATAAGAAATAAACGAGAAGACAATTGTTTTTATTTTTCTCAAGAAAGGTACTCTAAAATCGTTTCTGAAGTAATTTCTGCTAAAAGTAAGTGCAGTACCCCGTTGGACTACAGACGTTTAAAACGTTTTGACATTTTAAAAGTTAGTGACGAACAAAAGTTAATTGTGCCATTAAAACCAGGAGAAGCGAATATCCAGTATTATGTTACAAACGAAGAGTTGTTTAATATACTTTCCGAAACTCATATACGAACAGGCCATGGAGGAAGAACACGAATGCTAAAAGAATTGCAAGTTAAATACAAAAATATTACTTATGAAGTCATAATGCTCTATTTAAATTTATGTCAACAATGTCAAATGAAATAGAGTGCTCCTAAAAAAGGTATTGTTGTAAAACCAATAGTGAGTTCCGAATTAAACTCTAGATGCCAAGTCGATTTGATAGACTTGCAATCACACAGCGATGGCGATTACAGATTTATAATGGTTTACCAAGATCACTTAGCCAAGTTTGTCCAGTTACGAGCGTTAAAAACCAAGAGAGCAGAAGAAGTAGCATATCACCTTCTTCAATTTTTTTTAATATTTGGTGCTCCCGCTATATTGCATTCGGATAATGGCAGAGAGTTCAGTAACCAAGTCATATCTGAACTATGCGCTATGTGGAAAGATGTTAAAATAGTGCACGGAAAGCCTCGTCACAGCCATACACAAGGCTCAGTCGAAAGAGCCAATCAAGACATACAGAATATGTTAACTGCGTGGATGCATGATAATGATTCAAATAAATGGTCAGAAGGGTTGTCGTTTGTCCAATTCGCAAAAAACACATCTTACCATGAAAGAATACGCCAGAGTCCATATGAAGCTCTGTTTGGCATTAAACCAAAAAGAGGCATAGCATCGTCATCTCTCCCCAACGAGCAAATTACAAACATTGAAACCGAGGAACAGCTAGAAGCTTACGTTAATACTTGTGAAGAAAATTTGGTTAGTGACCATATTGATGACCATGTTTTACATGTAAGTGATATGGATGACCAAAATACCATTGGAGCCAATCCACCTTCATCTGCCACCAACAGGTCTTCATCTGAAGTGCCGATTGATCCACAACCCAGCACGTCTTCAACTCAAACACTGACTGATCTGCAACCGATTACGTCTTCATCTCAAGTGCTGACTAGGCAGCACGAGCTAATCAATTCAAAAAGAGTAGCAGCAAAAGAGAATCTACTACTCCAAGCAACAAAAATGTTGCGAACCTCAAAGAAAAAGTTTCCTGCGGCCCAAATTGGTGATATCGTAAGAATTAAAGTCCCTGACGTCGATCGTGGTCGTACAGATCCCCGAAATGTGTTAGCCATTGTTGTTGGGATAATACAGACTTTTATAAATTAGCGAACAAAAATGGCACCTTCGAGCAGCTTTTCACTCGTAATCAATTCGCAATTTGCAAAGAAAAGTTAATTTCCATGGATGAGATTTCAGGTCAAGAAATTTCGGTAAGAGAAGCAGCTTCTGCTATTTTAAAATGTGGAGGGCAAGGCTATACACGCTGTAACTGCAAAAAGAAGTGTTAAATGTAGCTGTAAAAACAATAGGCTTTTGTGTAATTCGAAGTGTCATGGTAGCTTAAGTTGTTGCAATAAATAAGGTTGCCATACATTTACTTTGTTTTTTTAAATTTCATTTCAAGAAATAAAATGCATTTTATTTGTTATATTAATATGATGTTTGTTGTGTTTGTGTTCAGTTCAACAATTTCTTTATGTTCATTTGAAAACTTCTTCCATGTTTTAATCAAAATAAATAATAACCTATAGAGTTTTATTTTGTTTTCTTTTTATAAACAAATTCTTTTAAACATACACCATGAGTCCATGATGAATGTTGACATTCGCCGGTGTAAGTTAGAAATATTGATATTTGATGAATATATCGGACATACGCCAAGTAACTTGGTGAATGTTGACATTCACCGGTATATCTTGACTATCACCGGTTTTCGGACTTTCACGGTAACATATCGACTACAATCCATAGTAGCTTTTATTACTGTCCCTACTAATAAAATTGCTTGCCTGTTTTAATTTTCTATTTATTATAGTCATAGATTAAAGATGAATGCCATTACAGTAGTAATTTATTATATTGTGTTTTTATTCTTTATTATACATTAAAAAAAAATACCCCATAAATATTTACATTAACACGTATTATTTACATGAACATAAACAGTTTTAGCACAATTTTATTTTTTTTTCTCATTCGTTTAAAAATCGGTAGATATGATGGCTTCATCGGTAGATCGGTAGAAGTGTAGAAAAATCGGTAGATCTACCGAAAAATCGGTAGACGGAACAACACTGATTGTAGGGTAGTTCTGGGAGTACTGGAATGTTTTTCTCAGCCAAAAATTCTCTAAAAATGACTGTTAAGTGCGAGAACGGTGATTTTTGTTTCGTTTCCTTAAATATGTATAGTTTAGTTATTTAGAATTAAATAATGTTCACTTCAAATTGACACCCTATATGCCAATGTCAATGAAATTAATATCATTAAAATACGGCTTGTGAAAAAAGTTTTAAAATGATATTGTGATGAGTCATCCGATGATATCACACGTCGCGCACAGTCTAGAAAGATATCGAAGCTGAAAGATCGAGAACAACACGAGAGAAGTACGGGAATAGTGCTAGAATATTCCACGGCCGATATATAAGCCGCCGAGGAAGTGGTTAGGGATCATTCAACAAGTAACCGCGACCTAGTTAATGTGAATTAAATATACATAAATGTGAATATAAATAAATGTTATTATTGTTATAGTTTTTAAGATTGTTATTTAGTGTATCCTATTTTTATTGTCAATATAGTGTGTGTTTAAATTACCGTTAGTTTTATTTAAGAACCCGCAGGAAGACAAACATTTTACAGTCAGAATAGACAAACATAACAGTGGTGTCCTGTGTTAACTTAATTAATAAATAACGGATAACAAGTGTTAATTAAATAATCGCTTAAATAAAAGAAACAAACGAACTGGTGGAACGAAGTTATTAATAAAGAGGTCAGGGAAAAGAAAAAAATGTGGAAAAACTTTCTACAAAACAGAAATCGGCAAATATATGACCAGTACAAAATACAAAGAACTGTTAAAGTAATGATCAAAGAGGCAAAGGCGAGATCTTGGGAAGAGTTTGGAAGGAAAATGCAAGAAAATAGTGTAGAAAACAAAAAGCTATTCTATAGAACATTGAGAAATATGAGAAATCCAAATAGAGTAAAGCTAAATCAAATAAAGGACCAACATGGAAATATTATAACAGATGAAGACAAAATTATTGAACGATGGCAAGAATATTTTACTGAGTTATTAAATAGCGAAAATACAGTAATAGAAAATAAAAAGGAAGATGTATGTGAAAACATAAACGGAGTACAGGATACTGGAATAAAACTGGACGAATTAGAGGAAGCGATAAGGAAACTTAAAACAGGTAAAGCACCAGGATGTGATCAATTAGATACAGAATTACTAAAATACCTTGGTCCAGATGGGAAGAGAGAACTGCTGGAAATACTAAATATTGCATGGAAAACTAAAAGAATACCATAGGAATGGAATATAGCTACAATCTTACCTATATATAAAAAAGGAGATACAAGTTTACGAGATAATCAGAAAATAAACTTCGAAAGGCGATAGAACCAAAGCTAGCAGACGCACAAAGTGGATTCAGACCAGCACACAGCGTACAGGACCACAATTTTACTTTACAACAAATAACAGAAAAAGCACTAGTTAAAAATGAACAAATTTTTTTAGCTTTTCTGGATATGAAAAAAGCATTTGATATGGTTGATAGAGAAGGAATTTGGAGGAGCTTAAAGAACAAGAATGTAGAAGAATAACTTTTGAAGGTAGTACAAAGTTTATATGAACATACAATTAACCAAGTAAGAACAAGAAATAAAACCTCAAAAACTTTTGGAAACAATGATGGGAGTGAGACAGGGGGGAGTACTGAGCATTGCTGTTTATAAGTGTGATGGATGAAGTCATAAAAGCCAGTTGGACAAAAGCAAGAAAGTATATTGCAGGGTATAGAAATATGCAAGCAGTAAGAGTAGAAGCATGTGTATTCGCGGACGATATAGTGCTTATAGCAGAAACAGAGAAAGACTTAGAGAAGAACATAACAATCTGGACAGAAGAATTAAAAGCATACAATCTAAGAATAAACACTGAGACAACTAAAGTGATGGCAGTAACAAATAATACAGCGAATATTAACATTAACATTGAAGGACAATCGGATAAGTAGACGTTTTTAAGTATCTAGGGATAAACTTAAATAGTAAAGCAACCCAGGAAGATGAGATAAGCGCCAGAATAAATTCAGCAACCAGATTGTACTATGCCCTCTACAAAAACTTTTTGAATAAAAAAGAGATAACAACAAGAACAAAAATGACTGTGTATCAAGCAGTATACTTACCAGTCTTAACCTATGGAGCAGAAAATTGGATACTTGATGAAAGACAAACAAAACGATTACAAGCCAGTGAAATGAAGTATCTGAGGAAAACATTAGGCGTTAGAAGAACAGACAAAAAATAAATGATGACATTAGACGGATGCTGACAACAAAACCATTAAGAACTAAAGTAGAAGAAAAGAAACTGAAATGGTGGGGACACTTGATCAGAATGAATGAAACTAGACAGGTGAAGCGAGTATGGCAGGCAAGGAAAATTGGGAAAAATCGGAGAGGACGACCCAGAAAAACGTGGAACAGCAGTATGGATGAACTTCTGAAAAAAGAGGAAAAACATGGAACTAGGCGAAGGACCTAGCCAGAAACAAAAAAGAGTGGCGTGAATTTGTAGAACAAAATTAAGAGAACTTTACACCTCGACACCTTCGGGTATGAGAGGTCTTTGATTATGTATGTATATGTATTAAATAAATATACAGTGCGAAAAGACGTTTATTTCAAGTATTGTGATGGCCAATAAAGAAAAACTCGCTGAATTAAAAGTGACAGATTTAAAACGAGAATTAGAGGAGAGGGATGAGGCTACAACCGGCAAAAAGGCAATCTTCCAGCAACGACTTCGAGATGTGTTAATCCAAGAAGGCGAAGATCCAGAGAAATACTTCTTCCAAGTTCCAGGCGGTAACGGTGACGTAGATTTGTTGTTAATTCAAATGAAACAAATATACTAAAATAATCTGGACAGTGTGGAAAGTTTAGAACAACGACTAATAGACAATTTGCAAACTTTGGAACAACGTCTAATAGATTCGTAAGCCCACATGGAACAGGTGGAACAAAGAAACCTAGAAACCGCTAGAATTCTCGAGAAAAATCTGGAAAAGAAATTGCTAGAAAATTCTAGAAGCTTCGACAAAAATCTGGAACAAGTGGAGAAAGTTCTAGAACAGCGACTAAAAGAAAACGCTGAAGCATTAAAAGAGGAAGTTTGTATTGCTGTGGAGGAGAAAATTGGGGAAAAGTCAAAACTTCTAAAAGAACATTCTAGACTTTTAGAAGAAATAACGGCTCGGATGAAATTATCTGCGACCAGTAGTCATACCGACATTCAACAGGTCAACTCGGCCCAGCGAAATAAAAGAAGAAGCAGTGGCTATCTCAAAAATCAGAATTAAGCCACCAACCTTTGAAGGAAAGACGTCATGGGCGGCTTACCGCAATTCGAAGCAGCCGCAGAAGCAAACGCATGGTCATCTGTCGAGAAGGCTACTGCTTTAATCATAGCGCTGAGAGGTGATGCTAGTGATATTTTTCAGACACTAACTCCTGAGGAACGCAAAGATTATTCTCAACTCATTAAACGGTTGGAGATGAGATATGGCCATGCGCATTTAGAGCAAGTATACCATACCCAACTGAAGAATCGATCACAGAAGAAAGGTGAAAATCTTCCGGAATTCTAGGCAGATCTTGCTCGTCTGGTTTGACTTGCATATCCAATGGCACCAGAAAATTTCATGGAACACCTAGCTGTCCCTTGATAGATGGCCTCCGGGATATTGATAGCAAGCAAGCATTAAGGTTGGGACGACCGAAAACCTTGATCGATGCTTTGGCGCACGCGCTTGAGTTTGAGACTGCAAACATGCCTCTCGGAACCATGCTCGTGTCTGGTGACAAACAGGAAAATGAGGAGTTCCTGGAGCAGGTGGTTAGTCGAGTCCTAAATCAGATTAAACCAAATAAAAGTGCACGGCCATGTGGGAATTGTAGAAGAAACGGTCACATTCAAAACAAATGTGGTAAGAGGATCAAGGAAGAATCGGCTGAGAATGCCGAAACCCTAAGGACGCTTGGCCAAGTCGCATCCTTGCAACATCAAACCAACGGCCGTATGTGGACGCTATTATGGAAAGAAGGACCTATGCCTGCTTGCTAGAAACTGGATTGACAAAAACCATCGTGCGACCCGATTCAATTTCCAAAAATAAAAAAATATTTTCTAGCATATGGAGACTTAAAACAGGTACTGGAGGAGCAGACAAACATAACAATATCATACATTTTAATAAAGTTCACAATAGTAATTTAAATGTGGCTAATAAAATATGTCAGTATCAGTTGGTATAATTTCGACATGTAGAAAAACTAACTCGATTATAAATCATATTACTAACCACGAAATAATTAGAAGAGAAGTCGTACATAATTAATTAATAACTAAATTAAAATGTATAATAGAAATTCGAAACGAATGTTCCAGAATATTAATAAATGAGTTAGTAATTCAGTCGCAGGTAGATAGTTTGCGGAGGGCTGTCATTTATGACCAGTACGATACAAAAGAAAAGTTTTCTCTTCCAAATACGAATTGTATCAAATATGCGAAAATATGGCTAGAAGTTTAAATATTTTAAATTCGATATATATATGTGAAAAATATAATTCAAAAATAGAATTAAAGCATTCTTGATATAGACGGAGTGTAACTGAATGTGGTGTTAATTGTAGATTGACGCGAAAATGTGATGTGGAATTGTAGTAAGTAAGCCATTCCAACGCGTTCGAATCATGCACATAAACTTCGGGTATGTATGCACGCTTTCGGTTAAAATCGGTCCAGGTTTAATAATAATCGGCAGTCGGAGTTTAGCGCTAATATACCATAGGGTGCACGTCGTCACAGATATGCTATGTTATAGCCCCGTGAACTTCCAAGGAGAACTGTTATAAAATTTGTTACATAGTGTGATTGAATCATATTTTATAATCTAAATATGATGGAGTAAATTCAAAATCTACACCCTATCTGATGGGATTTAGGTTATACGCCATCAGATGGCGCTTTCGTTAAAAACTATTCATACATATTTTTTTACAGTCTGATGCTGTCGGTGGTAAAGTACTATCTTTACTTCACGACCAAATTTCGGCTTACATAGGTGATTATAAGGCGCAAGATCTGTGTGTACATCTGATGCAAGCCGCTTCAGTGCCATATATGAAAATGCTGAGTATGTGGATCTACAAAGGTATCATATCAGATCCTATTGATGAGGTAAAGGAAGATGCCTGTAACCAACTTCAAGTTGTTTTTATAATTAACAATTCCAGTTTCTTGTCGAGGACCAGGAGGTTGTTCAGAAAGAAGATATGCCTATTGATTATTCAGCTGATTATTGGGACAAGAAGTATATCATTAGGCGAGAGAGAATACCAAAGTTTTTAGAACCGGTTGCTGACATTATTTTGCGAGCTGGAAAGTATTTGAATGTTATCAGGCAATGTGGTAAGGTTAATTTAATTTTATAGTTAAATAATTCTGAAGGAAGTGACCAAAGAATAGAATAAAAATTAGTTTAATTTTCTTTTGATTATCAATATTATAATTAGAAATATAGATCTACAACATAGACAGATCTAAAAGTCGCGCACATCAAAATAAATGTTTCTGTGAATAGTAGTTTTGTTGAATTATTTATATCAGCTACCGCAAGATAGCACCACAGGTATTACCCTAAACGCCATTGTAATGAAAATTTGACACATGGTGTCTTTAGTATTGTGGAGTTCACTGTATCGTAAACAAGTTTTTCCGAGAGCAACTAGTTTTCATTGTTGAACAATATTTTTGCAGTTCTTCATGTACACGTGTTGCAGAAGAATTTCGTGAGAAATATCCAGATGCCGTAGTACCTAACAATTCGACAATAACGAGATTAATCGCCCGTTTTCGTGAATGCGGATCAGTTGCAGACAAGAAGAGAATCGGGAGACCAGCCATTTTGATTGATGCTAAACTGGTTGAGATTATAAATGTGATGTTGCGTTCGCCTTTTCAAGAAGCTTGAGGAGACTATCAACACACACTCAGATTTCGTATGGTCGTGCACAGAAAGGGATAAAGAAGTTAAGATTTCATGCATATCTTGTTCGCAGTGTTCAGAAATTGAAGGAGCCGGATAAATAAAAGCGCCTAGTGTGCCGTTGATGGTTTCGGACATTCGGCAACAACCATAGAATTGTAGAGAGAAAATTCACCGTATATTCTTCACTGATGAGGCGTGGTTCCACCTTAGTGGATACGTGAATAGTCGAAACACAAGAATTTGGTCAACCGAAAATCCTCATGTCTTTCATGAAAACCCTTTTCACTGTCAGAAAATTATCTCGTCGTCGAACAGTGCTGTGTACCAAGACATTATTTCATAGTTTATTTCGTTGCTTGAAATAGATGAACGTGATTGTTGGTTGTAGAAGGATGGGGCCACATGTCACACATCTGGTGAAACAATGCTTTTCTTACGCCAGTTTTTGGGCGAGCGTATCATCGCTAATGGGGTTTATGATCCCCACGTCCTCCCAATTTAACGTCTCCAGATTATTTCCTTTGGGGTTACCTCAATGAAGAGTTTACAAAAACAGGCCGTAGAAACTGGATGAACTGAAGATGAACATAACAACGGAGATCAACATCAGTGCAACCGCGCTGCATAAAATGGCCTCAAACATGGTAAAATGAGTACGTGCATGAATTACTGAACAAGTAAATAAATAAAATAGATGTTATTACAAATACAAGGGGGCGGCTATTTATAATAATAAGGAAATTATTCTAAGATAAATAATAAAATTATATTTTAGTTATTTTGTAATAATTAAGATAATTTGGTGTGTTGGTGAAGTTCCTTCAAAGGTCCAGGACGTGCGTGGTATTGGTTAATTAAAATAAATATACAACAACTTAGTTACTAAATAAAACACAGCGGCGTCCTTAAATTGGTATATTTATATTTACATAATAAAGATTTGAAATTCGTATATTTAAAAGCAATTAAAACAAAGTAATATGTACACGTGGAGTGGTGGATAAGTAGATTGAAATTAACACAAAAAATACTCTGAAACGGACGTTAAATGGAGTAGTAAATTAAGGGTTAATTAATTACGATGAATATAAAAGAATCTCTGTATAGAACAATACAGTTACCTTTATGTGGCGATGATGGTCACGTGGTCTTCGAAAGTATACCTTGGTCAAGTATATGCAGAGCGACGTTGGCCGGTGGGATAAGAAATTAATTAGTTCAAATTAATATGAATTCGCTTAAAAGAATAATATATATAGAACAATACAGAATTACCTTAGAAGCGGAAGAGATGCACGTGGCCATGCCACCGGTACATGAGCGGTACGGCGGTGGTGTTGCACTTTCGAACGTTCGAACGAGAAGACCTGATCGTTGTTCGTATCGGAAAAAAAAGTAAAGTTTTGAAAAGGGCTTTATGGCCTAAGTAGAGGGAGGGATCGATATCTTGAATTATAGTGAATTAGACGCGCGACCTGAAGACATCGTATTTCAATGTCAGAAATATTCTTAGAGTAACCCTTGTGACATAAGCTTCCTAACGATATCAAACAAGACATATAAAAGAAGATGTAAATAATATTAATTAAAACAATTTAAAAAAAATAGGATGTTCTAGAAGAAATTCGATATTCTAAATTCTACATTTCGGTCATCGGTTGACGGTGCAGGTAATAAGGGTCGTCGGCGGTCAGTTCAAGATATATAACAAAAGAAAATACTTTCTCTTTGGAAACGAATATACAGAAGAAATGTCTTAAGTTAAAATATAATTAATATGAGATATTTAAAAACGAAATATATTTGTATTTAAATAAATTAATTAAACTTCCATACGCTATGCGTAACAATGTGTACATTTATTTTGATGCGCGCAACTTTTCGATCGCACTGTATTACAATTTAAGTGGAAGAAATATGAGAATTGCTGTTTTTTAATTTTTCCACAAATTACTTACTACTGAACTGTATTGCAGGCAGAACACTCAGTCATAAAGTCGAAACAATAGAATATAAATTAGAAGAAAGGCATTACTTCGAAACCATAGAAAACGCTTACAAATACGCAAGTCAAACTCTTCTGGACTTAGTGATGAAAGGCCAAGATCTATTGGGACGTTTAAAATCAGTCAAGCACTATTTTCTCTTGGATCAGGGGAATTTTATCGTAACATTCTTGGCCTTGTGCGAGAAAGAGCTCAGTAAAAACATAAATGATGTAATTCAAGCCAGACTGGATTCTCTCCTGGATCTCGCTTTGAGGTTATCGTGTTCCTGTAGCGACCCGTACAAAGAAGACTTGAGAACTGAATTATTACCGTACGATCTACAATTTCAGATGTTTAAGATTCTGAGCATACAGACCATGGCAGAACCTGATTATTGGTCGAACGGAGAATGTGCGGATTTGTCTGTAATCCAAACTTTTACGTTCAGCTACGAAGTTAGGTGGCCTGTTTCGTTGATTTTGAATCGAAAATCGCTCGCCTGTTATCAGATGATATTTAGGCATTTGTTCTATTGTAAATATGTTGAGAGAATGATCTGCCAGGTTTGGAAGTCCAATAAAGTAACTAAGAAGTTTCCCTTTCACGCTGCGAAGCAATATAGAAATGCTTTCGCGTTGCGGCAAAGAATGCTACATTGCGTTCAGAATTTGGAGTATCACATGATGGTCGAAGTTATAGAGCCTCATTGGTGTTGCTTTATTCATAAAATTTCAAAGGTAGTCGCATAGTCTGCACAGTGTTGGCCATAAGTATTTGCCATGTTGTAAATTTCTATTTTTTTTCCTGGAAAGAATGACAAATTGCTATATATTTTTGTCCAATCCAGCCCAATCTTCTTTTGTTTTAATATCGAAGGCGGTTTTGTCTTGCATTGCTATCTCTTGTGTTAGTTTCGAATACGTAACATGGAATATAATGCTTACAATTCAGCAGATAAGTTCGAGAATTTTTTCTGTTTTGGAAAATATTTTTCAATAATTTGTTCAGGAACATAATATTTTTTAATATTTTAACTTTTGGGCTAATTGTGACTATGAAATATATTTATGCAATGTTATGATTAGACTCGGCAAACAGAGGCAATTTCCAGTGCAGTTCTGAGAGCAACGTAGAGGGGTGAAGGGCGCGGCACGGAAGCTCAACCGTCCGTATCAAAGCACACTTGTTCAGTATTATTCCACTGGTTGTTGTGAGTGCTTGTCAGTACACACATACTTAGAAAATGTAGTATTTAGGTACGTTTCGGAAACTGCGTATTTCGAAGAAACTAGAAAACATAATAGCGAGTATGCCGGATTTAGAATACAAGGGCGACAGAATTAAATGTGTAAGGTGCGACGACTATTTGACGTGTACCAGCGGGTGGAAGTGTAAACGCCACCTAAAAAGTATAAAACGCTGTTCTGCAATCCGTGGCAAACGATACAGCGAATAATTAACATTTGATATAGGTGTTTGTTTTATTATATGTAATCTATCGCTCACTTTGCTAGACCAAGAAGCATTCGTCTCCTTTGGGGAAAGTGTTTGGATTATAGATTACCAAGTTGGACATTGATAAAAAACGTTATGCTATCTGCTCGTGACTATGTTGAAAGAAGAATTAAAGCAGAATTGAAAGATAAAAAATTGTGGTTATGTGTGGACGAAACAACCGATCGGCAAAATAATTCTGTGGTGAATATGACGGTACGTACAATGGAAGAACTGTCATCCTCTATCTTACTCGCTTCCAAAAGAGTTGCAAAATGTACAAGCGATGAAATTTTTAAAGGGGTATTGAGCGCATTGAACAAATTTTAAGTTACAACAAACCAACTTTTAATGTTTGTGAGTGACGGTGCCACTAACATGCTTTCCTCAGGTCGATCTCTTAAAGAAGAGAGTGGCAATCTGTTACATGTAACATGTAAAATCCATGCTTCAAACCTTGTGGCGCAATTAATACCTAAATGTTATCCACGAGTAAATGCTTTAATAGCTCATACGAAGGTAGTGTTTCTATAGTCCCCAAAACGTGCAAAAAAATTTCACGAACTGTGTCCCAGAGTGCTTGAACCATCACAGTCGATTACTACGCGTTGGGGAACATGGTTAGAGGCTGCGTTTTACTACTACGAACATTTTGATGTAAAGATGGTAGTTTTACAATACGCTCCGAGACGCACCGAAACTATCAAGAAAAGCCAGAAAATCTTTCCAGATAGTCAGGTAAAAAGTGATTTAGAAACTATTCGCAAGAATTACTATGGACTAGCGGAGGGAATTGAAAAATTACAAAATGATTCGATGTCGTTTAAGGATTCTGTTCAAGTTGTGGATGATGTTCACTCACACCTATGTGCGACGGAAGGCGAAAAAATGAGTGTGTAATACGAAAATTTGAAAGTGTTATTGACAAGGATTCAGATTTTCTCATACTAAGATAAATTTGTGAAGGTGCGTCGAAAGATCCATTAAGTTGTCCCAAGGATTACCTTAATTTGAAAATAACGAGCGATCATTAAAATTTTCACTCGTAGCTGGCCGTGTATATAAAAATTATGTCGTAGCTTTAGTCATTAAGATGTTATTTCAAACATCTGTCAGTGTCAAATATATATTTTAAAGTTTCATCAAAAGAAAAAGTAATGGCCTTCAATGATATGCATAAAGCGTTTATGGTAGAATGTTACTTCCTGACATCTCAAAAAATTGATGGTATTTGGCAGCATTCAATAGAAAATTGCCTTGCGGAGTTTGAAGAGAGATATCCAAATACTGTTCCTAGCTATAAAACTTTCCGTGATACGCTAATGCATTGTGTAAATCTTTTTCGTCAAACAGGCAGTATTTTAAGGAAAAAAGGAAGCGGTCCTCCTCTCAAGAGAAGTCGCGGCGTAATTGAAAATGTCAGACAAATTATTAACGAATCTCCTCAAACATCTATTCGCAGAGTTTCGCAACAAGTAGGGCTTTCGTATGGAACATGTCAAAAAATTTTAAAAAAGGAATTGCACATGTATCCATATAAATTAACTTCTTTACAAAATCTTTTACCTACGGATTATGAAAAAAGAACACAATTTTGCCAATAGTTTATTCAAACAATGACAGACAATATTTTAAATCATACGTTTTTCACCGATGAAGCTTGGTATTATTTGAAAGGTTATGTTAATTCGCAAAATATGCGTATGTGGTCCAGTGAAAATCCTCATTTCTTCAGAGAAGTTCCTCTACATCCAGAAAAAATAGGCGTATGGGTAGGTATGAGTCGTCACCGATTAATAGGACCAATATTCTTTGAGGGCACGATAACATCGGAGAAATATCGTAACGAAATTCTCAGTGTTTTTACTAATCAATTGACTAATGATGAACTCCAGGTCGGATATTTTAAACAGGATGGGGCTACATCTCACGTTACACTTGAAAATATTCATTATTTGCAACAATTTTATGGCGATAGGATAATAAGTAGAAATACAGCGATTCCATATCCACCACGATCGTGTGATTTAACAGTCATGGATTTTTTTGTGTGGCCATATATAAAGAATATTATTTATGAAACACCAATTAATAATCTACAAGAGTTAAGACATAAAATCATAGAAAAATGTGAACACATTAATAATAACTCACCGCAAATACTGATCAATGTTTTCAATGCTCTACGAAATAGAGTGCGATTATGCTTGGTGGAGAATGGTCAACATTTTACACATTTTTTTATAATATTCTATTACTTTGTATAAAAATTATAAATATATTTAATATAAAAGTCAGCATTTCAAATAATTTTTTAACAATCATGACATTCATGACGTTTGAAATTATAATGACAGATCTCCTCTAACAACTTAAGTTAGGACATACTTTTTGTGTACATGGCTTACTTGAGCGAAAATTTTAATGATCACTCGTTATAACATCACTCGATGTGGAACGGCCGTTTTCATCATTGAACAATATTTATTCCTCACGCCGTACTCATTTGACTGAAACAGGTGTGGAAACATATTTAATGATTCAAATATTTAATAGATGCCACCCAGTTTGTGATTTCATGGAAGCTTTTTAAAACAGTAAGTGCTTCAGCACGTTATATAATATATTTTTTATCATTATTTTATGTGTAAATATTCAAGCGTCCGCACTAATGAAAGTCACGAACATAAATGATGCGAGTACGTAAACGTTACTGAACGCTCGCCTTGATACGGCCGCTAGGCCCCTCCACGTTGTTCTCCGCACTGCACTGAAATTTGCCCCTCTTTGCCAACTAATCTGTATTACAGTGCATTGAAAATTTGTGTTCCTATTGATAATGACCTTTTCTCATAACTGATAAGCAAGTGCATTGCTTGATTTGGAATTTCCAAGAAACCGTTCACATGTTCAAGTTTTATATGTGGCTAATACTTGTTGCCAAGGCTGTACATTTTTATACGTATAATAATTGCGATATTACGTTTATAATTTCTTCTTAGGTTAGCAACGTGGATGAAATACTTTCTTGCCATTTCGACTTTCTGGACGCTTGCCTCAAAGATTGCATGTTAACTATTCCGGATTTGCTATCAATTGTAACTAAAATTCTAGCTATTTGCGTGTCGTTTTGTAAATTTATGCAGGTAAGAATATTTCTACAAACACCTCTTATAATCAGTAGACAGTTTTTAATATTAATATAAAATCTTTGTGTTTTATACAGGCTGATTCATTTTCGGCCCTCACCATGGGGATCTCGCTTATTATTGGAGATAGAGTATAGGTTTAAATTTGGCAAAGTTGTTAAATTTTGTGTTTGTTATAAATCCGCAAAGAAAATAGACCGGTGACAAATGACCTTCGTTATTAAAAAAAAAAACGCGAAACCCCCATTTTTTTCTTTTACCTGTAGCACCGACATTTGGCCTTGTAGAGAAAAAATAAAAACACATCCTTGTGGCCATTTCTAAACCTCTATCCAGTGATGTATTCTAAATTTTTATGCGACGTTTCGTTTCTTTCTGGCCATCAACAACTATCTAATTTCTTATAGGCGCCATATTGGATTTAGACATCTTCAGAAAGAGTTTTTTTTCTGATTTCAACCATGTACCACATGCTGACTAAAGTTTTTGACATTAGGTTTTATTTGAAAGAATAAACTATAAGATTAAATAAGGTAGCCATGGAATTTCAATCTGTCAAACATTTCATTTATTGTTCATTAATAATACAAAAATGTCATACACTAACGAAGAGAAACGAGATATGATAAGTATTTTTTATTCTTCGAACCGAAATTCAACAGTAGCGAGTACAAGATATCTACAATTATATCCAGAACGACAACAGCCTCATCGTACCATTTTTCTAGATCTCGACAGAAATTTGGTCGAGAATGGATCGTTTACTAAGCCGCGTAATGGTCAAGACAACAGGAATTTAAATGAAAATCGACAAGATATTTTACAAATGGTAAATTAAAAGCGCGTTTTCAAATTTCATGTTAATCTTGTATTTTTATAGATAAATAATAATCCATCAATTTCTACACGCGAAGTAGCGTCAGAATTAAATTTGTGCCAGTCCGGAGTTTGGAGAACTTTACATAAAAGTAGGTTTAAACCATACAGGATCCATGTTAGTCACTCTTTACTGCCTGGAGATCATTTGAGAAGGCTAGAATATTGTAATTGGTTAATGGGAAGGATAGAAAATAACGAAATTTTTTTAAGCAAAATCATCTGGTCAAATGAAACAAAATTTACAAATTCTGGAATGTTCAACAGAAATACGGAGCACTATTGGGCAGTACAAGAATCCTCGACAAAACAGGGCTAGAAGACCACAACATCGTTTTGGAATAAACGTTTGGATGGGTATTTTGGCAAATCGTCTCTTAGGACCAGTTATGTATGAAGAACATTTAAATGGAGAAAGATATTTAAACATTTTATGTACATACGTATCTGACTATATTGACGACAATATCCCATTAAATCAATTACAATATTTATGGTGGCAACAAGATGGCGCACCAGCACACAATGCAGCTGTTGTTAGAAATTTCTTAAATCAAGAGTTTGCAAACCGTTGGATTGGAAGTAGGGGAGTTGTTGAATGGCCTGCGAGATCACCTGATTTAAGTCCGCTAGATTTTTTTTTTATGGGGATATGTTAAAAATAATATTTATAAAGTAGATGCGCCACAAACCATTGAAGAATTACGAGACAGACTTCAGAATGCCTTCGATGCAGTTCCTAGAAGAACTATACAAAGGGTAGTACAAAATGCCAGAAGGCGTGCCCAATTGTGCATTACCGAAGATGGCCAGATAATTGAACATTTACTGTAATTGTTTATTGTTTACTTTTCTATGTATTTTTATTAATGTTTTTGTTATCTTGTACTCGCTACTGTTGAATTTTGTTTCGAAGAATAAAAAATACTTATCATATCTCGTTTCTCTTCGTGAGTGTATGACATTTTTGTATTATTATTGAACAATAAATGAAATGTTTGACAGATTGAAATTCCAAAGGCTAACTTATTTAATCTTATAATTTATTCTTTCAAATAAAACCTAGAAAACATAGAAAAATCATTAGAGTACAACACCCCTGCCTATCTTTGCTTTGTAGATCTAACTAAGGCCTTCGACAGAGTACAACTAAAAGACGTCATCACGATCCTGGAAAACAATAATACGAAGAAAGAATACGTAGAACTCATTAAGGACCTAAACACGAACACAAGAACGCAAATTCGCACAAACCTGACCCTAACGCAACACCTACGAACCACAACAGGCATCCGTCAAGGCGATAGTCTCAGTCCTTTATTATTCAACGCAATCATGGATGAGCTGGTGAAAGCTGTAAAGAACACCGGATTAGGATATCGGATGGGCATACACAACATAAATATACTATGCTATGCTGATGACGCAGTACTTATTGCGGAATCAGAGGACGACCTACAAAGAATGTTACATACTTTCAACAAACAGGCAGGAAAACACAACATGGAAATTTCCATAGACAAGACCAAATGCATGACCATAGCAAAAGAACATGTACGCTGCAAATTGGTAATAGAAAATAAGACCGTCGACCAAACCATGTCAATCGAATACCTTGGCTGCAAAATTACAAGCGCAGGGTTTTTGGGTGATGAGGTGAGGAAACAAGTAAACAAAGCAGCAGCAATATCGGGACATCTTAGGTATCCAATCTGGAGAAACAAACACCTAAGTACGGAATGCAAATCAAGGATATACAAAACATGCGTACGACCGGTGATGACATATGGTGCGGAGACGAGAGCGGAAACGACGATAACAAAGAGGATACTAAGAACAACCGAAATGAAGACCCTAAGAACGATAACAGGATACACATTACATGATAGGCAAAGAAATACAGATATAAGGGAGAAGTGTCAAACGGATGACGTAGTCAGATGGATACGGAAAAGAAGAAGAGAATGGAACCACCATGTCAGCCGAATGACTCCCGACAGAATGGCCAGAATAGTACGAAACAACATACCTCACGGAAGAAGACCCATAGGACGACCACCAAAACGCTGGCGAGGCAGCTGGCAATCAAATTCACAAGAACTGCCGCTACAAAGAAACCGGAACTAAACAGGCGATACGCTTATCGAAAGAAGAAGAAGAAGAAGAAATAAAACAATGTCAAAAACTATAGTCAGCATGTGGTACATGGTTGAAATCAGAAAAAAAAACTCTTTCTGAAGATGTCTAAATCCAATATGGCGCCTATAAGAAATTAGATAGTTGTTGATGGTCAGAAAGAAATGAAACGTCGTATAAAAATTTAGAGTACACCACTGGATAGAGATTTGGAAATGGCCACAAGGATGTGTTTTTATTTTTTCTCTACAAGGCCAAATGTCGGTGCTACAGGTAAAAGAAGAAAATGGGGTTTTCGCGTTTTTTTTTTAAATAACGAAGGTCATTTGTCACAGGTCTATTTTCTTTACGGATTTATAACAAACACAAAATCTAACAACTTTGCCAAATTTAAACCTATACTTTATCTCCAATAATAAGCGAGATCCCCATGGTGAGGGCCAAAAATGAATCAGCCTGTATACCGTCTCAATTCTTGCCAAGGCAACGGTCAATTACGTTTGTTAGTGTCCCTACCTACAAACTATTTTACTGAAAGATATTCCCCTAGCTCAGTGTCACATCCGTTCGAAGTATCGTTAGTATCAAGCCGATCGGGGAAGGCTTGGTGGTGGGGTATCGAACACGCCTCTACCGTTGCCTTGGGATGAATTCAACATGTATACATGTGTGTATGTAATTCCAATTTTGCAAACAGAGGACGCAGCGTCACTTTGTGGAGGCTGAGTTAGGTTTTCTGCCAAGTAACTTTTGCGATTCTTATTATCAGGTATTTGTCTATAATGCGATCATTAATGAAACTGTTCGATTTCATTATGGCATGCGTCTCTTTAACAGTTAACTTTCGCTGTATTTATCATTTCGTTTAATCTTATTTTCAAATATTTTGTACTTTAAAAGTATTTATAGTAAATTTGTGTTATAGCTCTCGTTTTGAGGAAATATTATTTTTTAAATTATAAATATTGTCCTATATTTCGTATTCAAAGTTATTTGACCCAGATATGCTTAGAAAATTTCGGGGGCAAATCCTATGTTTTATGAAATAAGATAAAAGACGAGTAAGTTATAACGTCATATATTTTATTTATGTGGATCTACAAAATTTTTAGTAACTATATACCGTAATCGACAAATTTTAATTTCGCCACGAATATTTACAGAAAAATATTTATTTCGTGGTGTATTACTTTTCTGAGGATGTATAACAAAGCTTATATTTTCCGCGTATAAATAAAATGAAATGAAATATTAATTCTAAATTATGTAAAAAAAAAAATAAATGTGACTCTTATGAAAAGAAAATAAATCAACTCTTCCCCGATAATAATATTATAAGCATATCAGGTGTTAATGTAAGAATGCTCTCAATATTTTTTCTCGCATTTCATATACATATATTATGCAGTCCCTATAAAAAGAAACGACAATAGAATTATTTCAAATACCAGCTCATACATTTAATTTTTGTGGATATCGGGTATGTACAGGTACATTGAGGTGTCTACCGGCGTAATATTTTATGATTTGTGTCTTTTCTTGAGTTGTAAAAACATACATGTTGAAATCGTATGATTATGTATTAATACACGCACACAGAGAAGTAAGTGTTGTATAGTTTATTTCAAATTATAAGAATATAAATTTGAACGGCTCTATTGCTTTTATTGCACTACCTTCTGTGATGATAATTATTATACCTGGTCTCCTTATTGAACGGGTACGGTTTACCTATTTGCAACGTATGAATCTAGGGGCCGTATTGACTATAAATTAGGACCCTATAATATAATAATAAAACGCTGTTAATTTCAAGTATATAATAAAAAATATCTGTACATTGGGTTTATATACAAAGAAAAAATTACAAATCGTGTGGCAACATGTGTAGTGGATACATATAGATATATAAAGCTAATTTATTTGTAATACACAATAAAATTTTTATGTGTCACCGCATTTCATAAATCATATGTGATTGAGTCGTCTTGCAAATCGGTGAATCGTATTGCAAATTTATAATCAAAGGTGCTACTATTTTGTACATGCGCATATATTCGTCCTCTTTTGCTATTGCGTGTTTAACAGCATTTTTCCAATTTACAGCAGTTATATGTTCCATAGCATTTTTTATGTGTGTTACTTCAATTCAATGGGATTGAAAATGCAATGGTGGCAAACGCAAAATTGTATGTCCTGCTTCTTTGGCTCTGTTATCCACATAATAATCCTTTAAATATTCTTTTGTCTTCATCACCTCTATTAATTGTTTTTTTGTATAATGATCCTCAAAATATAAATCATTTGCTTCTAAAAATGTTTTAATATCTTTCTTATTATTACATTTTGTAGGAACTTTGGTTTGCTGTCAAGAATGATACGGAGCGTTGTCCATCACTATCACACTATCTTTTGGTAAATTTGGCAGCAAAGTGTCACAAAACCATTCTTCAAATAAAGATGAGGTCATATATTCATGGTAATCTAAACTTGAGGATTTAACATTTTTAGCAGATAATAGCGGCTGTCCGATCCGTCCTTTTTATGACCCAGCATGAAGAATGATTATTCTCTTCCCTCTCGAAACCGGCGCGTCCAACTGACACATACTTGAACTATCCACCCAACCTTTGCAAATTGTGTCATAGGTGTCATACCACGTCTCGTCTAAATAACATATTAATCGTCCTTCCTGTCTATACTAATTGCCGTTAAGTATTCATATCGAAGTTTCTGTAACCTCGGGCTTCCATAATTGTGCGACGTTTGTCTATAGTGCCAAACTTAAAACCAGCTTACTTTAGCGTCCGCCACAAGGTTGCTTTAGAACACTGAATATTTATAGGCTCATCACTGATTCTTTTATGTAAGCAGTCAAGTGTAGATACAACATTTCCTCTGTAGAAGGAGTATACTTGCTGTCTAATAGTATCAATTTCATACTCTTCAATTTTTCTCGGTGCCCCTTTGTCACTTCTTTACTTTCGAGGCTCTGCGTTATTCTTAATTATTTTATATATTGTTCCAAAAGGCACCTTGGTTAATTGCGACGTTCGTTGAATGTTCTGGGTTTGTAGTTCGTTATGTTCTTTCATCAGGGTATGATAGACATTGAAAATGATCTGTTTTGCATCTTCTGATATATGCTTTCTCTGTCGTGCTCCAACAGTATTATCACTATCCACATCATTATCACTAACACTTTCAGCAAAAGGTCGCCACATGTTCGTTAAGTAAAGAGAGAAAAATCAAATATGTATACAGCAGTAAAGATTAACAATAAATGATAAATAGACTCAATATTAGATGTAATATATACCAACTCTCCTAACTATATTTACTTAAATTTTGTTTAATAAATATAAGCACTTATTTCATCTAAATTGTAATTTAATGACTATTTAACTATATATAATAACTATATATTCAAATTAACAACTGTTGGTACTTATATTATTATTAAATTTTATTTCATCTAACTTGCAGTAATTACAATTTACTTAAATTTTGTCATTACGGACCTCAGCAGTTTGTTTGCGTAAAAGATAATCGTATTGAGCGGCCAGGTAGTTATTGCCGCAGGTGGTGAAATAAAAGCATTAGAGCCGTTCAAAGTTGTATTCTTATAATTTGAAATAAACTATACACCAGGCAAGTGTTTGTTATGGAATAGGGCATGTTAAATGTGTATGTGTGTCCACCACTCTGCTTCTCCCATCCACTGTTTGAAAGCAGGCAACGTTGGATGTAACAAGCACACACTTCATACGCAAACAGAAATTAAAATTTGTCGACTACGGTATAGTATATTGGGCATATACACAACTGTCAATATCAAATTAAGTAATTATGTGATATTACATAAAACATTTTGTGTACAGTTCTATATTACACTTTGAACATCGGGACGTTATTCTGTCGTGACAATGTCCGCAGTGCGTTTGTTTTTCCTAAGGAATCGCCAGGTGGTCTAGCCGATCATAGCGCAAATCAGTGCTATGAAATGAGTGTCGCCCTGTTCTTGATATACAGATTTTTTCTTATTTTGAACTGGTAGAGAGGTAGCAATACTTTTTTTAAAAGCAAGTTGATCTAATTATCCACCGCTTTGCTTATGTATCTGCCACGCGTTTTGAATTCTGACACATCAATGCAATGTGTAGTAAGTGGAAAGTACTACTTTTTACCTCGTATTGATATG
This sequence comes from Melolontha melolontha, assembly GCA_935421215.2. NCBI lineage: Eukaryota > Metazoa > Arthropoda > Insecta > Coleoptera > Scarabaeidae > Melolontha > Melolontha melolontha. The sequence goes on from OW285238.1 coordinate 156,403,669, forward strand.
CGGTACAGGTTGAAATATTTTGATCGGATCTGTCGATTCTTCCAGTATTCCTGTTATACAAGTTGACTAGATAAGGTTGCTGTATCTAGAAAAAAGAAAAACATAATTGTTAGAACTCCACATTGTCATGACAAATTACCTGAATGTGTTCTTTTCGCAAGTACCTTTTTGCGAAATGTTGAGCATATTTGTTGCTTTCAGTGATAATCATTTCTATGAAATCCTCATCGAAAAATTTGGAGTGGACTCACTTGGGTTTCAAACACCTCTAATCGTCGAAATGGTCCGTTACAGGCTATAAATTCCTCTCTAATTCATTGGTAAATTTTCCTCATTTTTTGATAGCACCTCTTGACTTGTTGATTGTTAAGATTTTCTGAATTTCTGATAAAGGTACATCATCTTCAGAGCAAAAGTCGTCGCCAATATCGTTTTCAAAACTATTTTATTTGAAACTTTTAGCTGTGATCCGGGTAAATTATTTATGCTCATAATATCTTCATCGCCTCAGTCTTCATATGTTGGCACGGTATTGCACTATTAGGAGAAAAAATTGTCATTTATTTGAGTTTTTCCGCTTCCCTTTCATCATCTTCTCACCTAGCCAGCGCATCTTCAACTGTAAAACCTTTAAAGTAAAGAAAACGTTCATACATATAGATTTGCTTAATGTACTATACCGTCTGTAAACGTTGTGCGTGGTGGAGACGTGAACGATACCCCGCTAGTACACTAGATAAGAGAGCATATCAAGCGCCAGGCGTGTTTGTGCCCAGTCTGATCAGATACGTCGACAATGGATACGTTAGAAATACGTATACTACACCTACTTCTGACCTATCCCTATTGCTTATCCAATCAAATGCTATACTATAAATTGAATAAATTGAATCTTACAAAAGCACGAAAAACAATAGCCTAAAACTGAAAATTCTGGATCTTTGTTTGTAGGCAATAAATAATGCATCTATATAGAAATATGTTTTGATATTATCGTACTTCTTACGCAAGACATTTTAGATAAATTCTAAATCCTTGCCTTTCAAATCGAATACCATACTCAGCCTTGTTTTTAAAATATATTCTTTTTAACTCACTAATATAACGTACTTTTACATAACAATATACAGCGCTCCTGACAAACGAAGACCGGAGTTTCCTCAGATAATTTTAAGACAATTAAACCCAAATTCACCTAGTCCGAAAATGCTTCCTAAGGGAGCTAGAGTTCTTTGAAGATGGCGCCTTGTATTTATTTTTTTTAAATTCCTCCAGAACGCTTCTATTTAGAAAAACAAAAACTGGTATGCTTATTTATCCTCCAGAGATGAATCGATTCCATCAATTGCGAATTTCTAGTACCGGTCATAGGCGTCCGTTTTGGGTAGGTCAACGGTTATTTTAAGGCATAACTTTTTTGTCTTTAACTTTTAAGCATTTGTGACACTAGATTATTAAATTTTCAGGTATTCCAGTACTAAAAGGTACTCTTACTTTAAGTCGGTAGGATACACCGTTTTCTAGAAAAATCGATTTGTAAATTTTTCGTTTTTTCTTCATTAAATTTCAATTTTTTATTTTTTGCAATAGTTAGCTCTGAACTGCCAACAGAAGTAAAACCTACGTTTTTCATTGTCAAATTGTTGTCAGTTCGCGAAGTTTATCTTTTCATTTTTTACTTTGTGTTATTCAAACACAACGATTTCAATTTAAAAAAAAATGGTTTTTACTAATGAGGAATACGCCGATATGCATTTAGTTTATGGCGAAATGAGGTGTAACGCTCGAGCGGCGCAACGTAGATACGCTGAAAAATTTCCCAATCGTCAGCATCCCACTCACTCAACATTTACAGCTCTTCATCAACGATTAAGAGAAACAGGTTCAGTGGTCCCAAAAAATAATGAAACAGGGAGACATAATGATGTAACAGCAGAACATGAAGATGTTATTTTAATGGAAGTTGAGGAAAATCCAGAAATTAGCGTTCGAAGACTATCTGCCATGTACCCCACAATTTCAAAATCTTCCGTAGGAAATATCTTACACAAAGAAAATTTATATCCTTTTCATTTTACAAAGGTGCAAGCACTGCTAGAAGGAGATTTTCCTGCTCGCGTAGAATTCGCTAGATGGTTACAAAATCAGAAAAATCAAGATGAAGATTTCTTCAGGAACATTTTGTTTGGTGACGACGCTACATTCTCAAAAAATGGAATTTTTAATGTAATAATGCACATTATTATTCGTACGTTGGTGACAATCCCCACGTTGTTCAAGAATTTAAGCATCAGCATAGGTTTAGCATAAACGTCTGGATAGGAGTAGTTGAGGATTATCTACTTGGACCTGTGGAATTACCTGCTCGTTTAAATGGTGCTGATTACTTACAGTTCCTGCAAAATATGTTACCTGATTTGTTAGATGAGGTGCGTTTAAATATTCGGCAAAACTTATGGTTTCTACAGGACGGCTGTCCGGCCCACTTTAGCAGGAATGTACGAGACTTTCTAGATAATAACTACGAAGACCATTGGATTGGAAGAGGCGGTCCAGTTGCTTGGCCAGCAAGGTCGCCGGATTTGAATCCTTGCGATTATTGTGTTTGGGGATACATAAAAGCATTTGTTTATTCCGTTCCGATACAAAATCGCGCACAACTCTGGCTAAGGATACAAGATGCTTGCAACGAATTTAGAAATAACTTTGGAATTTTTGCAAGAATTCGGCGTTCTCTAAGCAAAAGGGTAAACTTATGCATAGAGACTAATGGTCATCACATCGAGCAACTTTTGTAACAATCTACCTTAGATACTTGTTCTTTTTTTGTTAGTTTCGTTCCATTGTAATAAATAATTTGTTTTTAATTTATTAAATTAATTTTCATCCATGCCTTGATAGGCCAACTTCGTCGCTAAAAATAAGTAGGTACATAATAAATTGAACTTTAATGAAGAAAAAACGAAAAATGTACAAATCGATTTTTCTAGAAAACGGTGTATCCTACCGACTTAAAGTAAGAGTACATTTTAGTACTGGAATACCTGAAAATTTAATAATCTAGTGTCACAAATGCTTAAAAGTTAAAGGCAAAAAAGTTATGCCTTAAAATAACCGTTGACCTACCCAAAACGGACGCCTATGACCGGTACTAGAAATTCGCAATTGATGGAATCGATTCGTCTCTGGAGGATAAATAAGCATACCAGTTTTTGTTTTTCTAAATAGAAGCGTTCTGGAGGAATTTAAAAAAAAATAAATACAAGGCGCCATCTTCAAAGAACTCTAGCTCCATTAGGAAGCATTTTCGAACTAGGTGAATTTGGGTTTAATTGTCTTAAAATTATCAGAGGAATCTCCGGTCTTCGTTTGTCAGGAGAGTTTCTGGACACCCTGTATAGTGCGTCTGTTCGTATGCACTGTTAGATGTATACTGAACATAATGCAATGATAGTCCGTTTCCTAGGCATGTCTGGGTTAATAATTAAGAAAACAGACAGATAATATATTTGGATCATTTAAATTTTATTACTATGATGTGCATGTAAGATTTATCATAGACATGTAGATTCAAAATTACTTAAAAAGATAAAACTGTCTTATATTACCTTATACATACCGTGTAATACATTCTACCTAAACACTACCCTATAGTCATTGTGCAAAGTCTGAAGACTATGGCTAAGTAAAAACTTAAAAAAAGGTCTCTTACCACATTAATAATCGTGTCTTAAATATTACTAAATTTTTGAAAACTGTTTCCATCATGGATTTGGTTTGCTAATTAATTTTTTTCCACTATTGAGTATCGTGGCGTTTCAAATAATTTTGTTTGACAGGTCAAACTACACTCCACTACGGATAAAGTTTACCTCTTATTGCCAAACTTTAACGAACGCTCTGGCTACGAAAAGAGAAAAAACTGGAATTATTAGAGGTGTCGACACCTCCCACATCGTTCAATATGCTCGCTTCCAGGGTGTATTATTACCTTAAAATGAACTTTGCTGTAAATTCCCATCAAAAGCGACGCAACAAATACTTCCGATATTTACTATATTACCTTCATCTTTGCATTTGTGCCACTAGCTGTCTGTACTTCTTGTGCATACATATACACATTTCCTTTCCCACTTGCATAATGTATATGTATTTGTTTTTTGAAAATGCATAACGAATATTTACAGGGCGAAAGTGGATTTCAAGCGGACGCTTGTGAATATACAGAAACTCAAACTGAGAGTTTTACGGACAATATATCGAAATTAGATATTGAGTTTACTTCTGCCTTAATGCAACTGCTCGATCAGATAAACGACATGAACCGAGGCACAAGCGATTACGAGCGATTGTTTAATTTGCTTTATCGGTAAGTGAGATGTGACTATTTTGTTAATTTATAGATGATTTTTGTTTTAATTTGCTTAAAAATACAATTGCGACGAACAAAATTAGGGTAATGATTCTAAAAAAAAAAATCATAATGTGTAATGTATAAACATCAATAAGATGTAAAAGTTATATATTAGATTGACGCATAATTCCGTAACGTTTTCCTGAAATTAAATAAATATTTTTAAACAAACTCAAAATACTGCACATACTGCCATTATTGTTGTGACGTTTCTTCTTTTCGTATAGTAGTACATTAGATAACACTTAACAAATAACTAATAACACTTAACTATAATAACAATATTTATTAACATAATTATGTTTACGAAAATCACTGGACGAGGATTACTGATTCAATGAGTCATGATTTTCTCTGAGCGCTTATATACTCATAGGGAAGCTCTCGAACGTTCCCTTTCTAGTCTCTTCCAGAAATCCTAGGACATAGTGTCATGCACGGCCGGTGACTTCATCGATTAGATCATCGCGTGACTTACATAACATTATGATAGGCCGGGTCTGAGGAGGTGAAAATTGCATGAAACGAGAACTTGCAAACTTCCAAAACGGAAGAGATTATTAATTCGTCAGGCATATATATTTTTTAAACGGACCAATATTTAAAAATAGTTTCACTAAAGTAACAACTAATTCCCTAACGAGAATCTGTTGCACTCTAAATTTACCTGCACCGAGCAGATGTACGTTTTTCAACCCCTTAATCTGTGTGTATGTTGATTTTTTTAAATAGAAACATATAGTGCCTGCATTTTTTTTGATATGAGGAATGCCTTTCATATTTCAGGAATGGAGAACACACTAAAATTAATCATCGTACATTTAGTTTATTTTGTATTCGCTACTTTCTTTGTAATCCCGGTCTCGCCATCTAGTGAGATTATATTCTGCTTATAGTCTGCTGTTAGATGTGGGAGATAGGCACTTCTGTTTGTACGACCAGTGTGTAAAGTTGATATTTTTGAGTGTACTCCGATAATCGAAATATAATTCATGCCAGCCCTATAAGTATTTTGGAAATTAACGCAGTTGCGGATTCGACTAGGGCTACAGTGAAGAAAATTTAAAAAGAAAGCTTATTACCGTATCGAATAATTAGATGTCTTTTGTTTTAAGGCAAATACTGTAGGCTTCGAACTTTTCTTTTGTCTGTCCATTCGCTGGGAATTTATAATATTTTGCATACGAGGAGAAAAAACAGATAACCAAGTATTCAACGTGATAGAAAGTCAATGCCACCTCGTTCTTGTGTGAACACCTGTGACAAGAACCGTACGTCGTTTTTTGTGGATCATGCCATCTTTATCGACTTATAACCGTTGAGGTATATTGTACAAGACTTTTTTAAATGCAGTGAACTTGAAAATTCTCGCCGATATTTTATTTGCTAAAATTACGATTCCGAATTTTAATGCTAATCAAAATTAAATGCCGTTTTGATTAGCAAAACTTTGTAAATATCTTCTCCGCGAGTTCTTTCTTTCAGAGGCAACAACGTTAACAATTCTTGTTTAGCCGACATCAGAAAATACCATCCGAATGAAAATACATAATTGAGCAGTATCAGTCATATCGGTGGACTCATCAAACTACAAAGAAAAGTTTGTACATCAAGTATTGTATTTTTTGAATACATTTGTTAGTTTATTATCTTGCATTCTTAATTTATTTTTTAACAAACTTTTTCTACGCATCTCACAATCAGAATTTTATCAACTTCCTGTTATTGTGTGATGACCAAATGGATAAAAAAAGATAATTGTTTTTTAATACAAAAATACATTTATCTAATCTCAGATTATATTAGTTATTTATAATTTAATGTCTAGCCAATTTCCTTAAATTAGACACTTTACGAGTCTGAACCTACTTTTTAGACAATTAATTTAATATAATTAACATTATTATTTATAATTATTAGTAGAATGATAAATGATATTTTTGCTGTTATGAAATTGTTTATTTAATAAAAAAAATGATAAATTCAACAAATTGCTGAATTAAATGTAAACAAAAAGATATGCACAAAATTGCTGTCGAATAAAGATTACCACATGCTTTTATGTAGTGGAAAACTTTTAAGATGTACTGAAAGCTGCTTTTAGATTATTATTTTGCTAAGAAATTTCTTTCTAGGCGAAAGATTTATGTGTCAATTTCAGTGACGGCTCGGGGTGGTTCACATAGGGAGTGCATAATTTCAAAATTAAAAAGTGTAATACAAAAACGCTTACCCAATCCTTATAAATTTCACCGATGTACTGTTCCAAACAGGTACTGTTCATTGTAGAGTTTGTTTTCAGGGAATAGTAAATATTACACTACACAGTTTAATTACATCTGACGATAAACGAAGTCCATTTTACGTGTCTTTGACTTGCAGACCAGTTCTATCACTTTTTCATTAAAGTTTGGGAAATCATTTATACATTCTTTTTCACAAGATAACATAGTAAGGGCATTTAATCTCTCTTCTTTCATTGTATTTCTCAGGAAAGTTTTTATTCTCTTCAACCGTGAAAACTGGCGTTCCGCTTCGGACGATTGGGATTGTAATGACAATTTTTAAAAGCGTAACAACTTCATTAAAGGTGTCGCTTAATCCATCCAGCAGAAGACCTAGCAGACCTACAGCACCGACTTCTATATTTTGTCTAAATTCTTCTCTAGAATATAGAACGCTTAATTCAGTTCGTAGTCTGCTTTCATTGAAGCATGGATAAAATTTTACTGCTTCTTTAAGGCAATCTTCCGGAAATTTTTTTTGAAAAGAGGAGAAGTGCCCTGTATGCCGAAATCTAGTTTTTATTTCTAGCAAAATAATATCGCACACTTCAATAGTTTCCCTCCTTCTTTGGCTACCATCAGTTACTCTTCGCCGCTTTGATGGTCGAGGAGTCAGTTCTGGGTCATTTTGTTTAACCAACTGATTATCTGTGTCAGCGATTTCGGTTCGAATTTTTCCAATAGCGCGTTCAAAATTATCTAAATTATTCTTGATTTTTAATGCATCTGTATTGACATTTTGTAATTGATTAAACAATATGTCCACATGTGGCATAATTTTATGAAAGAAAGTTAACCAATAGATAAAATTTTCCTCCACTAAAATTCGCAAATTGGCACCAGCTTGATAAATGGTAGTTTGTAAACTAGCTTCTCCCTCGATTTGTTCTAGAGCTTCAATTGTTTCTTCTCGGTGCTCATATATTGTATTCACTGTCCTAGAATTGAAGTTCCATCTTATTTTTGAAGAACGAGGCAAGCTTTTTCTCTTAAGATATTCTTCCAATATTGTAGCTCGTTGTGGTGAAGTGGAGAAAAATGTACATAATCCCGTCAGATTGGCAAAAAAAATTCTGCAATTACTACTGCTCGATGTAGCATGTGACATAATTAGATTTGTCTGATGTGCATAACAATGTACAAAATTAGCCCTTGGATACTGGTCTTGGATATGTCTTTGCACGCCGTTTATAGCACCACTCATGACCGCTGCCCCATCATAGCTCTGTGCAATCAGTTTTTCTGGGTCATCAACAAGCAAACTAATTTCGTTAAGGATGGAGGCAGATAAAGAATTAGCATCATGTCCACTAGGCAGAAGAAATTTCCAAAATCTTTCGACCGGTCTCGCGTTCACAATATATCTTAAAACAACCACCAACTGAAATTGATTGGACACATCTGTGGTTTCATCAGCTATCACAGATATGAAGTCGGTTGCTTTAATTTCACTGGCAACTTGTTCATGATACACGTTCAACATTGCATCAAGCAGCTCATTCTGTATCGTTTTTGATAATCCCTTAAAAACCGGTGCTGCTTCGATGTGATCTCTGAGCGATTTATCCAATTCTGCCGTAAAATTTATCAATTCTCGAAAAATGCCCTTGTTATTCGTCGTTTGCTGTTCATCATGACCCCGATGTGCCAGTTCAAACGCGCCACAAAATCTAATGCAATTTATTATTAAATTTAACACATGCGTATTTTTTGTTACCTTTTCATTGTGTTGTTGGATTGCTTTTCTATATGATGAATCTAAAACATTCTGAATGTTATTTTTTCCGAACATTCTTAGACTAAATATATTTTTCAAATGCCCTTCGGAATTTTCATGTTTAATAATTTTAGCACTAAGATGAATTAAGTCTCTTATTCCGTTCTTTGACCAAGACGGTTCACCACCAAACAAAAGACACGGAAAACAAAACAAAGTATTTTTAATTTCACACCCACAAATCCAGTCATTTTTCTGATAAATATCCATTTTGAATTTTCTTATAACGTCTTTACCTTTAACAGATTGTTTATTTTCTAAACATAATTGAGGCATTGACCGTTTAAGATTTTTTACTGCGATTTTTTCATCATACGTTAACCGCGAAAACGCGTTGTTCTCTAAAGCAGAGACGGAATTCATTTTACAAACGGCCGTGAGCAGACTGGACTACTTGCTCAGACGCTATGTATTATACGACATTGAAGTAGGGCAAAATACAGTTCTCCCCACCATCAATGTAATGTTAATGGCTTAACGGAGCAACAGTTGGGCTTTGCTCATTATATCTGTGACGAAGATCGGTGCATGTACGTTGTTAGCGTGCCATGTTGCTCGTCAATAACTATGAATACATAATATACATAATAAATAAATACTTTCACAGTTAGTCGCCGCTTGGTTTGTTTTGTTTCATAATTCCAGGGGGTGCAATTGCTCACTTGCTCTCATTAAAGAGCCGACACTGGTCAATTTAATTATCGCAATTGTGTTTAAAATAAATTACTTCTCACCTTATACCAATTCCTTCTTTTCCATTCCCGATTAGAATGCTCTTTTCTATTACTGGTAAAACTTTAAGCAAGTTTGGAATAGTTATGCAAAAATGGTTGAAATAATAGCCTATGTTGCATTATTAAAATGCCATTGCGAGGTGACGTATTTTTGCCTCTTTCGTAATTTAACATTTTAACTGATTTTTTTTTGTTTATTTAATAATAGGTTAGACTTCAATTCGTTTTACTCTGGAAAATTTGAGGCAATGGGATTGGATAAACTTAAAATGGAAGCGTCCGCCTCTGGTTAGAATATTGATTTGTATTTTGTCCCTTTTTGTATGATATTTTATAGTTAATATTTATAATACACTTTTGAATAGTTGTACAATAAATTACTTTTTTTTTAATTGGTTTTTATTGTCTATTTTCTAATACGAGGGATAAGCTGAATTTATTGCGAATAAGATAATCTAGTAGACCCTGAAAAACAATCATACAGTGTTTATTTAGAGCAACTCTTTATCTGTCATTTGAGGATTTGTTATTGAAGTTACGTTCATTTTAAGTCAGCTACTTATTTTTTAAAAGTAAAGGAAAATGGAATTAACCACAGAGCACTTTCGAATAATAATTTATTATGATTTTAAAAGAGGTTTAAGCGCTTATAAGTGCAAAGAGGGTTTAGATTCAGTTTTTTAGTGAACAAGCACCTTCTTTGGCTCAATTTACCGATGGTATAAGGAATTTGAACGCAAAAGGAATTCTGTTCAGCATCAAAAAGGAGCAGGACGGCTTCCTTTTACTGACGAAAACATTTCTACTGTTAAAAAAAATAATTGAAGAGCACAATAAAGCCACTTATGCAGTAATAGAGCATCAACTCAAGATAGGATCCTTAGCTGATAAAAAAAACATACACGAACGATCACCAGCATTTAAAAAAAAGTGGTAAGCCGTTTTGTGCCGCATTACCTTTCTGACTTCATTTGCCATGAAACTTTAAATTTCTTGAATAATGGCAGGGCATCAAACTTTTTCCAAAATAGTGACAGGTGCCGAAACTTATTCGCCACGAGACTAAGAAGCAGCGAGCTATGAAAAAGGTTATGTATGCGGTATTCTTCAGAAGTACGGGCTTAGTAAAAGCAATAAAGCTAGATAGGCAGAAGACAGTTACAATTAAGTGGTACACTGAAAAATGTTTGCCTGAAGTATTCAGTAATTCCGTAATTGGTTTTTCGCATTTTCAAATGCGAGGAATAAATTTACTTTAGATATATATAAGCGTACAAATAAAGAAGCAGTTCAGATCTTTAAATCATATAATGATTTTAAAATAGTATATTAAAAAACAAGTTTCATAAGGCATCATTTTGCCGCACGAGATCAGTTTAGAAAACGAGCCGCGACAGCGGCGAGTTTTCTAAAGAGCGAGTGCGGCAAAAGGCCTTATGAAACGAGTTTTTTATACAATTTTTTCTATTTTGCGTTTTTTACATTAATAAATTGCTTAAACTGGAATTATTTAATAGAGTTTAATTTTTATATAAAGCATGCAGTTGGTCACATTGATACTTGACATTTTCAAATTTAAATCTTACTATCCGCGAAGTATATTATATTACATATTATTTACTAATTTTCGTTAACATTACTTGATACTTCATTTAAAAATATAAACATGAGTGACATAGAAACATATATATGTTGTTGTCATTTGTATACAACATACGTTGTTTGTATAAAATACGGACATATATCATATCTGTCAAATGTACATAAATTCTTAAAATCAATTGACAGCAATGATATTTATTTCTATATTCGAACAACGCCAACATTGAAAAATGAAAAAAAAGCGTATCGAAATGAAGCTCATTTCGATACTGTTTTGGGTTTCATAATGAGTTCATTTCGAACTTTTACTCGTGAAATAAAATTGCACTTTTAACACTTGTATCGTAAATAACTATTTAATTACTTCAAATGTAGTCCAAAAAGAATCAGCGAATTCCAAGAGTATCAATTATTTTGCAATGTTAAAATCCACAAAATTTTACACCCGTCCCAAACCAGATGGTTATCGGTTGATTCAGCTATTAAACGAATTCTAGAACAATACAATCCGCTCAGATTATATTTTACAACTGCTGTTGCAGATGGCGATGTCTCAACAGCTGAAAACATACATCAATCATATAAATAATCCGCTAACCAAAGTCTTTCTATTATTTCTAGATTATGTTTTGCCACTCTTTAATAGTCTAAATCGTAAAATGCAATCAGAATCGCCAAAACTTTACACTTTATATAATAGTGTATCCAATATTTTTCGAACAATTTGTGACTGTTTCCTAAAACGTAACTATTTATTATCTACAGCATTAGAAAACATTGAATTGAAAAATCCACATAATTATCAAGCATTAGAAGATCTGTATTTAGGAGCAAATGTTAGAATTTATCTAGAAGAAGGTAAATTGAGTTCAGAACAAATAAAATATTTGCGACTACGTTGTTTGGATTTTTACGTTGAAAGTTGTTCACAAATCACGACTAGATTTCCACTAAAAAACAACCCACTTAAAAAATTTAATTTCATTGACCCCGAGATAGTAAAAAGCGGAACTATAAGTTCAATAGCAGATATAGCTATACTTTTTCCGAATTTAATACCACAAAACGAACTTGAAAATTTAGATAGCGAATGGAGGCAATTACGAAATTACACAGAACGCCAAAATTTCAGCACAGATATGTTGGAATTCTGGGCTAGTGTCAGGGCAATAAAACGTGGTGATGAATCGAATGTCTTTCCATTATTATGTAATTTTATTCAAAATTTGTTGTGTTTACCACATTCTTCCGCAAATGTGGAACGAATTTTTTCCTCCATCAATTTAATGAAAACTAAACAACGTACTAAATTAAGCACGGAAACAGTCACAGAACTTCTTCATAGTAAGACATATATAAATTAAAATAGCTGTTTCGATTTTAAAATAGACAAAAAATTGTTATTGAAAATAAATGAAGAAACATTAAAAAATATACCTGATGACGAGTAGAGTTTATTAACTATTATTATTATTAACGTCACTAGTTTTATAAAACATCATGTATATACGATAATAATATAAGTTATTGCTAGTGTGCTTCATATATATTTACATTTTTATTATATTTACTAGTTATATGATACTATTAATAACTATTATTATATATATTTTAGAAATTAAAATTGTTTTCATATAATTTTTTGATTTTAAACTAAGGCTAAAAAAATCTACCGAACTTTCACGAACCATTCTATCGATTATCTCAACAGGTCACGGAACAACACTGATACAGAGTCAGAACCAGTCAGAACAGTTGTTTAAGAAACAAACGTGATGTAGAGGTAGTACTACCGGAAAAGCAGGACAATATAGAAAGTTCATGTAGTTGTAAGTAAATGTACATATAACGACTATATTGATACAGAAGCTCTCGGTTAGATATTAGAAAATAAGAAAAATATAGCTGACACTCTTTTTACCAGTAAGTGACAATGTATGTGTTATAGATAAAGAATGTGGTAATATTTCAAAATTATTTTATTATTCATATCGCTGAGAAATATGGAGTAAAAGAAATGCTAAGGCGAGAAAAGAAGCCATTCATCAATAGAAAGGACTTCACCTTATCAAAAAGAAGATAATGGAAGAACTGCTGTAGGAGAAGTTCAAAACAGAAAGAGCGGAACTACTGATAGGACCAGAAACCTGCAGATGAAGAGGTTTCATTGAATCTTGAGTAATTGAGACAGACACTTAATATTATTTAATTTTTTCTTAAAATATAATTAGTAACACTTCATTAATTTGTAATTTTATAGGTGCGATCTGAATATCAGTAATAGGATATTATACTTTATATTTTAAGAGAATTTGGATTTTATTAATAGCAGGTATAGTTTTAGTTGTGATTATTTATTCCTATTTGTAGCAGGTGATTCAACTATATTTTATATAATTTTATTATCTTACAAGTTGTAGCCGATTAATACATATCTCTTTGCTTATGTACTCGTATGTGATGAGTTGCTGGCGTACTCTGAGATTTTGTGCTTTTAGCGGAAATGTAGTTTGATTAAGGGATCATAATTATAATATTTTTCTCAATGTAATTACTTTAGTGCCAAATATACTTTGTTATGTATATGTGTTTTTAATGTATTTTTTCGCATTTTGACAAGTAATGTGCTACTTTACTACAATCAAAATCGTTTATTAAAGTGGCACTTTACCACATAGATACGTCACTTTACTACATAGTTATGTCATGTCAATAAAACACAGTTTGACAGAAAATTATTTATTTAAATATTGGAATTGGAACTTTTGTGAAATATATTAAAAGTACAATTAGTCAAATTTGAAAACCTAACAACACCCATTTTATGCAATTCTATTTGCTCTTTCTGAAAATTATTATAATTCTCCGTCTGTATTCCTGAATGATTGTTAATTTGTATAGTATTTTTCAACATTGAATATGTAGACCACAAACTGGATGCCTTAAGGACTTTTGCCTAAAATAATGAAAGACATTGTATGAATACCACTAAAATATATAGAAACAAATAGCTTACTTTCTCAAAAAAATGCGCTAGCATTACACTTTTATCAATTATATTAGTGCTTTTTTTGTTATCTTCCAATTACAAAATATTTCATATGTCTTCTCGTATTTTTCTTTTGATTTCAAAGGAAGTAAACCCGAAGACGCTTCTCGAGCGGCATTTAAAATATCTTCAGAATAATGTTCTAAAATATGTTTAGTAGCAAGACTCATTTTTAACTAAAACTCAAATCGACTTACAAAATATGAAGTTTGTTTACTGTTACTGTGTCGTTCCTATGTTAAATAAACAAAGCCGAATCAGATTACGGAAAACCTGTACAAATACCTACTATAACATGTAAAATTTTTAAGTTAATAATTCTTATTCTTGCAAAATGCGAAAAAATAGTGTAAACAAACTCGTAAGAAAAGCAGTTTTACTAAACTCATACAGCTTTAAGTTACTCGCTCGCTCCGCTCGCTCGTACTCAAACGCTATATTCGTTTAGTAAAACACTGCTTTTCTGTACTTGTTGTTTAATATACTATTAAATAAATGATATAAATTAAACAGCTTTTTGTATTCACAACAAAAAAAAAACTACACAGAAATGTATAAGAATTATTTTAAACGATGCACATATGCGTATTCACTAAACATCAGTGGCGGCTAGTGCTGCAGAGCTCCCAAAAAATTGGGCGGGCGAACCTGTATTAGTTATAACTAGTTTTCTTTTACATAATTTTTCCGACATTTCTGATGTTTATAAAAGCGTAACATATTGTTATGAAAATTCTCCCCCTGTATATCAAAAAATTTGCATATTTTTCTACATCATCCTCTAGAGGACATCAAACCCTACAATTTGACACCTCAATCATCAAAATCCGACAAGTAGAAGCCGAGATATTCGCTTCCGAAATTCCAAATAATATTCAATAGGCGACCAGTGGAATAACCAACCTAATTCGCGCGATCGCTCACTTGTTCCTTATCTGGTCCACACGAGCGTGCGCTCAGAGCTCTGTCAAACACCCGCGCGCACCCCGCTACCCCCGCGGGTGTCTAAAACCAATGCGTCATTTTAGCAGGCCTGGTCGCTGCATTAAATGCAGCGAAATGCAGTGCATTTATTCCAGCGCGGAAGGCGATATGATTCGGTATACGATAGGTCCAACTCGCAACGGGCCATAGGCAACAATATACGTATGGAACGTAATGCGGTGGGCAACGTGTGTACGATGCCTATATTGAGTGACTTTCTTAAAATTTAAATTTATTTTGCAGAATTATTGATTTTTTTACTTTTATCTTTTAGAAAACGTTATTGTTTTTTTATTACTTAAACTTACTTTATATGAAAAATAGTATACCATAAAAGTGTAAACAAAGACAGTATACATTGAAACGAATATTCATTCAATTGTATTGTCATGAAATTGAATTTGTCAATCGTTGTTAAATTTGTTAGAATGAATAGATATTTATATTTATCGGAAAATACTAATACTTAAAGCAAACAAATAAGGTGTAGTGTTTTGTTATAGGAATGAGGAATGTATAATATCCATTTCTTCCTGCATATTGATTATGCAGCTGATGCTTTCGTAATATGCTCATATTTGTATTTCTACTATTATCGTGATGTTATTATAATACAGATACCAAAATCTCACGTAATATTTCCATCAGCCTTTTATTAACAATAAACAAGTAAAGTACAACTTCGTAGGTCGACAAACGCTCCAGTCTTCATTATCACTGTATTATACATGAACTGTAGGCTTAGTTTTTCGTAGAAATTGAAGTACGTGTCTGTTCCTTTGTAAAATTATAATAAGGGCAGGGGTTAATTTTATTCTGGCATTTTTAAAAATGCAGAGATCAGTTTTGCGACAGCATTCAGCTAATTACAATCTAAAATAAGCAACATTGTAACGTATTTTGGAATTGTGAATATCCGTAGGTAATAAAAAAAAAGGAAGTATAGTTTAATTACAACTGTAGCTTCCTCCTGGTTTGAAGGAAGTCGGTATGTATCGACCGAAGTATAAGTTGAAATAATACAAATATGAGCATATTACGAAAGCATCAGCTGCATCCTGCATCCTGCATATTGATTATATATGCAGGAAGAAATGGATATTATACATTCCTATAACAACACACTACACCTTATTTGTTTGCTTTAAGTATTAGTATTTTCCGATAAATATAAATATCTATTCATTCTAACAAATTTAACAACGATTAGCAAATTCAATTTCATGACAATACAATTGAATGAATATTCGTTTCAATGTATACTGTCTTTGTTTACACTTTTATGATATACTATTTTTCATATAAAGTAATTTTAAGTAATAAAAAAACAATAACGTTTTCTAAAAGATAAAAGTAAAAAAATCAATAATTCTGCAAAATAAATTTAAATTTTAAGAAAGTCACTCAATATAGGCATCGTACACACGTTGCCACACCGCATTACGTTCCATACGTATATTGTTGCCTATGGCCCGTTGCGAGTTGGACCTATCGGTATTTAATATTTTCGCGACTATTTTTACGGTGCGGCGAGTTTAACGTAAAAACAATAATATTAGAGACTCTTATTTTTTTGTGTGACAATTGACAATCGTTCCAGAAATCCATTACTTCAGTGCGGAAGGCGAAGAAAGCACGATAAGATCGATGGGAGACAACCTCTTACTGCCCGTGCAAGGTAAATTTTTTTGTAAAACTTGCAGAACACCTTAAAATTTTTAGCACGAGCCGCCACTGCTAAACATTAAATTTTTTGCATACACAAACACAATTAAAGGTAAGAATTATTGTAAATATTGCACATCCACTTATGATAAATTTGCTAATACACTAAAAAAGTTTTTATTTACGACTTATAAGTATAATTAAATCACACACCACTTAACACAGCCCACACGTAACTGAACCGAACACACTACAATTCACTAAATTGGATTTTGTTGGCGAATATTTGTTAGCAAGTCATCGAAAGTGTTTTTATTCCGGCGTATAAATTCGCGAGATAACAATGATATATAACTGTTTATAACTGAATTTTCAATTCGAATGTATTGTATAATAGAAACTGTGTTAAATTTTGAATGATGTTTGCATGGTTACGAAATAATTTCTATGATATGATTTGTTATAAAATTCATGCATATATTTTGCCTAACTAAGGTGCTAAAAATGCACCTTTACTTAAAACTTGTTGCTATAAGAAACATTATAGTTCTATTTCTCAGGATATTGAAAAATTTGAAGAAATAAGTCGTTTTTTAAAATAGTTTGTAAGAGAAAATGAAATAATTGCGTCAAGTTTTCCCAACACTATTCAGGCCTTAATTTTATACCTAAGATTTCCCGAAAGCGTCGCAAGTAGCGCAAGATCTTTTTCAAAACTAAAGACAATTATAAACTATCTTAGACACTAGATCTCTCAAGAAAGGTTATAAATATAAACCATATCTTTACTCGTTACTGAAAATTATTTAGATATTAGTCAAGCAATAAATATATTTTCGCAGCAAAAAGTCAGGAAAAAAATGTTCTAATACACGTGTACGTTTTTCTTTTCTTGTTAGCATTTTTCTTTGAATAACTTGATTTTGATATATTAGACACCTATATGTATACCTTTAAGGGAATATTTACTTTTTTTATGTTATGTCGCTTTAAACAAAATTTGTTGTTACGCTATTGATTGCGTAAACCTGGGAAATTTTTTTAACTTTTTTGTTTTGAATTTATTTAAAATTAATTATTATTTTTTCTTTTTTATGTTGAATTTATGAATTATTATTAAATTACAAAAATTAATTATAATAATTTTTTTAATTTCGTATTGCTCGATATGCGCACTTCAGCAATCAATACAGCAAGCTGTAGATTAGGTTGTAGTTCATATATTTCTACTGTCATTTAAAAAGTAACTAATTAATACAAAATAAAGCAACATTGAATTATATACAAAATATACTCTTTAATTACATTGGCGGTTATATTTATCTTAAGTACTATAATTATACAGGGTGTTACAAAATTCGCGGACACGGACTATGGGATGACGTTAATAATCAAAAACTGAAACGAATGTTCCTTTACCATTTTTTAATCTGATATTTTCCGAATTTTAGAAATTCTAAAAATAAAAATTTAAACATATAACCATTTTTGATATTACTACATAATTAGAAACGTATGACACCAAACGCTTTATTAACATTTGCTCGAATTGTCTTCTGGCAGCAGTTATATATGCTTTGGCACGCTTTGTTATTGCCTGAACGACATTTAGTCCAGTCATTTGGGGCTCAAAAAGGGGGTTACCTGGAAAGTTTTTCGGGAGTTTTGAAAATTGGTATACTTATAGATTTTGACGTGCTCTTTCCGAATTCTCATTTTGCCACCTCGTATCTCCGCCGCTCGCCCCGCCATTTTCAAAAAATTGAGTTTTTTTTCCGTGAAATGAATACTTTCAGCGTGCGAGCGCCGCAAAATATACTCCAACGCGCGTATTTCGAATACCACCGAAAAATATTTAACCGCGCGTTGAAAAATCGGCCTACTGTGGCCTGCCTAGGCTTGTACGGTCTGTCGCAGGTATACACGGACGCTCCCTATTGACCTTGGGACTCGTTTTACGAAACATCTGCCAACAGAGCTCAAATATTTTGCCTGAACATCAGCCATGGCTTCTAAGGAAGGGAACTGTTTAATTTGTGAAAAACCATTGCAAGGAAGTGAGGTGATCGAAGTGAAGGAGAAAGGGTTAGAGGCATTCCGCAAGTCAAGTGTTCAAAGAAAGGACAACAAGAAGAAACTCTTTGAGGGACTGAAATCGATAGTGGTTCACGATGTGTGTCGAAAACGGTACAATAATAAGAAATTAATCTCTGCATCCTTACGTAGAGGAGGCGATGTCGCACCTTCTCATCTACAACTACGCTCCACTACTACCTCAACATTCTCATTCAAAGATCATTGTTTTTTGTGCGCTACTGAGATAACAGCAGAGTTCACAGCGAAGCAAAAACTGTGCTGTGACACGACGTCAGCACTATTCAATCAGGGTAAAATGAAATGTATTAATTTACTCCGAAAGAACCCTGATTTAAATGATCTTGTACGGATATTTAAAACCGAAAATGCTGACCCGGAAACCATCGCCAAAGCCGGAGAACGCTCTCTCCTCGCGCTGTATGGATATAGTGGCACGCAGAGCATGTCTTTGAATAACTTCCGATACAAATGCTTCACGAAATCAGCATTTAGAAACAAATTCAATCTCGCGTCGCTGCCACCGACGGAAGCAGCAGCACGGCAGCATTCGTTCCGGACTTACCACCAGGTACAACAATGGTACGGAATTGAACAAGTTGCAGAGCAATGGGGATGGGTAAAAAGCAAGATGAGCTCACCCCTATCACCACGCTCGAACTCCCCGCTCCCGAAAATTTATTAAAATTGATTTCTTGCAAGTGTAAGAAAGGATGTCGGGGGTCCTGCGGATGCAGGAGAGCTGGGCTGAAGTGCTCTGTCATCTGTGCGAATTGTTGCGGTGATTGCGATAATTCGGAGAACGCACTACTCGATAGCGACGAAGAGGAGGAATCAGAAAATGTTTTACAACAAATTTATGACGTAATGGAAAAAGACGAGCACGACGATGAAGACACCCCCATCGCTGATGACGTAGAGGAACTCTCTATCCGCGAGTTTCCACAAGAACTCTCACAAGAAGAACTCGCAGAACCTGGTCCGTCAAGGATCTTAAAACGAAGACGGATGCACTGAATTCACTAATCAGTGCTCATATGTGGATTAGGCCTACTGGGGACCCCACTAAAAAAATGCGCCATTTACTCTATCTCGTGGTGGTGTGGAAATGAGGATTTACACTAATACGCGCGTTGGAGTATACTTTGCGGCGCTTGCACGCTGAAAGTATTCATTTCACGGAAAAAAAGGTTGATACATAAATTATAGGAAATTTTCTGTAGTTTAATTTGTTACATAACTATTTTTATCGTAAAATGAGTCAGAAAGGAGATATCGTCAAAAAACTGTTTTTGGCGGCCATTTTTTCAAAATGGCGGCGCGAGCGGCGGAGATACGAGGTGGCAAAATGAAAATTCGGAAAGAGCACGTCAAAATCTATATGTATACCAATTTTCAAAACTCCCGGAAAACTTTCCAGGTAAAACTACCAAATGACTGGACTAATTGCTTAACATTTGCGGCGTCACTTGTTGTGCACGGTTTTCTAATTCTTTAACATCGGCCAAAGGTATTTGGTGAACTAACGATTTCAAAACACCCTACAAAAAGAAATCGCAAGGTATCGGAGCTGGTGATCGAGGTGGACAGGGTACTCGACCACCCCTACCAACCCAACGGTCATGGAAAATAGTGTACAGAAAAATCTAGAAGCTGTTGTTGTAGGTAATCTAAATAATTTTCTCCATTTATATGGCCAAAATAAAAAAAAAATACAAAAAAATTAGTTTTGACGTAACCAAACCAGTCGTTATCCAACAAGCCACCCCAAATATTTAAACCAAACGATGTTGGCGATTTATAGGCATAATTAAATGTGGATTCTTATAACTCCAATAATGTTTATTAGGAATATTGAAAATACCATCTTGGGTAAATAAATAACCATCTGTCCATAGAATGGAATTTTGGATGTGCAAATCGATATTTAAATACCATTCAGAGAACGCATGCCGAAGTGGACTATCATTATCTTCCAAATGCTGGACTATTGTGAAATGTTATGGATGCTGCTGGTCGCGTCTTGGTGTACCCTACCAGCCTCCACAAAATCCAAACATGGACCATAAACAACCAAACAGTAATTGAAAAGTGACAGGACCAGTGTCTGACACAAGGACGCCTTTAATTTGCTAGTAAATATCGAACGATGCGGATACAGCGATTTAAGTTGATAGTAAGCCCTTCCTATAACATTAGACACATGTGCTCTATATCTAAATGTGTTATCCATAATTAGCCCAAGATTCCTCACCTCCCTAATAACAGGTATATTTTCATCTGAGATTCGTACTGCAACTTGCTGCACACACCTCTCAACCTCCAACAAACCCCCAAACAAAATCGCGTTACTCTTGCCATGGTTAAGATACAAAGAATGACGCGTCGCGAAAGTATTAATATTATCTAAGTCAGAATTAATTTTATGTAAAGCAGACCGGATATTTGCCGACTGAAACGAATAATAAATTTGCGTATCATCCGCATACATTTGCACATTCGAGAATTTTACACATTCTGGCAGTAAGTGTGTATAGACGCAGAACAAGAGCGGCCCCAGGATCGAGCCCTGAGGCACGCCACGATTAACTGGTAGAGGCCGCGAAACACTGCTACCCAGACGAACAGTCTGCAATCGCCCCTGCAAGTAAGACTTCAGCATCTCCACAGCCGATGCATCGCAACCCAAATAATGCAGTATAGACAGCAAAATCTCATGAGTGACGGTATAAAATGCCTTGCTGAAATCCAGCAAGACAAGCAAAGTTAATTCGCCTTTATCGCGAGCTTGCAGTATGTCATCGGTTACCCTTAACAATGCCGTAGCACAGCTGTGACCGCGCGTAAATCCCGACTGACTATTAGGCATAAGATTGTTTAAATCGAGATATTCGCGTAATTGTTCGCACAGAATTCTCTCGAATATCTTACTCAATGCGGGGAGAATACTAATGGGTCGCAAATCTTTAAAATCTGCGGGCGCGTTCATTTTTGGCAGAGGAAGTACAATAGCAGATTTCCATTGGGAAGGAACAATACTACACTCGATGCAGCAATTAATTATATGTGTAATGTACGGAAGAGCGCACGGGACAATCAATTTGAGCATATGAATGCCAATTCCATCCTCTCCCACAGATTTACTTTTAATGTTCAATAAATGATGCAGGACAGTATTACAGTCAACCGTATGGAATCGGAATGTATCGCGAACAATGGCATGAGTGGAGGTCAAATAAAAATCACACGTTTCGTTTAAATTTGCAGAGGCAACAGCTGGGATAGCATTAATGAAAGAGTGATTGATATCATCAGCATTAGCTAGATGTGATGGAATTTCATGGCGCTTTTTAGGTAATATATGTAGGTTTCTGAGTTCATGCCAAACGCGTCTTCCGCCATTATTTTTATGCAGAAATTCGAAATATCCTCTCTTTTCACTACGAATCGCGGCAGTTGTTACGTTGCGCAACTGCTTATAATAATTCCAATGCGTCTCCAACCGTGTTCGTCTAAACCTTGCCTTTGCTCTATCCCGCATTCGTTGCATCAATTTAATGATATCAGTCAACCATGGTTTCCTGATTTTAGTTATTCTAATTGTTTTAGTTGGAGCATGATAATTAAATATGTTCAAAATTGCTTGATTCAAGAAGCTTATTTTATCATGTAACTCCATTCTAAATATCAAATTAAAAGGGATATTACGCAAATCATTATTAAAATCAACATGGTCAAAATTAGAGAAATCTCTGAATGTATAATAAAGCAGTTTAGCTGGAGGATACACACACTCAACACGGCAATAAACAAGATCATGATCCGAAAAGTCAACATCCCTAACGCCCGACGCGCGCACAGTTAGGCCACTAGAAACAATAATAACATCTAATAAAGTAGCTGAAGCTCGAGTAACACGAGTAGGCTCCGCTATTAATTGGGTCATATCCAAGGATTCAAGGGCAATAGTTAATCTGTTGGAACCGCTACATTCGCTATTCAGCATATCAAGATTGACGTCACCCAAACAAAGATCATAATCGAATATATATCGTAATACTTACGATTTGAGTAGTTTCGACCCATGGTTTCATATGCTAAAATTCATAATACAAACAGCTTATCTTTTTAATGACAATTGTAGAAATGTCAACTAGTTACGCACCTCATTTATTTTATGCGTTTATTCGTTGCAGGAAGACAATTAGAACAGATGTTATAAAGTGTTTTGAGGTAAACCTTTTTAAATGTGTAATATAAAAAAAATTTACATGTTTAATTTTTCATTTTTAAAATTGCTAAAATGCAGAAAATATCAGTCAGATTAAAAAATGGTAAAGGAACATTCGTTTCAGTTATTGACGATTAACGTCATCCCATAGTCCATACACTCTGTATATGTGTTTATATTTTTTGTATATGTTACCACTTGTTATATATGTAGTTTCATAATCCTTTGTCGACATATTATCTTGTACAATTTTTTAGTTTGTTAAGGAAGAATAATTTGCAAATCTTAATCTTGCGTTTTTGTAAATTTGTTTTGTCGATCGTGTAAGATATCTTTTACTCTACAAAGTGTTTCTCTATCGACCGAAACTTTTCCAAAAAAATTTAAATTTTCGTTTCTATTGTTTTCTTCTGTTATAATAATTTCACCATCGCCGTAAAGATAAATCTCCATCTTATATTCTTTAAGGTAATACTGAACGATACATATTTGCGGCACTAAACAGTTGGAAATTGCAGACCAACCGGATAATTTCTGGAACATGCTATCGCCTAGTATTAGATTTTCAAAATACATTATATAATTTATTCTTTCGATGTAACCCATTATTTCTGATTTGTTTTGTATGATTTGCGTATCACTGACAGCTAAACCGTTGAGTAAATTAACGAGTATAATAGAAATCAGAAATACAAACAAGATGAATATTATTCCGTTAACGACACTGTCGAAATCAATGGTTGTCGTTGCTTCAAATTCGCCTGTTAGCATTACTATAGTTTTGATTAATGTTAAACCAAATTCATTGAAGAAATTTTTATTCTCTCCTTCATTATCACAATATGCAGAATTTTTTTCAATAATTTTGTTGTGTTTATTATCCTTATTGTTAAGTAATAT
Source organism: Melolontha melolontha (assembly GCA_935421215.2). Taxonomy (NCBI): domain Eukaryota; kingdom Metazoa; phylum Arthropoda; class Insecta; order Coleoptera; family Scarabaeidae; genus Melolontha; species Melolontha melolontha. The sequence goes on from OW285238.1 coordinate 156,427,404, forward strand.
ATTGAAAGACAATGCGAATGCGATGATTAAGACGGAGTACCTTAACAAGGAGAGAAAGAAGGTTTGTGTTACTGTTCGAAACATCACCATACTAGTAGACAACTTTGGATACTGACCGAGTATCACCATAATTTGTAGTGCTAAAAGTATTATGGCGATTGCTGGTAGCTGTTTGCGTAGAATATCTGTAGAAATGGGGAAAATAACACAAAAACAAACACTCAGCGTGATAGTCTCTAAAATATTTGACTTACTACGAAAATATGTTCTTATAGAAAGGATCATTTGACAAACTTTTTTGAGAATTAATAAGATATATGTAACAATCAGAATACCCCTTGACACCCGCACTTCTACTGGGTTACCAGCGTTTGGTAGGAATACATAAGTAACTAGAGATGTACAAAATGCGGTGAAGAGCATCAAATTGAGCCAGAAGAACAAACTTACCCTGTGCCATTTAATTAGGATAAAACTTGAAATTAGAGGATGGACAAGCAAATTATGCATTTCAGGGATTTTAGTCATGGCATGTATAACATCAATTTCTCTTGCTGGGCGATTGTACTTTCTCGGATGAATAAGACTTTTACTTTCTGGGTCTTCCTTTTCTTCTCGATCATCGATTTTTATAGTTCTTTCTGTTGGTATTAAAGACGTGTAATCGAAGGTGACTATAATATTTTTTTTGTTCATATATTGATCTTTTACCCTAATACATGTGTTGAAATGTTTTTCCAAAGTTTTCGTGTTGACGTCTTCGATCGCAAGGCAATTGAATGTGTTCGTGTTTGCCAGACTTGCACCTTGCTTCAATAGTTTTAAAATAATATCCTCCTCAATTAGTACACTTGCGTAATGTAATGGTGTATTTCCCGTGTCCGAATATTCATTAACAATAGATTTTAATTGATTAATCTTATCCACTTCGTCCCATAAGATTCTCAGACATTTCCTATAATTAGCTTTTTTTTGATCGCTGTGTTTCATGTTACTCAATACCAGCACTAGAGTCTTACTTGGTAATTGTTTATATTCCTTAATAAGTAAACGAAATATTTTGTGATAACCTCTGGCGGCTGCTATTTCCAGCGGAACTTCTTTAATTTTCGTAGTAATCTTATTAACGTCTGCTTTTTTATCAAGTAAAAATTGAACAGCTTTAACTAAATTTTTCTCACAGGCTCGTTGCAGAAGTGTATATTCCTGAGTGTCGTGATTTTCATTTACATTTTTCAGTTGCAAAAACTTATCCTCCTGATTTAATTTTATATATTCAACAGCCAAATCATTATCATTCTGTTCTGGTTTACAGAATTCTGAGTCAAGAGACACATCGTAAAGTTGTTGGTTGTCTTTGATATATTCGCGAGCGGATTTACCTTTAAGTCTATGACTGTCAATATCTACGTATCTACCGCAATTTAATATAGCCGTAACGACATTTTTATATCCTCTGGAAGCCGCCAATAAAATTGGAGTACAATTTTCACTGTTAGATATATTTACATCTATGTTGGATTCCAATAATAATTTTAAACATTCTTCAAAGTATTTTTCCTTCTTTTCATCCACTTTAACCCCGTCGTTCGTTTCGTACACTTTATTTCCCATTTTTACCAGCAAGTATAAAGCAGTGCAATCATATGCAGTTGCATTTATTCTTTCATTTGCGGATTCTATTATGAGTTTCAGAATTTTAGGATTCATGCCTTTTGTGGCGAAATGTATTGCTTCTTTACGGTCGACAACATGATCTAAATGTGCCCCATTTTCTATTAAAATTTTGACTGTCGAAGGGTCCACATCATCTGCATAGTCGTGACAAGCGATGTAGAGTATTGGCTTATAAAATGGACAATCATGTTCTCTATTAACAAGATTTTCTACTTTCGTAAGTAATTCACGTAATTCCATTTCTTTTCCGTCATTGATTTTTTTAACGCAGTTACGTAGTTTTTCTTCATACGTTCTAGAAATGTTACTCATTTTTAATAATACGTAACTTTCTATTGCCACAGTATATCCTGAAACAAATATTATTTGTTACTTATTTAAGAAATAACACATCTGAAGCAGTCGTTTCCAATCTGTAGCACGCGTGCGGATACGAGGGATGTTGCATAAAGCCTCATAGAGGGAGCCGGTAACAAATCGTCAGGTATCGAAATTAATTTCGATCTTTCGTTAACCTAAATCTGAAGTTTCATCAAGATACGGCAAGTGATTTATTCAAAGTGAATTTTTAAAGTTTCGAGTCGAGAAAATTTTCGCGCAATAATTTCTTACAACTTTCGGAGAGGATTAACTCAACAACAATGTCTTGCTGAGTTGATTTCTGTTTCTGAAGATGAAGCATCATATCAATTGACAATTTCACGTTGGTGCTATGAATTCTAACGTTGACGCACCAGTATTAGCGACGATCCTAGCACAGGCCCGCCAAGAATAGCAGTCTCACAGAATAACATCGATGCTGTGTGGCGCGTGATTAAGGAAGATAGACATGTGTCATATCGTGAACTTGAGACATCCAAGAGGTTAATCCAAACGATCCTACATGATGAAATGGGTGTGAGAAAGTTAGTTTTCCGTTGGATTCCGCATCTTTTAATCGAAGAGTAAAAGTTGGCCCGCGTTAATTGATGCCGAAAAAGTTTGAGCCGGTTGAATAATGCAAACTCAAAACACGTGTGTAGCGATGAATTGTGGATTTGTTTCTATGAACCCGAAAATAAATGTCAATCCGCTGTTTGGGTGTTTCAAAATAAAGAGAATCCGAACAAAAGTTATCCGTTCGCGAAGTATTTCGGAAAAGATGGTCATAACCTTTGTCTCAAAATTCGGTCATGTAGCTACAATTCCTTTGTAAGATCGAAGAACTGTTAATATGGATTTGGTACACAACCGATTGTGTACGGAACATACAGAAGCGACAGTTTCTCTTCCCGCGATAAACAAAATTTTATACGCATGTGCGAAATCCGCCATATTTTTGTAGGTATATCTCTCAACCTATTGACAGGCATCTTTTATGACGTCCTGTCAATGCGTATATTTATAATGAATATAAGCATTATGTAAATTAGTTTGTGCGCTGGAGTTTGGCACTTATTTTTGAACCACAGGTTGTAAGTCTGTAGGGAGACTTATACAAATAAAACTCACTTTTACTATATACAAATTTAATTTTATTATAAAAACTGTGCTGGCGATTGAACACTTTGTTGTTATTTACACTTATTATACAGTACGTTATGCTTGTTTCAAATGTAACGAAGAACTCATCCCTTTTCCAGTAACTTCCTAACAAGTAAAATCGGTCGTTCACTTGTTAGGGGTGCGCACTTTTCTACGAATTTGTAGAAGATGCAGTACTGACGTTATCCTGGACAAAGGCCGATTCTCCGAACAAATAAAAAATATAAAATTTTACAGAGACATGTGTATTTAAAAAATGCTGGTTGGAAAGCCCTAACGGCAAATGAAGAACGGCAAAATTTCTTAGAAATATGGAACAAATGTCCTCAAATATTAGAAAGTTTTAATACGTAGAAATTGTGTACACACATGTAAAATAATATTTTACACATTATAATATTGATATTGTACGAGAATTATCATTATTTGAGTTTATATTTGAAAATTTAGTTTATTTAATCGTTTTATATTTAATTTTGTGGTATATTTTAATAATTATTGCAGTTTATATGTATTCCTTTTTTAGTGTTTTTTCGTGACATACCTATTTAGTATTATATTTTAGTATTTATTCTAGTTTACATCATTAGTCTAGTTCATCGGTTTAATTTCTTTTCGCGTGACTTACTTATTTTTGTAGTGTATGACTATAGTTATGTTTGTTGTATAATGAGTCGACGAGGAGGTACTGTTGCGCTGTGTGGTTGTTCTGACGAACTTACTACAAATACATATACCTACCGCATGTGTCAAATATCATTAGGCATAGGGAATACGTATGAGTACATACGATGTATATGTCTATGGAAAAGCCAAGCCAATGCCGGCGAAGACCGCGACGGCCGGCAACGAATAACATTTACGAATTGCAAGGGATTTGCTTTTCTTATTTCTTTCAGTAGATGCAGGAAATTTTTAAGCTGCGGTGCGTCGCATAGACAAAAGCGTAATTCTAATAAAATTAAAGAATAATCCTAATAAAATAAATAAAAAAGGATTCTAAAAATTATAATAAATTATACAAGAGGTTCAAAAATTCCTTCTTCGACAGCAAGACATTGTCCTAGGCGGTCGTAGAAATTAGCTCTTACATTTGCTAACATCTCGGCAGTTAATGAATTCGCAGCCTCAGTTATTTTTTTCTCTCAAGGCAACTAGATTTTCTGCTCTACCAGCTTCATGAGTATAAACAATATTTTTTAGATATCCCCACAAAAGGAAATCATTTGGAGATAGATCAGGAGATCGCGGGAGTCATTTAATGTTTCCTGTTCCAGTAATAAGACGGTCAGGAAAAGTCTTCTTCTTCTTTCTCAACCTGTATCCGTCCACTCCTGGACGTAGGTCTCTCTCAATCTTTTCCACTCGTCTCTATCTTGTGCAGTATGGACCCATCGCCTTCCCGCTACGCTTCTGATATCATCCACCCATCTCTTTGCAGGGCGTCCCATACCTCTTTTTGTTTGTCTTGGTCTCCATTCCGTGATTTTGTGTGGCCATCTATCCTCGGTTTGTCTAGCTATGTGTCCGGCCCACGCCCATTTCATTTTTGCTATTTCCCATATAACGTCTCTTGTCTTCGTTCTTTTTCTGATATCTTCGCACCTGATCCTATCTCTTAGTGAAATACCAACCATGCTCCTTTCCATGGCTCTTTGTGATGTTCTGAGTTTATTGGCGGAAGCCTTGGTCAGGCTTATAGTTTCAAGTCCGTAGGTTTGGATTGGCAAAACACATGTGTTGTATACTTTAGTTTTTAGGTTTATTGGAATTTCCTTATTTCTAAGTACGTGTCCGAACTTGCCGAAAGCTGTCCAGGCGAGCCTGATTCGTCTAGTAATTTCTGCATGCTGGTTTTCTTTTCCAAGCTTAATAACGTGACCAGGAAAAGTATTTCCTAGAAATTCCTTTACCCTCACTGCATTATGTGCTGGACAGCCATCATGTTGAAACCAAACGATTCCCTGATTTATTCCAATGTTTTGAATGTAGGGAAGTATTTGATTTTTCAGTAATTCGAGATACTTGTCGGCATTTAATATACCATCAATGAAATAGGGGCCTATAGAATGGTCACCTAAAATACCTGCCCAAACGTTTAGTTTTTGAGGATACTGAGTGCGATTTGCAAAATGCCGGTGTTGATTTTCCGAAGCCCAATATCGAAGAACAGAGGGATTGTGCTTTCCGTGTAATGGAAAAGTTGATTCATCGGTGAAGAGAATATTTTCAACGAAATTTTCATCTCGATGTAAGTAGTTATGTTACACGCTCTTGCCTCGACAAAACCGGTTTCGCTTATGGGAAAATACATGTATTTTAGCCACTTCCGGTCAGAGAAAATCCTCTTTCTCTTTCTTTCGAACTGTCCTTGTTGCGCAATGCAAATAAGATGCTAATTAGGGTTGATGGGTCCGAGATGCATCTATTGTACAATAATTTTAAATGTAAATGTAGGTAATATATTTTAATGCATGTTAAAAGACTTGTTGCACGTTCTTTTTAAGTCGTACGTCGGCATGAGATAATTCAGGAAATTTATAAATTAGTACGTAGTCTTTTAAAAATTTATTTGAAAGAAACGACAATTTTTATGTAATTGTATGTTTGAAACGATACACGTTTAATTATTTAAAGTGTTAATATGACAGACGAAATATCTAAAGATATTTTACGAATTTTATAAAACGAATTTATTATATATGTGTGATGTGTACGATCATTATAAATAAATCTTATTTTAAATAAAAATAACGTCCTGGTATATGGTAATGAGGAGAAGAGTGGAAACTTGTCTGTTTATGGTTTAGTTGAAATGGCATCGCCTAATAGAAGTGCAGCAAGAGTTCAAAGAAGAGAATCATTTAAACCGTGTGTTTTCTAAATGGTGTAGTCAACCCTGGCATGAATTTGAGTTTGAACTGATGGCTACCGAGACAGTTTGGGCTCAAATATTCGACGCTATAGCCCTAAACTACTACGAATTTTATAAAACGAATTTATTATATATGTGTGATGTGTACGATCATTATAAATAAATCTTATTTTAAATAAAAATAACGTCCTGGTATATGGTAATGAGGAGAAGAGTGGAAACTTGTCTGTTTATGGTTTAGTTGAAATGGCATCGCCTGTGAATTCGAACGTGTCAAGTGAATTTTCTCCAAATCATATGCTTGATAATATGTTGCGGGCATATGAAGATGAAATACTGCGAGAATATCAATTAATAAACGAAGTTCGTTACAATATAAATAAATTCTACTATGTATCAACGGGATTTAGTGCTGCGAGGGGTTTTCTCCCAGTGGTAAAATTGACAAACTCCAGGAGATGTATAACATTCACAAAAAATGAATGGTACGATTTCCTAAACACTGGTCGATTATTGAAGATCACATCAAGAAAAGTAAACAGCAACAGCAGGAGCTGTGTGTAGAGAGTGAAGAAAATGTGTTATCTATTGTCAATATAGTGGAAATGATTCGCGTAATATATACAAGGGATAGACGAAATCAACGTATTATTAAATTAGAACGAGGTAATTTGGAAATAATGTTAGATAGAACGCAAGTGGTAAAATTAGCGAGTTTACTAGAAGTTGTTAAGAATAGATTAGAGAGATTGAATATAATGAATTTTCCTGAATATTACAATTTGGTGCTATGCACAACTCTTCGAAATTGTAATGGTGATACATCAACAATTGAAACTTATATTCGCAATTGGCTATTCTTCTCCACCAATGACGGTGTTAATAGTAAGTGGTATTCTGAATATGTGGACATTTTTCTTGAAATACTAGCGCGTCAGAGGGATAAGTTTAGACGCGATATTGGCTCGCTAATAGTTGGTACTATTTAAAGAAAATGTTTAAGACAAACGAAATAAACAAAATCGTTGAAAAAGTGGGTGCGATATTAAAAAACCGGACAATGGAGAATCTTTGGAACCGGACGATATAAACTATATTCCATTGCACGTATTAAAGGTAAAAGTGCGTCCATTGCAAATGGAATGTTATTTTTCATCGTTATCGGAGGAGAAGCAGAAAAAATTACTACGATATTTGCCCTGTCATGAGCACCATAACCGCGACGATGATGAAGATCATGTTGATGGTCCACCACCACCAAAATATATGTGCTTTAGTTGTTTAGTTGTTGTAAATTCTAAAAAATGTATTGTAATGTAAAAATAGGTAAAGAATAAAAATTATAGAACGACTTTGTCTTTTTATTTATTTTATTTATTCCTATATACAGGGGACAAGAATGTAATTATACAATGTTTGATTTTCCAATCCAACTGTTGTGTGATTTGTCGAGACCGAGCCACTTCACGTACACTTTGTTACCTTTTCTTCTCAGCACCTTTTCAACGAGATAGACATCCTTATGCTTCGCCTTCAGCAATTCTTGTTGATAAAAACCACCTTTAATTGGATTATTACTCATATCTTGTAGCAAATATGTAATAGGATTAGTATGTTGCATTGTAACTATTTTAAATAATTCAGTCGAAAAATTGGGCGTATAACCCTTCTCAAACAAACTCTTGTGTTTACTAATTCGAACAGTGTCACCTATTGAGAACTTATTATTGGGAACAATATTAATATGATTGTAGACTGTAGAAAGTAATAGAGCTTCCTTCTGTTGAGTAACATCTACAGGTTTCATACCAATTGTTCTATGTTTTGAATTGTTATACCGATTTGCAACATTATCCAATACATCTAACCACTTATATTTTCCGATTAAACTAAAATGCTTGTATAACTTCTCCTTTATCGTACGAATCACTCTCTCTACAATGGAAGCTTTTATCACGCTAAATGTGGAGTAATGGTTAATATTGTGTTTGATCATCAGAGCTCTAAACTGATGATAAAAGAACTCTTTACCATCATCCGTTTGCAAGTTGTTTGGAACTCGACCTTTTAGTAGAATTTTGTTCATAGCATCTTTAACTTCCACAGCAGTTTTTGATTTTACAGGTTGCATCCACAAGTATTTGGAGAAGCAATCGATGACCACTAAAATATATCTATAGCCTCTATTTTCACGAGCATATGAGCCAAATTCGGCCAAATCAACCTGCCATAAATCATCCAGACCTTTAATTACTGTCCGTCTTCTGGGAAAGTTCTTCCTAACAGGTTTGTGTAACTCATTAACAATGTCACCCTTTATCTTACTCATTCTTCTTCTTATGGTGTCATTTGTTGTTGCTGCTGCTGTTGTTGTTTCTGTTCAATATCAAGTATACGCTGTTTCAAATTACTTATTTCCTTGTCGGCGACAGATTTGTCAGACTTTAAATTATATTTCACACTGCCTATGTTTAATTTTAACTTATTAGTTGTTGCATTAATACTTCGAATGTCCACCAGTTCTGTATCAACTTCCTCTTTCAAATGAGTGAAGTTACTTTGAACATCTGTCCATGCATTCTGAAAACCGTCAATTTTCGGTTTGGCTTCATCGATATCCGCTCGTAATTTAAACATATCCCTCATAATTTCAAACGTATTCGGTTTTCGTTTATTGAATTCATCTAATATATTATCAACGTATTTCTTATTGACACAATCCGCATCTTCCTCGACTAATGCCACATTACATATACGTTTGTTTTGGACATCGTAATTTCCATCTGGAGTACGAGGAAAAAAAGTGTGTGGAATAGAAGTAAGTATATTATCACCGCCAATATGTCTTCCGAATTTATCTATAATCATCTGGTCAGATCGGAATTTATCTACGCCATGATGACGACCAAATTTGTCGATCCCCATCGTAAAACTAATGATTATAGTAGGTCGTTTACGTTTATATATAACTATTTTTAATCAATTACTTCTATCTCTCTAAGTTCCTCAATAATAGAAGCTATCTCATTGTCATGATTAAAGTGACCGGCATTCTTGGAAGCGGCTAGTAGACGTAATCTATCTACTAATTCGTTAATATTATCCCAATACACATACTGATATGGTGCGTTAGTAACTCTTAATTCACTTCCTATACCAGCACCTTCACTGCGATGTGTAAAGTTGTATATAAGAGGTCTAATGATTTTCCTGTACTTAAACCCCGAGCTTCCCTTCACCCTTTTTTTCGCATCAAACTTTAAATGATGTACGGAAGTTCGTTTTAATATATCATGGTACCTATGCTCATCATCTTTGGTGAACTCGTCAGGTTCTTCCTTAAATATAAGATCGTAAAGACCCGGCGTACCTCTATAGCGTATTCCATCAACCATTATATCATCGCCATCAAAATCTAATATACTTCTACCGATTTTCAATTTATTCGAAGCAGGATCCAAATGGACACCGTAGGTGTAATCAAAATCTCCCTCCACATCCAACAGTAAACCATCTATATACATTGCAGGTAAGTTATTGTATTGCTGAAGATATTCTTCGACGCTATCAGGATTTACGTCAATCATTTGCTGATAGTCCCGACGTGCTTGATTCATTGTTTCTCTTATATCTTCTTCCTCCACTTCTTCAGGATCAAGGGTAAATTGTGTTTCTGCTGGAACACTGGTTTCAGGTGGTAACGTTTCATCATTAGCAACTGTTGCTGATGTAGTCTCAATTACAGGCGGTTCGCTTTCTATCGGTCTCCGAGTCATTGCCAGAGATGAAAAAAGTCTCCTCGGTCTTGTACGACGTCTCTTGGAAGGTATAGATAATCTACGCGATCTAAGAGCTCTCTTAAGAGATGACGATTCTTTCATAATAGCAGGGGATCTTTCATCATCCATTTCCTCCTCGTCCCCATCCTCTTCTTTCTTAATATGGGTTAGTTCAATTAATTCTTTAATAGGTTCAATAATGGGTTTAAAATGTTGTAAAGCTATATCGTCATGTTGTAAACGGTTACGCTTTAAAGCTAAATGTTTTTTTCGAACAGCTTTACTAGCTTTGATAATCTGCTCTTTAAGGTTTCTCCATTTATCCATTTTCCCACTATTTAGATCGACGCAAGAATGGAAACTAATCGATTACATTCCATAGTCGTGTAATATATAACAATCTAACATTTTTCTATATCTTCCCTTATTACTGTCACTGTCTTTATCGATTACTAGAAATCCATGTTTATCTTTCCAACATGTAGCACACATTAATTTAAATTGATCGAATGTCATATCTGTGTTTACATGATCTTCATAAATATGATGTAAATTAGTATCATCTTGTTTAAAGAGAATTATGAAGTTTGCGTTGTCACGTATTAAATGCTTGGGTATGCGTGTATAGGTTTGACAAAGGTAGAAACAATCTACACCCTTATGTCTACCCATACTAAAATACTCTCGAATCTTTTCCTGCTTATCGCAAGCGACATCGTCGAAAATGAATACTGAATTTTCCAGAGCTTGCGATGGATCTATTACATCGTCACTATCTTTGTAGGGAAAATATTTCACATTCGATACTTTACTACTCACGCTCTCCAAGAATCGATATTTTGGCTGGTACAATGACTTTGAATATACGTAGACATTATTAAATTTGAGACTATTCCCTTCAATCAACAAACTGAGCATTACGTTTGTCTTTCCACAGTTAGAGGGACCGCAAATGATGCATCGAATTGTATTCGGTAGCAAAGAACTGTGTTTCACATAATTTGGTTTCACGCCCCCGCCATTACCAATATCCAGATTTCGCACAGTGAGCGAATGCTTTTGTTTTACTAATCGCATTCTTATCGTTGACTGATATATAAATTACACGAGCAAACATATTTAAATCATTAATATGATACTGTTCAAGGAGGGTGGTGGTTTACTTAATTCTATAATTAATAAATTACCAATAGAATTACACATTCCATCCTATCAATACTGTGGACCAGGTACACGTTAGGAGGAACGGCTTAAGCGTGGTGATACGGGTATTAATCCTTTAGACAAAGCCTGCAAGGAGCACGACATCGCCTATTCACAAAACAAAGATCTTCAGCAACGTCACAAAGCAGATCAAATTTTAGAGGATCAAGCGTGGGCCCGTGTAAAATCGCAAAACGCCAGTCTGGCAGAGAAAGCGTCCGCTTGGACAGTAGCAAGTGCTATGAAAGCCAAGAGGAAATTGGGTATGGGTATCGGAAGAAGAAGAAGAGAGGAAGCATTCGATTCTCCACTTCGAAAATTCATCAGAGGCAAGATTAGAATATGTAAAATGAGGAAGAGGAGGACGGGTAGAGGAGTTAAAAGGTCCGCTTTCCGAAAATCTGTACTGATGAAAGTTGGAAACGTCATGAAACGTTTCAAACATGGTGATGATATTAGAAAAGGTGCCAGAATGGCTCTTACCGCTGCTAAATTAGCGGTTAAAGATATCGGTGGAAGAAAAAGAGTGCGAACACCCCGCGTAATCCCCATCCCGAAAGCAGGAGGATTTTTACCACTTATTACAGCACTTATTTGCAGGGTTAAGTGCGTTGGGTGGTTTGGCAGGGGGAGCTGCTGGTATAGTTCAAGCTGTTAATAAGGCTAAAGCTGTACAGCATGAACTCGACGAGGCGCATCGTCATAATCAAACAATGGAGGCGATAGCATTGGGAAAGAAAGGTAGTGGTCTGTATTTAAAACCCTATCGTAGAGGTTTGGGATTATTTTTGGGACAGAAAGAAAAGACGAAAAAAAACTATTAAGTCGACTGCCACGCAGAGCTCTTACTGATATTGACATTGCAAACTATGGACAACATATACCATATTTTCGCGGTGTATATATGAGAGACAATTTACCAAAATCGAAACCGTGGAAAACTGAGTGTGCAGTCGTTAATCTCGATTCTAGTACCAATATTGGAACGCATTGGACCGCTTATTATAAACGTGGTCGCACCGTATACTATTTCGATTCCTTCGGTAATTTGAAACCCCCCATTGAATTGCTTAACTATTTCAAGAATTGCAATATTATTTATAACCATGAAAGGTTCCAACAATTCGATGATATAAATTGCGGACAGTTGTGTCTACAGTTTCTATATACATAATAAGACTCTCAATGGTTGAAGATCAATTATGTCACAGACTTTTACATTAGTAGGCAGGAGCAATGTGCTCTCTACAACATATTACCCTCCAATTGAATTAAATCCTGAAAACGAATATGCGCTGGGATTAATTGGTCTGCATACATACAATACAATACACAACATCACAGAAAGAAATAACAAATTTTATTATGATAATGGAAAAGTTATTCACATACCCTCTGGAGCACATGAAATTAGTGATATAGAAACGTACCTACAAAATAGGTTAACTGGTTCGAAAAGTGAAGCTAAAAAGAAGGATGAAACATTTTCGTTAAAAGCTAACAACAGTACTTTAAAGTGTGAAATTTTAAGTCGACATGTAGTAGATTTTCGACCGGGAGACAGTATTGGTCGATTGCTCGGATTTACCGCAAGACTGTTGGAGTCGAATAAGCATCATGAATCTGATGCACGCGTACAAATTATAAAAGTGGTTACTGTACGTGTTGAGTGCAATATTACCTCCTCAGCATTCTATGACGGACGCCTAAGTCATACTATCTACGAGTTCTCGCCAAGTGTTGAACCTGGTTTCTCAATTAATATAGAGCCTAGAAATATAATTTATTTACCAATAAACACAACTCAAATAGATAACATCACACTTAACTTGCTTGATCAGGACGGTGATCCAGTCAATTTTGAAGAAGAACAAATAGTTATTCGATTGGAGTTGAAGAGAATCTAAAAATGGGTTTGGTTTTCAAGGAGGGTAGGCAACATTTGACGCAATATAAAACAGAAATGTCATCGTTTACTCCTCAGTCATTCAAGAACGTGCTAACACGTGAAAAAATATTATTTCTGAAGTCTTTAGGATTAAAAGTGAACCAACAGAAAAGAGAAAAAAATGTCTGAAAAGTTGCAAATTACCGATGACTTATACTTTGATGAAACCATCACCAAACAAGAATACCACGCCTATTATCCAGTATCTAATAATTTTGGTTTGAATGATGAAATACGAATACCTGTTCGACATCAGGATGTATACACAGTCCCAGGTGATAGTCCTCTTTACATTGAAGGACGGTTTACCGAAAGTGACCAGGGCACTGGCGACTGCAAGTTAACAAATAACGCCTATGCATTTCTCTTCGAGCAAATTCGATATGAGATCAATGGTGTGGAAGTGGATAGATGTACCAATCCGGGAATTACGTTTCGTACAGTGATAATGAAAGCAAAGCTCTACAAATGTCCGGATGGTGTCCATTATTGGATGAACAACCAACAGTATCTATTAAGGACTTTACTGCTTCCATTCCGCATGCTTTTATTTCCGGTTATTTCGAGGATTTAAAAAAAATTTTGGTCAATATGAATCAAGAGCTTATATTACTGCGAAGTAGTACTGACGGCAACTCTTACAAGAACACATTGAAAGGTGGGACGAAAACTGCCAAAATTGAAATTACAAAGATTGTGTGGCATTTACCACATATTGTGGTTAACGACGAGACTCGTTTACATCTTTTGAAGACACTTAATAGTAACAAGCCAATATATATACCATTTAGAAAGTGGGAGCTGCACGAATTACCTTCTATACGTGTAAATAAAACAGATATTTGGCCAATAAAAACTTCAACTAATATGGAAAGGCCTAGATATGTTATCGTCGCTTTCCAAACTCGAAAGAAAGATAATATTAATGAGGATGCGACAGATTTCGATCATGCTTCACTCACGAATCTTAAACTTTACTTGAATAGTAATTCATATCCATATGATAAGCTAAATCTTCAGATGAATATTAAACGATATGCAACTGCCTACCGTATGTACACTGCATTCCAGTCGGCTTATTACAACAATAAACCTAGTCAACCAATTCTTGATTATGAAAAATTTCTTACCAAGACCTTGTAAGTGATTGACTGTTCTAAACAGAATGAATCAATTAAGACGTCCGCTGTTGACGTGAAATTAGAAATGGAATGTGATGCAACATTTCCAGCTAATACCACAGCGATGTGTTTGATTATACACGATAGCGTCATACAATATTTCCCGTTGAGCGGAGTGGTAAAGCGAATTGTATAAGGACTGGTTTTATGAATACTGGTGCAGTTATTGATCAGTTTGTGATACGGCTAGTATGTCGAAAGTTGTGGTTATCGATTTACAAGGAGTTTTATTGAAACATGGATTTATGGTAAAGGAATTAGCTATCGGCGATGGTAAAAAAGTTAGCCATTACGTTTTTAAACCGCGTGTGCCGTATAGACGTTTAGATTCTGCTGAACGACGACAAGTGCATTGGCTCGAAGATAATCACCATGGAATACGCTACAACGATGGCAATACAAATCCAGGGGAAATACCTAATATTTTGAAACAATTCACCAAAAACGTGGACCTCGTTTTTGTCAAGGGCAACCAAAAAATTACATTTTTGCAGTTTTTTACCCGAGAGAAAAAAATACATTTTTGTTGTTTTATACATTTATTACAAAATTACAGTAACGCATAAATTAATATGGACAATTCTTTATACATACATAGATTTACACTGATTATAAACAAAAATTACAGTAATATGTAAAAAGAAATACTCTAACACTAACTAACACATACATCTCAAATATAAAAACAAGTAAACAAGATTTTATAACTTAATATGCATACTCATTAAAATTGTTCAATAATAGTTAAAGTAAGCAAGAACTCAATTATAAATGAAGTGTAAAAATATTTTTTTATACCTTTTCCTTTAATGCTGATTCATCCATATTGAAGGAATATTGATGGGATTATTAACGGATATTTAGTGTCTATGGAAATATTTACAAGTTTGGAATAGAGTAACCCCAGGGTAGTGTGGATATATTATCTAGTTGTATTTGCCTTTTGTCGTCGTTGCCATTTCTCTTACTTATTTCTGTTGTGTACAAATTATGGTTTTTACACGTGATTGAATTAAATTTTGAAAAAAAAGTTTTTTTTATTAAATAAAGCATCTTTGTACTAATCAAATGTAATTTCTCTTAATGCCGATTTGCCTATACCTTTAGCCTTTTTAATTTCCCAATCTTCACTGAATTTTATTGAGTACATTTTCGATCGGAGTCCGACAAATTCTTGTATTATTTCGGAACACCCTTCGTCTTTCATGAGCCCTAAGACCTTCTTGTTTACTAAAGGTATATTGAAAGGATTATTTGGCGGGTAGTCACTTGTATCAAAATATTTTAAGCAATCCCTACGTATAATTTCATAAATATTAAGTTCATCTTCATCATTTATAAAATGGTATATTAAGCTATCCGTATCAGTATATAATAAATCACATTTACGCATTAATTTTGTGAAATAATTGTAGTGGTAGTCGTAAAGGAGAGTTTTGCTAATATCAAGAACTGATAAACCTATATATATGGGTTTATTAAATTTAATGATTTCTTTATTCATTTCAATGGCTATCAAGTTTTCATTAAATATTGTACATGATTTAAAATTTGGTTTGGATATAAGAGATTTCGCACCTCCCCGCCCATCCCACTTCGTTACTAATTTAATATTTCTATGGTTTCGTATATTTTCTAAAGTTTTTCCAAATATAGCATTATTTTTCAGTTTATATAGATTCTTTTCAAAAGGTTCTGTGGCAGCGGCCCTAAGGTTATTATTTAAGTCAATATACGGTTTCAACCATGGGGATTGTTTAAATTTTAAAGCTCTATGTATTTTATCCAATATCAAACCTAACTTCAAAGCCTGTATTAAACTTGTATAGTGAAGAACATATTTTTCCTTATCAAGCAAAGTGGTCATTAATTTTTGCTGTTTCGAATTTGGAGCGGTAAAACGATGGGGTAACAAGGGAAGATCTTTATGAATTTCATGTAAATTCTCAGGATACAACACTGTAACTTCTAATATATAACCATATTCATTTCGTTCAAAGTAATTGTGCGAATTTAAACGTGACAAGATGAAATCCCTAACACTCTCGAAATCGGTGTCCCAGTGAAACTGTGCATAAGGCAGAGGTTTGATAGAGCTAAACCGTACATATTGTTTATATCGAAATAGGCGATAAATGAGTTAGGTTTGGTAGAATCATAATCGGGAAGATATTTATTATTTGCTTTAGCATATCTCTTTGATACTTGAACTAATCCACCCCTTATCGCCTTCTCACAGAACAGAATCATATCAATGTCCGTCAAGAGTTCTATTTCAGCCCTAGTAATTTTCAACATTGCACTGTATGAAAAGCCGGCACATGTATAGTAGTTGGCAGGATCTAGACCGTATGTATGGATACAAAGCTTACGACATTTTTCGAATATGTCTGTTAATAAGAGAACGTCCGTTTTCAAATATAAATCGGAGTAGACACCTAAATTATTTATATTGAATTCATTCCATATAAACTGGGCGTAATTATAATCTTCATCGGATATGTGTAAATTATTTAACACATTATAAAAGTGAGTTCTATCGGGTAATTGTGTTTCTTGTAATCTAGAAAAGTCATTTACATAATCGTATGGAAAAATGCCTTTCCTAATAAGATGGTTATACTTATGTGGAACGACTTTTTTAAAAAAACAGTCATTTTCATTCAAACACTTTGCTAAATTTTCAAGGGACTCTGATAAGAATCTATAACTGTCTAAAAATCTTAATTTGATTGTTTTATTGTTCACCTTGATTTCTTTACTAAATGATATATACCGTTCAACGGTAATTGGTAGAAGTTCGATGGGACCCTCATCAAAATTCAATTCTTTTAATACAATGTGAGCATCGAACCCAGAGGGATTGTGAAAGTAAACTGGTAGTACATTATTGGGTTTGAAATTTATGTTACAATCGGAACATATAGTTTCCCGATACATACCTGTCGAATGATCATGGTCCCTAACTTTGGTTACGTTTTCGTCGTCGAAGGTACGACAACATAGAAAACATGAAGATGTATTGTTGTGATTATTTAATTGTGGAATAGATAAATCAATAATTGGGAAGTTAAGCCTTAAATATTCCGCAAACACATTAGCCTCCTCTTTTAATTGAGACACAAACCATTTTTCGGGATTGGTTCCTCGAGAGTTCAAAGTGTGAGAATTCGGGATGCGTCATACACACGGTCTGGAAACCCCTCATATTCCTGATAATTCTTTGAATAAGATGTATTTGGTTGTGGTTGACTAGTATGAATCTGTTTAGTTAAACATTCGAAATCTGCGTAAATCACGAATGGTGCTTTAAATTGCTTTTGAACCTCTTTGAATCTTAATATTTTCTCATCGTCCTTTGGTAGTTCTATTTGAACCGGTTTATGCTTTGTACATTCTCGTACGTGTAAAGAATACTTGTTTTGACAATAGAAATGAATTAAACAACGATCGCAAATATATGATTTATTATGTACTTTTGAACGCAGACGTTCCCTGTTAAATTGAAATAATATTATTTTTATATATTTTTTACATCTTTTATTATATGTTACCTCTTGCCATTGTAAGTTCCGCCCTACCACATTTTCTTCATGGAGACCGGTGCCTTCAGTAATTAATTCCTTTAATCGATTTTCGATTCGTAGATTATACGATAGTAGTATTGAAAGAGCACATTCAAAATTTCGACGTTCACCGATAGTGCATTCACGGCTGTTATAAATTTTTTCTTGCAATAAATTAATACTGTCATCACTGAGTTCTTTCAGTTCTTCCAATTCTGTTTTGGATTGACTGATGGTATATAGGTCCTGTACACATTCAACTAAATCCATATTTCCACACTACACTACACTGACTACCTACACAAAAAAAAAAAAATATGAATCAAACGATGTGATTGCATGAATTATTTTTTTTTCAACTTACGAATTAAAAAAAATTATTCCTCCTTCTCAAATTTTATGATTGGTGTTGGATTTAGTTCAAACGTTTTGGTGTCTTTATATATTATATAATGCTTCCCCCCGCTATATTCTCTCAAAATTTCACCCTCAAAAAAACTTAAATAGCGCTTTGGCAACCAAACACTGTTCTCCTCCAATTCGCACAAAACCGATTTTCCAAATTTCGTCTTTAATATTTTTACATTTAAGATTTTATATGGTTTATCTTTCTCTAGTTCAATTATCCTCTTTACCGGTTTGAAACTACTTAAATCGCCGATTGCGTTTAATTTTTCAATTGACTTTATGAAATGATGTATCTACTTTTATATTTAGATGATTAAGAGGCTAGTGTATTTTAAAATGAGCTAACGTGTGGTGTTTCAATTATATAGGTTCTCCCCTCCCATTTCTTTAATATGAAAAACAAATTGTACAAAAGTTACGTGGAAAGATGATGCTTACACTGTCTAAACAGTCGCTACATTCTTTTCTCCCGCGGTCTGTAAAAAGAAATAATTTAATGTTTCTGTTAATGTTTTCCCCTTACTCACCTACGTATATCAAAATAATGGTAAATAAAATGTGAAAACATGGAGATGTGACTGAGTTCATATCGTTCAATGGAACTGTAGTAACATAAAGTGCATAATATATCGAACGGTCTGTGAATATTCTGAAACCCCGTAGTAATTATGCACATTCTTAAATTTCGTTCATCTCTTAATTGAAATCTGCCATATCCTCGTTCATATATATTTATGAAATCTGAAATTGTTGAAAAAGAATTATATCCATCATCACTTTGAACTTCGGATAAAGTCAAGGTAGAGATTGAATCCATTTCTTTAAACTGCAATAAGAAACGAAAAAAGAAAGCATATTATACATGCATAACAATTTCGATTTTTTTAATTGAATTTGTACTGAAATATTATTGAACGAGAAATTTATTATTATCAATGTATGTGTGTGCATTAAATAACTAAAAATTATTTAAATCTAAACAACTATAATCAACTATTTTATTATAATTACATGGAGATCTGAAAAAAAGCGAATTAAATAACTAAAAATTATTCCAAGCTAAACAAAATTGTCACGTTCATATAATTACATAGAGATCTGAAAAAAGCGTATTAGAAGTAAACACATAATTTCCAGTATTTCTTTTTACCAATTTTTCCACATTCAAAAAATATTTATTTGAATTATGTTGATGAATGGGACCGACAAGAGCGCCTATGAACTTCTACAAAAATGTACATGCGTTTGTAAAAATATATAAAAAACACCTACCTGTATACACACTTTCTAAACAAAACGTTTTCACATTCAAAGATGTGTAGTGCCAGCCTTTATATATATATATATATATATATATGAAATTTAAAAAACATTTACATGTCCTTGACATTCAAGCATATTTATAAATTCGCAAATAAACATTCCTTATACATATACACACATGAAATTTCTGTACAACGATTTTAAGAAGAACATGCAAATTAAAATTTAAAAATACACGTCTATAATAACTAAAGCATACATTTACATGTCGTTATATATTTACTTAAAATTTATCGCTTTACGCGGCTTGGCAAATATTTTACTTATTGCATTAAGTAAACGGTATCGTGGACATACAATACATAAAAAATTGTTGTTTCTTGCGCGGTAAAATTTATTTACATTTTAATTACCATATGCATATAAAGAAAGATCGTCTGCGGCAAATAAACACTGCTACAGTCAAAAAATAACTTGTATGCATTTTACACATAAGATTCAAATAAATTTTTAAATAATATATGCATATAAAGACTACGTACTTATTTATAAATTACCTGAATTATCTCAGAGATCTGAAAAAAGCGTATTAGAAGTAAACACATAATTTCCAGTATTTCTTTTTACCAATACATATATATGAAATGATTTAAGAAGAAACATGCAAATTAAAATTTAAAAATACACGTCTATAATAACTAAAGCATACACTTACATTCCGTTATATATTTACTTAATAGATCTTTAGATATTTCATGTGTCATATTAATTAACACATATTGGAATTTCTGTTTTAAATGCATTTATCGACGTACAACTTAAAAATATTTTATTATTGCATTAATTAAACGTGTATCGTTTCAAACATACAATTACATAAAAATTGTCGTTTCTTTCAAATAAATTTTTAAAAGACTACGTACTGAATTATCTCATGCCGACGTACGACTTAAAAAGAACGTGCAAAAAGTCGTTTAACATGCATTAAAATATATTACCTACATTTACATTTAAAATTATTGTACAATAGATGCATCTCGGACCCATCAACCCTAATTAGCATCTTATTTGCATTGCGCAACAAGGACAGTTCGAAAGAAAGAGAAAGAGGATTTTCTCTGATCGGAAGTGGCTAAAATACATGTATTTTCCCATAAGCGAAACCGGTTTTGTCGAGGCAAGAGCGTGTAACATAACTACTGATGTATCTTTTCCATAACGTCTTGAGAAAACTCCATTCTCCAGAAATTATCCTCGGGAAATATTTCTTGAGTTTTCGAATATTTGAACCATTTTAAACTATTACGTTTCCAAATACGTGAAATATTGTGTTACCTGTACCCCATTCCTCGGCACCACTTCTAGTAGATCTCGTGTTATCAATTTTCACAATACTACAAATTAATATATCCCGCCGTTCTCTTTCCTCAATTTTTTGTGGCGATACCTCTCTTGGTTTGTATTTCGTACAGTTATTGAGACAGAAACAAGTTTCAAATTTATTTATAATATTATAAATTGTTTGTCTGCAAGGTACAGAACGGTCTGCAAAAGTCAGCGCAAACAAATTCATGCACTCCATTGCAGACTTGCCAGCATAAAACCATTTTACTAACTGAAGCTTTTCAGTGGGTGTATAATGGGTGTATAAAGAGCCATTATACATTACTTTTATTGTACGCTTTCAAACTGTAACGGCCGCAGCTAGACTGAATGCAAGTTTCCAGTCAATCGATATCGGAGACAATCGTAAGTCGTCGCGGTCTTCGCTGGCATTGGACTGGCTTTCTCATGTACGTATACATTGTATGTATTATACTCATAAGTTGATTCTCCATGCCTAATGATATTTAACACATACGGTATGCATACCTTGAATATAAAACTTTATTTTACTTGTTAAATTTTGTGTTTCATTAAATTAATGCTTTGATTAAGAATTTTTTCATTACCAAATAAGTACCAATAAATATTTGTGAAAATATAAAATAATCTATTACAAATTGTATGCATAACCAATCATATATATAGTAATAAATATGTAATAAAATTTTGTATGTTTATTTTTCTTATTTTGCTTTGTTGTTCCTTAATTTTTTGGAATTAAGTACTTACTGCATATCATTAAATGTTCTTTTTTTATACTTCATTGTATTTGGAAAGACTAATTTAAATTTTTTATGTATTCCACTTTATTAATTTAAAAAATAAACATAAAACTTAAATTTCACTAATACTATGATTTCATAATGTTGACCATTAATTCAACATTTAAACTTGGCGCTTAAAAGTACCTACAAAAATATGGCGAAGGTCACCGAAATCTGACTCTAAAAGATCAATAGTGTCACTTCTGTATGTTCTGTGGTATAGTCCCGACCTAAGTTCCAACGATTTTTTTGCGTTCCCAAAGATGGAGAATGGAATGCGTGGTCGACGATTTCAGACGTCAATTTTGACTGTCCCAACTGAAGACTGAAATAACTGCTTTAACAATTGATTTGAACGAATGCAGAAGTGTATCAATTTTTATGGAAAATATTTTAAAAAGCAATAAAGCACTCGAGTCGATCTACTTTATGGCTATATGTAACACTAGACAGACATTCTTCGTACAGGTACGGAAATGTCTGGATGGATGTAGTTGTTCCAACTCAGAATAACATAAATCCTCAGAGGTGAGCAAAGATGAGCGTTCAAAAACGATACATAAAGAAACTTGGATTAGGCAGTATGATCCTGATTATACGAAGTATGAATTTTCAGAAACTCAATCTATTTCACAGTATGTTATTTGCTTTGAATGTATTTCAAACGAGTGTTTGAAGCTTTGACATTTATTGGTCAAACATCCAAATTTAAAAGATCAACCGGTTGATTTTTTTTTTAAAAAAACATTTTCTATAAGTATGAATTAAGCCTTCAGGCTATCGTAAGACAGTTACATACATTAAATATTGAGAATAAAACGCTTGACTATATTTTACTAATTTTATTAGAATTATCTTAACATATGTTTCGGCAGTTATGTCATTATCAAAGAGATATCTTTTAACATAATTTAATAAATGCAAATTTAAAGCCCGCTTTACACGGTCAAATAAATTCATGAATTTATTGTTATGTATACATATAAATATCTATATGTTATTTAAATATCTGTACACTGGTTTATCATGTTGGCAGTCCCGAGTTTAGATTCAGGACTAGGCTGTCAGAGTATGTTTTCGTGGTTTTCCTCCTCATTCTAGCCGAATTCCGACAGCTGAATATCTTAAGTGTCTGCACGAGCGCAGACATAATAATGATAACTCATGGCTTGCCAATGCCCCCTGTAATTGACGTCAAGCTGTTGGGGAATGCTAAAGCATGAATTACTATATTAAAATTGAATGTATTTTTTAATAATGAATAATACAAAGAATTCAAATAAATTTTACCTCAAAGTAGCCCTTGGAAATTATGATTATGTCTTAGCTTGTTACTAATTTTAATAGGAATTTTGTTGGTTATGAGATGAGATATTTGATTGAAATGACAAATGTCAAAATAATAAAACGAACATTTTTAAGTGAATGAAATATGTTTATTTCCAACAAACAAGCAAAATTTTATAAAAATTGTTCAAAGTGTCCACCACCTTGTTCGAAACATTTCTCACATCTTCTTCTAATGGAGGAAAAAGTGTTTTGTAGTATCGCATTGTCAATTCCATTAATTCTTTCAGCAATTCTGATTTGAAGGCCTGCAAGATCAAGTATCTGTACTTGATAAATTGAGTTCTTTAAGAATGGCCATAAAAAGAAATCACATGGGGTAATGTTACAAGATCTTGGTGGAAATTCATGTTCAGTGTTTAAACTTATCAACCGATTTTGAAAAAATTGCTGCAGCATAATAATTGTTTCACCTGCTGTGTGTGCTCTAGCTCCGTCTTGTTGAAAGTAACCCTGTGTTATTTCTTCGTCGTCAAGCTGTTCGATAAATGGCATAATAATTTCTTGTCGATACCTTTCTCCTGTTAAGGTTCCGTTAAAAAAAATAGGGCCAATAATTCTCCTTCGACTAATCGCACACCATACACCAATTTTCTGCGGATGAAGTGCGGTTTCAACAAAAAAATTATCTGGTTTCTCATTAGTCCACATCCTCATATTTTGTGAGTTAACATATCCATTCAGATAAAACCATGACTCATCAGAAAAAAAGGTTTTGTCAAGAAGGTCATTATCAAAATTATTTAAGAACCACTGACTAAACGTTATTCTTCTGGGATAGTCGATTTCCTTGATTTCTTGATAACAGGTCATGTGATATGGAAATAAATGTAAGTCCTTTTTCAAAATTGTATGACATGTGCCAATTGACACACCCACTTGTTGTGATAATGCTCGTACGGAAGTTCTTGGTGCATTATTTATAATTTCTCTTACATTATTAACTAGCTCTTCTGTACGCTTTTTCGCCCGACCTGCGCCTTCTTTCTGTTTAACACTCCCTGTTTCTCTGAAAACCATAACGGAATGTGTCACTGTGTGCCGAAAACTGTCATAATCAAAGATGACGTTAGGGAACTCATTTCTAAATTCTTCTAAACAATCTTGAAGAGAATACTGCCATTGTCCGTCAATCTTACGTCCGTTTCGAAAATAAGATTCTAGCATGAATGATTTGTGTTGTATAGTAAAAACCATGTTAAATCAATTTTAAATTACAAAGCAATTTTTGTCAACTATGCATCTGTCTAATTGACAACTAATGCAAATTTAAATTATTAATAATCATACGTTTTTAAAGTAATGGCCTACTAGAGGCAAAGCTTATTTGAACGCTTTTTATATATACCGGGTAGCGAAAAAGAGTGGCAACAAGTTATTTTTTTTAACGAATGAACTTGTAATTATGAAATTGTAGGATGATTTTCTGCACTTTCTAGAAGACATACCAAATTTATGTGACGTCAGCGTTTAGCGTACTGTCGCCATCTTCAATTTTTTTAAATAGCGATATAGGTTGAGTGATTGTCACAGAAATGCTTATTTCTTCCACTTTCAAAAATACTAATAACGTACCACATTACTAAGGAAATATGAAAAAAAAATTGTCGAAGACATAAAAAATATAATTGTTGAACACATATGGTCGAGCCACGATAAGTTCCAATGCACGTCAACAAGAAATTGTGACGTCAGGTATTACACCGTTGCAGAATACACTGACATCTCGCGTCCAAACCCAACCTAAGATAATAATGTAACCTATATAACTTCTACTATTATATATTCTTTACTTATTATGCTATATCAGATTAGCACTACAGAATTTAGTAAGAAGCATCTCACAATATGTAAAAATGTTCGATCAGACCACAAAAACTAAATATATCTCGACTGAAGAAAAGTTAGGTTTTATTTGTAGTATTTTAATATTTTGATACTGTACGAACTGCCAACATTCCAAAATGGCCGAACCTATGAGAACCGATATCCTCGCGGTTCGTCTAATTTCTTTCCGAATAGCCAATACCTGCAACGTAAAAGTACTGCGATATCGGAAATGTAATAATTCATTGTACGAGTAATTCATTTTTTTTTACATTTTTAACTTTGATATAACGACCGTTCGTATTAAAAAACAAATGTTTGCATTATACATTGAAATTTAATTTAATTATTAACTATCATGTCATAATTATATGTTAGTATAAAATATTTTTAATTTATTTGTGTGGTCGCATTGCATATTTATGATGTCACTTGATTATATGTTTGACGTCACGCAAGCAAAATACTAGATCTGTTAGAAATATAAGAAGTACAGAAACATAATTATTTAGTTACTCGATTTCTCGAAATTATCTTCATAGACACTATTGTAAATATCAATTACTCAGCCTCCCACCCACAAGAGCGTTAGGTAAATAAGTCTTACACCTATTAAGTTAGATTTAACGATATCTCTGATAATGGCATAACAGCCGAAACATATATTAGATTTATCCTAATAAAATTAGTGAATTAGAGCCATGTTTTATTCTCAATATTTAATCTAAAGCAGTTACTAAAATGTTTCACCAAGCAGTGTCTGCAACATCAGTTAATGATAGTTACATACATATTTATGAAGGCCAAAATAAATTCGGTACTCCTTTCTCGGATATTTATAATAATATTAAATTAATAATAATTAGAGTATCTTACCTGCTTATACTGAATTCCAAAGTCATCCAACAATACAATATACTGATTAAAATTTGGTAACTTTAATCTAATGGATTACCAAAAATTAGTACTTTTCTAACATGAACCAGTCTAACGTCTTTAGTGGATGTATGTATATATTACGTACAGGTATGTGCATCAAATTTAAAAAAAAGTATTCTTATTTTCGGAACAAAAGGATATGACTGATAATGAAGCACTCGCACCCTAAGAAAGCTAATATAAGGAAACTGAACGGACTTTAAACTAAAAATAGTTTGAGGCGATCTGATAATTATTAGATAAATATGTTTATTGTATTAAAAAACAATTATCTTTTTTTTTAATTTGGTCTTATGATGTGCACAATCGCAGGAAGTCGATAACATTTCTAATAGGTGAGATTAGAACAAAATTATTTAAAAAATAAATTGAGAAGATTATGTAATAAACTGGCAACTACATTAAAATTACATTATCTCATTCCGTTTTTCTATTTTGTTATACTTTTTAATTTTTGCAAAGCGACATTCGGATCGTTAATTTTTTCTAGCACCACGACAAGGCCAGACCGAATTGCAGCTACAAAACGATGAAGACAGCGACGGGCCTGAAGTTCACGATTGTTCCGTAAAATCGTGATTTAGCACCTCTAGATTTCTGGTTGTCAGACACTCGGACTGCCGTTCGCAAATGGATCAACAGTAAACAAGAAAGTTTTTTCATGGACGGAATGGCGAAATATGGTACACTAAATGATGATTATCTAGGAAAATACTTACATTGGTAGTGTTACACTACGTATATATAAGAATGTTTAATTCAATTTTAAATCATATTTCTTCAAATATATTTCCAATTTAAAAATATGAATTAAAACTTAGACATTTTCTGTGTATATTTCGCATTTGCAAAGAGAAATCCTTTCTTTTGTTATCTTACTAGCCGCCCGACCTTTCGACATCTACCTGATTGAATGGTCGATTTACATTCAATGTTCGTTTACAAATAATTTACGTTTCGTTTTTAAATTTAAGTTATTTAATTAATTACGTACTCTTCATAATTATGTCATGTTGCATATCATTTTAAAACTTCTTTCATAAGGAATATTTTAATGATATTTATGTCATCGATATCGCAACTCTTAAGTCGCGCTTTAATTAATTCTTAATTTAAGACATCACCCACTTCGATATGACCCCTCTCCACTATACACTAATACATTTTAAATATTTTAATTTCTTATGTAAATATGATATAAAAACTTTAAGGACAATGTTGTTGTGTTTTCATATAATATACTTATTTCAGCACACATTATACAGGTCCTGGACCTTTGATGCAACTGCATCAAATCATTTATCATTTAAACATTTAC
This sequence comes from Melolontha melolontha, assembly GCA_935421215.2. NCBI lineage: Eukaryota > Metazoa > Arthropoda > Insecta > Coleoptera > Scarabaeidae > Melolontha > Melolontha melolontha. Next base: position 156,454,409 of record OW285238.1, read on the forward strand.
AGTATTGTTAAGACGCTCCAGCTAGCCCGGAAAGAATCAACACAAGCGTTCATCTTTTATCAATTTGGCACTTCCACGTGCTCAAATACATTACACCTTAACGCGATCTAGCGTTCGAGTAACAGTGGTACAGTAAATGGATGCCTTTCTGGAGAAAGGAACCAAGCCACGCAAAGATAAAACTGAGAAATAGACAAACAAACTTTTCTCTATACCAAAAATTCTCTATCAAAGATGTACTCCTGAATAGATCTCTATGTCATAACACCTTTTTTTATCTATTCCACAATCTGGGAGTTCTGTAAATTATATATTGCAGTGGATTTTTCCCCGCAAACATTTAGTGAAAATTTTGAAAAACATTATTTTATGATTGAATTATTATTTTTTAATGCCAGTGTATAATTTTGTGAAATTATCTATGAATACTAATTTTGTTTTGGTTTATAATATTTTACTTGACTAGCGTTGTTAGTTCGCCGTTTGGCCATGGTATTTCCTTCAGACACGTCTTGGTACCCGAGTAAGAGAGTCACATATTAGAAGATAAAACTCTCCTCTTTTATTTCAAATAATTTCGGTTTTTGTTTTTGTATTAATAGTGCTTTGTTATTGCTGAAGTCATTACCGAATTTATACGAGTTTGTATCTCGTTGTTTTGATTTAAATAAACTGTTACTTTACGTGTCTCGAGTATTATAAAAAAGAAAATAAAAACTACGTAAGTTTTATTTTATATTATATCATATTATTATAATTTGAATGCATATATAATTGTATTTTTCTATTTCGGTGCTATAAAGTGCACTTTTCGACACCCGTTTGGGTTGCATAAAGTATTACTTTTTCGCACGCAAAATTTTGTTTTTAGAGGTTGGTCACAAAAAATGAAATGGAACTAAATCATATGTAAATGCATGGGGGATAATGTTAAATTCCCAAGGTCGGACTTTGTTTTAGTTCAATACTACACCTGATTTGGCGCTAGTTGTATCATATATATATATATATACAGTTCATAAAGTATAAGTTTTCAGTTCAAGGTCAAATTCGAAGCATATGATTCAAATCAGTACTGCGGAGTCAAATGAAGTCATGTATTCAGTCGCGGAAACAACCGTCTGTCATCATAAAATATAAATGTCATGTTTCGCAAACATTGTCAAAATTTCAGTTTTACTTGCAATAAACCAAAGAAAGCAAATACATAACCTACATGTCAAAATAATGAGTAAAGTGGGAACATGAATAGTTCAAAAGTATTGTTTCTTTTCTAGTTTTATATAAATATTTTCAACACAAGAAAACTGTGCGGATATTATTACTTCAATATTCGAACAAATTTTTTTAAATGTTATTTATAATTATAAACTCACGATAATATTCGATCAAAAATTTATTTAAAAAGAAATATTTCGAGTCAGATATCAATTGTGAAATGCATAGGTATTGAAAAGATCTTTAGGCCCGTATTCACAGAAAACGGAATAATGGTTCATTATGAAATGGTCGTTTTAATTATAATGGTCATTAAATGAAATAGCACATAAACATTAGAAAGAATTTTTTAACAGATCATTACGAATTTATCGATCTATGGAATTTTAACGAATTTATTTGGGAAAAACATACTTCACTGTAATCAAATCACAGCAAATCGCAAAAATGCAGATGTCAAAACGTGTAAAAGGTAAACACTTTTCGGACAGAGAGATTTGTCTCTTGCTGGATATTGTAGAATCACATATCGGTGTTATTGAGAATAAAAGGACCGATGCCATCACATCGAAGGGTAAAACAACAGCATGGGAAGAAATCACACGTAATTTCAATAGCTCTAATAGCGGTTCACACAGGACAATACATCAATTGAAAGTGTTCTATGATAATTTTAAACGAAAAAGTAGGAAAGAACAGGCGGATGATAAGGTGAATTTTTGTAAATTACACAATATAAGTTCATTACTTAATAAATTTAATGTAGGCTAATCTGTACCTCACAGGTAGAGGGACGTTTAGAAAGACTCTAGGAGAAAATGGAGAACGTCTCCAAAGCATGTTGAAGAAGCATTTCGAATGTGATGCCAATAACTTTGACAGTGAATCATGCTATCACAAAAATATAGAGTCTGGTAAAGTTATATGTTTATATTTACGGTGTATTCAACTAGTTGTCATTGTAGATCCTCTATATATTGTAGTAGAAGCTGACAACGATGCTATCATTGAGTTAAGCGAATTAACCTGTATTAGTAAAGAAAATAATCCAAATTGTATTAATAGTGAATATATATTTGCCAATATAAATGACATTGTTCATAATAGAAAAAAAAATCAAATGAAGAACAAATTTATTTAAAAAGAAAGTACGAATTGGCCATTGAAGTTCAAGAACAACAACTTCGAAATGCACAATTGGATAAAAATATTCTTCAAGCAAAATTAAGGTGTGCTATTATAGAAGAAAAGATGCAAGCCAACAAATAAAAACTTCAAGAAATAGAACTGTGTAAATTGTCATCATGAATATGAATTTATTTATTTTATATTTTATATGTTCCTTTTTTGAAACTTGTATTACAGTGCTACTAAATAAATTACTGTTTTTTTTTTTTAATATTTATTAACAAAATTATACAGTAAAAACTTCATTTATCACAGCTTGACGAACTCTTGTGTTGTCATTATGGTGATTAGGTATGGGAACTATTTCATATGCTTCTTGGGGTATTTCAACGGCAAGATCCATGTCTGGTACATCATCATTTAAACCAATAGCAATATTATGTAATATCGCGCACGCTACTATAACAGGTAATATATTTTTTTTTTTCAAACGTATTCCTACAGATAAACAAGGAAATCTGCGTTTCCAGATGCCAAATGCACGTTCTATACAATTTCTTGTTTCAATATGTGCTTCATTGTACCTATTTTCTCTCATTTGCAGGGTTTTGTAAAGGAGTCGGTAAATAAGGTTTGCATGCATACCCTCCATCTCCTAGCAAATATGAATCAGGGAAATTTCCATTTTCAAATTCCACACTTAATAATGAATTATAAAAGATGGTACTATCATGGACCGATCCTGGCCATCGTGCTGTAATATGCATAAATTTTAAGTTTGCGCTACAAATACATTGTACATTATATGAAAACCATCCCTTACGGTTTCGATACAGTTCAGCATATTCTCCTCCTGTTGATTGTATTCGAATATGTGTAAAAGCCATAGCTCCAATTACACAAGGAAAGCGTCGAATCTGATAAAAAACATTTTGGATATCTCTTCTCTGGTTTGTGGCATTTTGATGTAAAACGGTCGCATTTGTGCAATTACCTGTGATACTCTGGTTACTATTCTGCTAACAGTGGGTTGGCTGATATTTAAATGATCACCTAAAATTTGCTGGAAACTTCCGGATGCATAAAACCTCAGTGCAATTAAAATTTGATTTCTTGCACTAATAGCTTTATTTCTTTGTGTCATTCTTTCCAGTTGTGGGCCAATAATATTAATTAACTCGTTAATTGTAGCTTTATCAAAACGATATCGCATTTTAAATTCTATGTTATCAAACATATCCATGGGATTGTTTCGCTCTCTTATAAGTCTGGGCCTTGGCATAGCAACTAGAATTTCATCCACAAATTCTATATCTGAATCTTCAGAAGATGACATGCTGAACTATGAAATTGGTATATTATGTTATGAATATATGTTATACTTTTATCTTTATATAAATTAAACAAACATTAAACAGAAATCACTATTATCTACAACAAATATAAAGATTCGTTTAATTTGCCGAAAACTTCACGTTATTTTAACGATGCATTTAACAGGCGATTTAACGTAACGAAGTATTATGAATACAAAAACGTGTATATAAGTCTTCGTTATAGCATAATGGTACGTTATATCATATTACGAGCCTAAGTGAATACAGGGGTGTTAAAAATGTTTGCATTATTAAGAAGGACATACCTACCGAAATCATTTTCTTGCATATATCTAGGTTAAGAAGATTGGGAATGTATTAATTTGATGAATAATATAGATTTCTACTTAACTTATATATTGTTTATATTTTAAATAAATTTAAATATATTGGAATAGAATGTAAAAGTTATGTTCGTAACTCTTTGAAAAAGAATTAAAACCTTTTGAAAGTTGTAAATATATGTTGTCAAATTAATAAAAGAAACATTTATATAGTCTACATTTAATATTTTATTGTTTCTTAAGAAAATAATGGTATAATAATACAATCCAAATCCATATTATCCTTTATTAGATGAAGTTAATATTTAACAAACACATGAGGATTTTCTGATAACTACATTTGATAATTTTGCAGGTTAGTACACTACCGATAAAAAAAAATCCACCACCAGTAAGAAAAAAAACATACTTCATTCAAATAAAACTTTGCCACGAGATCTTTATCATGTAATGTTTCGTTGAACCAGTGGCAGTAATTTCTTCGCTGCTATATATTATGTGCATGCACACTACAAAATATAAATACAAAAATATTTGGTTACCTTGATAGTTACCTGCTTATTATTGTTTAGTGAACTTTTATGGAAGTAAACTTCCCTGTTTCATCCAAATAAACCCTTAAAAATATTACTTGTATTATTTGCAATATGTTATTTTTAATGTGAATGGAGTATATATTACAAAAATGAATGAAACTAGTCAGTTTTTGATTCTGACTCAAAACTTGAGTCATTTACATTATTATTGGAGCAATCTCTGCCCTATCAAGAAATTGCTCTCGCTCATGCAATTTTTTAATTAAATTTTCCGTATGTTAAGCACAATTATACCAAGTAATTTCATCACACTGTTGCAGAGCTTCATTCCACATTTCTTTTACTCTTTCATCTGAATAACCATTTCTTCCAATATTTGAATTATAATAATTTTTAACTTTAGCCCAAATCATTTCAATTGCGTTGAAATCACAATGGTAGGGAGGTAACCTTAAAACTTCATGTCCACTTTCTCTTATTATTTCATCTATAATAAATATTTTATCTTCTTTATGATATTTTACTAATTGAATTAACTCGTTTTTAGACATTGCAGGTGAATAGCTTATATCTTTTTTTCTCAACCATTCCATAATTTCTGTTTTTTTGAGGAGGTATTCGGTTGTTTATTTTGAATAGCACTATGATAAGGAGCATTATCCATTATTATTAGTGATGGTACTTCAAGATTTGGTATAAGCTGATGATTTACCCATTGCTTAAAGGAGTCACCATTCATTTCTCCATGGTAATCACCAGTGATTGCTTTTGATGGAAAAATCAGACTAGCTCCTTTAATGAAGCCATTTTCTGTACCAGCATGAATAATTATAAACCGTTTACCATCATAGCCTTCGGGTTTCCTAACACTTTTGATATTATCATTTTGCCAGGATTCATTCTATTCCCTTTTGAAAAAATCCAAGTTTCATCAAGGAACACGACCTGACGTAAAGTTGAATTTAAGTTATTCATATATTCCCTTAAAAACACATTTCTCATGCAGACTATATTTAATTTCTCTGTGAGTGCTCTTCTGTTACATTCTTTCTTGTATTTAAAACCAATATCTTTAAGCAATATTGCTAAAGAAGTTGTGCTCGTATGAATAAATTCTTTCGTTGCCAAAACATTTCTTAGAGTTTTTAAGGTAAGATGTTTTTCTGAAAAATTTGAACATGTAATAAATGTTTACAATATATTAAACACATACTTTCTTTATACATGTCATAAACAGTATTTCGAACTTCCATTTTCGTTGCTTCTGGTAAATCCTTGGTTTTTGGCTTCCTACAAGACCTGTTTTTGCCAGGAGATGATAAGACTGGATTCTGAACGCTACGATGTTTTATAGTGTAGACCGTTCTACTAGAAATATTAAGGGCTTGTGCTACCCTCTAAAATAAAACTAATTTTATAACTGCCTTATGTGATTATGTGAATTACCTCATGAACACGATCGATGGACATAATTGGCCCACCATTCTCTTTTTCTCGTTCAAAATAGGCTGTAAGATTTAATACAAGCTGTTGAGCTTGAGAACCAAGAGGCTTACCAGGCATCTAAGAAATATTCTGTCAAATAAATAGGTTAGAAATGTCAAAGTGATAATCAAACATTTTCGTACTTATTTCCACTAATTGATATTATTATTTATTACCAGTATTGTTCTCAAAAGAACAGATTTTGTAATTTTTTGATGACAAACGAGATATTCAAATTAGATTACTTAACCTAGAAGTCAGAATACCGGAAACAAAGTCAATAAACAACAGTATTAAAATAATTTCTCAGCAATCCGAATATCATAAGACTATCTCCTAGACAACCTATCCCTTTTTATTTAATATAATATTTCAAAGACGTACGTCTTAACTTAAAATGACAAACGTGTGTAGTATTACAGCGCGTATTCATATGTGTTAGAAAGAGATAAAGTACAATTTGCGGTTCCCACTTGGGCAGTACGAACTGAAAACTTATACTTTATGAACTGTATATATATATAGATGTAAACAATAAATATTTCATCATTTTCATCGCATTCATAGATTGCATTTGTTTTTGCAGGTTTTGCGTAATAATTAAGTTCAGTTAAGGCTGTAATTTAACTTTAAAAAAATGGTGTTTAAGTGTTGTGTACCAAATTGTAAGAATACAAATAAAGACTATAAAATGCATCGGTTTCCTCACTTGGATGAAGAGGTTAGTAAACAATTAAATACTTGCTATCGCTTTATGAATAATTGTGTAATAACGTGTTTATTTAGTCATACACTATGTAATATACCATTTTCTTTATAGTTGTACAATTGTTGGATTGGCAGAATTGGCAATAAGAAATTGTTAAACATTGACCCAATTAATGTCAACAGGAATTACCGAATTTGCCATATTCATTTTAGTAATTTCTCCCGTGTACGCATTTCTCACAAAACTGGACGAAAAGACCTTAAGGCAAGAAGTATACCATCAGTCTTACTTCCTGGTAAATCATAAATAGCCTTATTTATATATTATATGTGCTTTACAATGAATTATTATAGGTTTTTGCGAAACTCCCACATTACAAAACTCATTATTAAAATATCGGACAACAATTACAACGATTGAGAATGAAAACAGTGAAGCAGGCCCTTCTAATATTGTTCAAGCACAAGAAGGTATCTACTTAAGAAATCCCCCGTTTTAACTTGTATATCAATAAATAATGTGTTACAGAATCTGCAGTATCAATTGGTACTATGTCAAACTTTCCAACTACACCCACTAAGCAAAGTATTACCTCACTGTCTTTTCGAAATGTGAAAACACCTAAATCTAGGAAAGGTAATTATTTTAATATACTTCTGATTGTTCCATGTTTTTTTTTTTGTAAGAATAGCATCAGATATGTTTTGTCTTTAATTTTTATAATATTTAGCTCACATATGTAATCAATATTTCTTATATATTTAGATCTCAGAAACCATGGCAGCTTGTTAAAGACTGTTGGTGTGACAAGAAAACAACAACTGACACCCAAGGCTCGCAAATTATATAGAATGGCAGCATATCTCAGAAAAACAGCAAGAAGAATAGAATATGAAAACATTGATATTAAAGAAAGATTCCAAATGGCAAATACATTCTTGCAATCAGAAGAGTTTCTTAGTTTGCATGTTAATCAAACAACTTGTAATTTCATTATGTCACAGATACAATTACAAAAGAAAAAGCCCAAAGGAAGGCGTTATAATATTGATAGCAAGTTGTTAGGGTTATCAATCATGAAACAAAGCCCAAAAGCTTACAGGTTTTTAGGGCGAGTATTTGCACTTCCATCTAGAAGAACCTTAATGCAATTATTAAATGAAGTGCCATTAAATTGTGGGATTAATGAATGCATTATGGAAAATTTAACTTATGCTTGTACAAAATTAAAGCAACATGATAAATTTTGTACAATAATGTTCGACGAAATGAGTTTAGAGGCCGGATTGTCATATAACACTAAAACTGACACTATTGAAGGATTCGAAAATTGTGGACACAATACGAAAGCTGTATTTGCTGACCATGTTTTAGTGTTCATGGCAAAAGGTTTATGTAAAAAGTGGAAACAGCCTCTTGCTTATTTTTTTACTGAAGGAGGGATGAAATCTCCTGACTTAGAAAGGAATTTAAAAGAAATAATCAGAGCAGTCAGATTAACTGGTCTTGAAGTAGTGGCTGTAGTTTGTGATCAACTATCGGTCAATAGATCCGTAATTAGATCACTAAAAGAGAAAACCAATGCTGAATGCATTAAAAATAATATTGAAAATCGATATGAAGGTTTTCTTGTCGATGGCATTGAAGTAGTTCCTTTGTATGATCCACCACATTTGTTGAAAGGACTACGAAATAATCTTCTGCAATATGATGCCAAATTTAAATGGAAAGAAGATCATATCCAGACAGCATCATGGAAAGATATTGTGCAGTTTTATGAGGTGAGTAAATTATGTATTATATTGTTATATAGTTTTTTTTAACTGATGTAAATATTTATTATTTAATCAAGTCAGTAATAAAAGATGCAGTTTAGCATGTTGCTGTTCATCTTTCCCTTAGACTAATATATTTTGCAATATTTGCTGTAAAAAAAATTTTTATCCAATGTTCAATTTAGTTGTCATGTGTTTATAAAACCAGGTGGCTCATATATTACTTGTTGGATAGCTGACATATTGATCAGTACTTCATTGATGTTTAATGGTAATTAATAGAGACATTTGTTTATAGATTGATGTAGGTGATTACGACACAAAGATGTGTTATAAATTAACAGATGCCCATGTGTATACTGACCATATGAAAAAAATGAAAGTTAATGTTGCAGCACAAATATTCAGCCATTCAGTTTCTGCAAGTATGAGGGCTCTTGTGAGATTAGGTAATGTAGATAAATGTTTGTAATATACAATTGAATTGTACAATTACGCCATCTTTGTCATATGTATATAAATTGCAATTGAAATTTTTTAGGACTTGGGTCTCTTCCAGCTTCATGTAGCGACACTGCAGACTTTCTTTTATTTGTGGACAAACTATTTGATAGTGTCAATGGGTCTGTCATTAAACCACAAGAAGGAAAACCATTAAGTTGTGCTATTTCTAAAGAATCACAACATTTGTATTTTTGGAATGAAGCGAAGAATGTTCTAAAGAGCATGACATTTGTTAGAAATAAAAAAGATTTTGTGCCTCCATCTGTTACAAATTTTATAGTAACTGTTCGTGGTTTACAATACATTTGGGAGAAATTGAACAGTACATTGACATATCTCTGTCCCAGAAATTTTAATCAGGACCCACTCGAAAACTTTTTTGGGTCCATTAGAAGCCATGGTGCCAGAAATATTAATCCTACACCAACTGGCTTTATGTCTTCATTCAAGTCACTTCTAGTGACAAATTTATTGAGCACCCATTCACCAGGATCCAACTGTGAAGAGGATGCGTCAGAAGGTACCTTAGACAATTTGAAAAATTTTGTAGACATTAGAGAGCAAGAGAAGGTCAGACCATCTTTTACTAATTTAGAAGGTATTAATGTTTCGCATATCAGTAAAAATATTCGAATACAAGCTGTACATTCCTACATTGCTGGCTATGTAATGCGTAGTATTCGAAAAATTACTTCAAACTGCTTAGAATGTGCAACTTTTTTAAAAAATGAAGAGGCATGTAAGCCAGAACATTTTTTGATAGAAGTCAAAGAATATAGCCGTAACAAATTATTTCGCCCAAATAGTGCTTTTTTTATTAATTTCTCGGAATGCATTGGTATTTTGCATGTTATACTTCCCAAAATATGTCACAAACGAAACATTAAAAATTATTGTATTTCAATGTTGCAAAAACATATACAAATAGATGAAAGTCTATGCAACAAGCATAATTTAAAAGATATTTTTTTAATACGTATTGTAATTTTTTTTATACATACATGGATAAGAAATATAAATAAAAGTTTGAAAGGATTAGACTATAAGAAATATTACAAGAGTAATATTCTGAATCCAATTGCAAAACTGGCTCAAAAGAGGTATGTTAAATATAAAACAAAAAATAAAAAAATTAAAATGTTAAAGAGACTCGTATAACGTAAAATACAACTACTTTTTTGCTTTTATGCGACTATAGTTTTGACATTACTGCCATTATCAAGGGAATAGAAAATAGAACTATACAATATCCTAGAATATTCAATATTACAGAATTGGTAGATTTGTATATGTTTATTGTTCAAGTAAATATTATAATGTATACATGTCTTGCAATTTTTAATCGTTTTATATTATAAATAAGATCAATTAGATTATCAATTTGTTTTTATTGTTCCCTTCAACAAATCCTTTTACCTATTTAGTTATACATACCGTTTACTGATGAAAGCATATTTTATTAAAATCTGTTCGAATTTGCAATGGTTGAACTGTAACATTTGCGTTTTAAAGAAAAAACGATGGCTTTTCGTTTGTATGGAATGATACAAATGTAACAGCTCTTCGATTGATTAGAACCACAAATTCGAACAGATAACCAAAAATTCCAACAAAAATAATGCACATTTAGAATTCAAAAAGCCCGCTGTAAATAGTAGTTACATACTACACCTGAAATGGCGCTGTTAATGCACGATAATTGAAACAGGAGTTACCAATCTATAGAAGTATATTATCTATGTGTAAATGTCAAATATAAATGTACAAGGAATAAAAAACACTTGCTAACATTTTATTTATACTAATTAACAATATAAATTGTTAAACAGAGTTGGAAGATCTAATGCTACTATTGACATTTACTTCTCATTTTGAATAGTGCAACTGTTAGAAACGTTTACTGTAACACTAGAAGATTCATGTGCATTAATGGAGATTCCAGGCAGATTCTGGGAACACACTATGTTTTGTTTGAATTCCTGTTGATTCACATTGATTGACACATCACTGCCTATTGCATCAGAAGTCGATGGATTCTGAATAATTTTACTGGATGTATTAGGTGCACTAGACAGTATTCGGGCAACATCAACTTTTTTCATGGTGGAATTATCAATGTAACCTTCAGCCACTGCTGAAGATTTCCATCCTCCGTGGCGCTTAATTGTTATTAAGTCACCTCCACTAATTAGCCAAGTGTGTCACACTTGAACGCCTAAAGCAATGTCCAGTAAAGAGCTCAGGATTAGGCAAATTTAAGTAAGTAGCAATAACTTTTGGTACTTTTCCTATAGTATTAATGCCAATTGGATTATTCACGCAAGAACCATTTCTATATTGCAGGAAGAAGCGTTTATGTGTAACATGAGTGGGACGAAGTGAATAATATTTTTTAACTAAATCAATCCATAATTTTTCTGTTATAATATAAGTTTTAGTTTTTGGCACTCTAAGTTTTAGTTTTTGGCACTCTAACCATTATGACATCATTTTTAAACTGTATATAATCAAAAATCATGTTCATGATTTCTTCACGACGGCAAGCTCCATTATAACCCATTATAAGGATAACCTATCAATATTAATATGACTATTATAACAAAATAATGTAGAACATGAATAAAACACTATTACAAGGATGTTTATATTACTTACTTTCATTGCTAAGTATGTTTTATCATCGGCTTCTATTATAAAACAGTTAATATGATCTATTTCTAAAATCTTGGATTTCTTAGGCTCGTAGCCTTCAGATAATCTTTTTAAATATGCAAGAAGCCTAGAAAATTTTGAGATATCTATATTTTTATAAATATTTAAACAACATCGTAACATCGAATATGTGGACCACAAGGTCGATGCCTTTTTTTATCTTGCTTTCCTTGTCAAAATAAGCAATAATTACATTTTCAGTAATATTCGCGATATTATTTTCTTTACACCAAGTTAAAAAGTGCTCGTATTGCTTTTGATAAATATGTCGAGACTTTGTTGGCAAAAGATTTTGTAAATTATCTTCTGCTATTTTGCGAATCTCTGGGGGCGTGCAATTATTTGCTTCGTCCATTTCGTTAATAATTTATTGCATAAATCAATCTAAATTTTAAACTTAAAATGACATATAACACCGCCGATTTTCAAATATTTAAAATGCTCTAGTTAAACATCAATGCTACCAACTTCAAAAAAAGAAAATTTCTACAATTTTCGTACAAAACATGCCTCTTATTTTAAGTCTTTTTGAACTTTTAATGTCCGAAATAGAAAAAATAGTATAAAATACACGCTTCATAAGACATTTTAGTGCACTTGTTCTTTAGAAAACTCGCCTTGCGGCTCCTTTTCTAAACTTGAACGCGTGCACTAAAATCATGTCTTATGCAACTTGTACTTTAATATACTATTTTGATTGTATGAATTTCTATATTTTAATATTAGTTAAAAGATAAATGATAAAGATAGTTTTTCGTTTCAAGTAATTTTTTGTAACGTTAAATTCTAGAACGTTTTAGATTTCAAGGTTGGTGTTTTTGTACATGTGGTATCGCGCATGAGTTAGAGATTTCGGTCTGACAGATTTATCTGTTTACTTTTGAGTTTGTTTATCTGGGGTGAAAGCAAAAAATCTCTAAGTATACATCATGTAAGCAATGAACTCAAATCATCTAGATAACATATAATAATTATTTTAAAATGCTACCACAAATTTGCGGAGAGCTGCATTTTTTGATATTGGGAATTTCGCTAAATGGAAAAAAGTTTTCGCATGGCAGTACTTATTTAATTTTTCAACATAATATAATACAAATACATGTAATGGTATTTACATTTTATAACTACATACGTATATTAATAAATTATGATGACGTTTGCAGATATCAACACCGGTGTAATATTTGAAATTAATGCAAATAAAAAATGCTTACTGTAATATAATCCAAATATACATTATTTTATTGTTTTATAAGGTTAAATCAAAAATTTTAATCGAATTTATGCTATTATAAGTTATATATATTGTCTTATATTTATAATACCTTCTATAGATATACAATAAATTATATTAGAATAATTTGTGAGATTAAAAAGTCTCAATATACAAGTGATTTCAATAAATATTTTTGTTTTCAAAAAATCTCTAAGTATACATCATTCTAGTCAACAACATGAAGCAAACAATTATATATCATTAGATATTTGAAGTATGTTATTTTAAAATTTCCTAAGTTGTTTATTAAATGGACCCTGTAACATAGTGACATTTAAGGGGGAAACATTGAAGTTGGTATTAGAGGTGGACAATATATCATAAAAGCTGACTGTTGTATTATTTGCCTAGTAGTTACATTTAATAGATAACACTTAATATATAATAATAATATAACGCCTACGAGCACACTACGTTACATGGTGGCAGCTGTAAAAGTATATAAATATGAACTTAAATCCTCCTACAAATTTTGAACCTGGAAATGATCCTGCTTCGTCTTGGACAAAATGGCGACAAATTCTAGAAAATTACTGGATAGCGGCTCAACTAAAAGAAAAAACAGAAGAGATCCAAAAAGCAATATTTTTACACATATTAGGAGAAAAAGGTGTCGATATATACAATACATTTACCTTTATTGAGGGAGAACAAATAACAATTACAAAATTATTGGATAAATTCACTCAATATTTTCAACCTTTTAAAAACGAGACGTATATTCGGTATCTATTTTTTTCGTATAACCAAGAAGAAGGTCAAAGTATAGATGAATATGTTACATCATTAAAACATAAGGCAAAGGATTGCAGCTTCGGATCTATCAATGATTCATTAATACGTGACAGAATTATTTGTGGTATCAAAAGTAATGACATCAGAGAAAGGTTACTTAAACGGAAAAACCTTACTTTAGCTGATTGCATTGATATATGTAGGGCAGATGAACAATCAAAATCACAAATTAAGCAAATGAATGTATATGAAAGTTCTGTGGCTGTTAACGAAATAAAGAATAAAAGGAAACATAAAAACTATAAACACGAAGGTAAGGAAATACCAACTAATATTAATAAGAAATGTTGTAGCAAATGTGGAAGTTCACATGATTATGGAAAATGTCCAGCATGGGGAAGAAAATGCAAAAAGTGTAAAAAACCCAACCATTTTGCTTCTTGTTGTAAGAGCCATAGAAGTGTACAATATATAGAAGAATCAGATGGTACAGAAGATGAAATAAGCAATGCATACACACTAGATATTGGTATGATTAAGGTTGCTGAAAAGGCAAGTAAAGAAATTAATATTTATGCTATCACTGAAAATAAAAACAGGTGGTATGAAAACATATTTGTTGAAAATAATATAATTAAATTTAAATTAGATAGTGGAAGTGAAGCAAACATTATATCTATAAATTTATACAGTCAGTTAAAAACTAAGACTAAAATAGAAAATACCAAAATGAGATTATTAACATATTCTAATGATAAATTAAATATATTAGGATGTTGTAGTCTAACTTGCTCATTTAAAACTAAAGCAATAAAATGCAAATTTTATATAGTTAGTGAAAATTTACAACCAATACTAGGCCTAGATAGTTGCTTAGAATTAGATCTGATCAAACGTTCAAATACTTTAAACATAAATTGCTTAAATGAGGATCCACTACAAATATTAGATAAATATAGTTCAGTATTTAAAGGACTAGGCTGCTTCAAAAAGAAATATAGAATTCAATTAACAGATGATGCAGTACCTCAAATATGTAGAACTCGTTGTGTACCTTTAGCACTAAATAAACAATTAAAAACAGCATTAGATACTATGGAACAACAAGGTATACTTAAGAAGGTAGTAGAACCTACAGATTGGGTTCACCCAATTGTTATTACTAAAAAAAAAGACGATACAATCAGAATATGTATGGATCCTAGGCCATTGAACAAATTTGTAAAAAGACAAAGACTGCAATTACCCACAGTTCAGTCAGTATTTGCTTGTTTTGATGGTGCTAAATATTTTACAGTTTTAGATGCTCTAAGTGCATTCCATCAAATTCCATTAGATGAACAAAGCTCAAAATTATGCACCATAACAACTCCATTTGGTAGATACATGTATTGCAGGTTACCATATGGGTTATCCTCAGCAAGTGAAGTTTTTCAAGATGCCATGAATGATCTGACAGATGGATTGGAAGGGATCATAGCTTATATGGACGATATAGTTATCTATGGTAGAACATTAGAGGAACATAATAAAAGGCTAGAAAAATTGTTGAAGAGAGCATCAGAATTCAATGTTAAATTTAAGAAAGATAAAATTCAGTTAGCACAAAATAAAGTTAGATTTTTGGGTCACTTTATTTCTAACAATGGTATAACACCAGAAATATCTAAAATATCAGCAATTCTAAATATTAAAAAACCTAGTAATAAAAAAGAATTACAAACATTTTTAGGCATGATAAATTATATAGGGAAATTCATTCCTAATGTTTCTCAAGAAACAGCATCACTCAGATTACTATTAAAGTCTGACACAGAATATATTTGGGATCAACAACAGCAACTAGCTTTTGACAGATTAAAAAGTTTGATAACTAAAGCGCCTGTTCTGGCATTTTTCAATCCAGCAGTACCTGTAACACTTACGACAGATGCAAGCCAGTATGGTTTGGGTGCAGCTATATTGCAAGAAGGGAAACCTGTAGCATATAGTTCGACATCACTAACAGAGGCTCAAATGAGATATTCTCAGATTGAAAAAGAATTGCTAGCTATAGTAGTGGGGTGCGAGAAATTTCATTATTATCTGGCAGGAAGGGAAATTAATGTGATTACAGACCACAAACCACTATTAGGACTTATAAACAAACCAATTGATACCTTAACACCTAGATTACAGAGATTAGTTATTAAGTTAATGAGATACCAAGTAAACCTAAAGTTTTGCCCTGGAAAGCAAATGGGTCTTCCCGATACTTTATCTAGATATCCAGAAAAACACACAATATCGACTGACTATTATGATGATTATTCCATATGTTCAATAGTATTAGCATCAAAGAAAAAGGAAGAAGAATTAATAAAAGACACATTAGAGGATGAAGAATTACAACAAATCAGATATTATTTAAAAGATGGATGGCCTAAGCGTTTCAGCTCTGTAGCAGTTCAGGCAAAACCTTATTTTCAATGCAGGGATGAAATACATGAATTTGGAAATTTACTTTTTAAAAGAAATCAAATAATAATTCCAGCAAAACAAAGACCAAATATTCTGAACAATCTACACAATGTGCATCAAGGAACAACATCGTGCATTAAAAAAGCAACACAAGCGGTTTATTGGCCCAGAATAGCGGAAGATATAACAAGTTTTATATCCAGATGTGCAACATGTCAAACCTATTCTAAAGCAAACTCCAAAGAACCAGTTCAACATCATGAAATTCCAACATTACCATGGGAGAAGATTGGCGTAGATCTTTTTAAATTAAATAAACAAGACTTTTTACTTATTGTAGACTATCACTCAAAGTTTATAGAACTATTCAAGTTAAGCAGCACTAATTCTAAATCAATAATAGAATCCTTTTTAAAGAGTTTTCAAAGGCATGGACTTTGTTTAAGTTGTTTTTCAGATAATGGTCCACCATTCAATTCACAAGAGTTTAACGAATTCCTTAAAAACCTTGGCATATCCCATAAAACATCAAGTCCCAATTATCCTCAATCAAATGGTATGATAGAACGCCATATACAAACTATTAAAGGACTTCTGAAAAAATCACCTACAATTCACCCAAGTATGGTAGTCCTTGAATATAATTCCACTCCTAAGGCGAATTTACCATCACCAGCCGAAATGCTAATGGGTAGAAGAATACGAACGACTATCCCGATTTCCAGAAGAGCCATGAAACCATATTTTGACAATGAAAAAACAATAGAAATATTAGCAGAAAACCAAGCCCGACAAGAAGAATATTGGAATGATAGTAGAAGAAAACTTAAACCTATAGAAGATAAAAACGTTCTTATGTGGAATAATACCCGATCATGGACTCCCGCGCAAGTAGTAAAACAAGATGATGACAATTCTTATTGGTTGAAGACTGAAAACGGAATCTATCGAAGAAATAGACTACACGTTAGACCAAGTACAAGCACGTTTAATGAAGAAACAAGAAAAGAAGCATCAAGCTCTGATGATCCTTCACATACGTTTGATGCAACACCAAAATCTAATAATAATCAGAACCAAGAAAGGTTCGTAGTCAAATCAACCCCAGTGAAGATTCAACCCGATTTGGACAAGCGGCAAAGAAGAATACCTTTAAAATATAAAGATTATGTTATGTAACTTATTATACATTTATGTAAAAAGATGTAAAAAAAAAAAAGGGCATGTAACATAGTGACATTTAAGGGGGAAACATTGAAGTTGGTATTAGAGGTGGACAATATATCATAAAAGCTGACTGTTGTATTATTTGCCTAGTAGTTACATTTAATAGATAACACTTAATATATAATAATAATATAACGCCTACGAGCACACTACGTTACAGACCCTATATATTGAATTTGCTAGAAACAACAAATGATGTGTATTCATATTATACATATTTACCAGATTGTCATACCAAATACTTAATAAGCAAGAATTTCTTTTTTGAAGTGCTAACATTCGCAGTTATCTAAGTTTATAGTTTAATGTAAGAAAACATTTCATTTCAACGACAATCATGGGCGAGTTAAATTCTAGTACATATATTTAAAGTATTTATTAATTTTTTTGTTTTAGACCTTGAAGACATATACAACATTCTTTGGGATATAATCCCCCAATCATTGGTAAGTTTTTTTAATTAGTTTTAAAACATTTTTTATAATATTCCATAAAAATTTTTAATTATTACCGTTAAAAAATTTTTTTAATAAAATAGGTTTATTATTAAAATAAAACGATAGAATAAAATTTAATTAACGCTTTATTCATCTATAACAAAAGGAATAAAATAAATATTTTATTTAGTATAATATATAGAAACTTACTGTATATATATCAATTATTAAAAATCCAAACCGATCTTCCCAACACTTTTCACATATAGATTTAAACTCGTTAAATGTCATATCAGTACCCACGTGATCTTTATATATATGTCGAAGATTGGTATCGTCTTGTTTAAATAATATCAAAAAATTAGCGTTGTCTCTAATTAAATGCTTTGGTATGCGTGTGTATGTTTGGCACAAATAAAAACTTTCGACACACTTATGTCGACTCATACAAAAATATGATCGAATCTTATCCTGTTTATCACAAGATACATCATCAAATATAAATATAGAATTTGATTTAGCATCTGCCGGGTCTATGATGTCATCATTTTCTTTATAGGGATAGTACTTAATGTCTGGCAGTCTCTTCATAATATTTTTGAGGAACTGATATTTCTGTTGATAAAGAGATTTAGAGTACACATAAATGTTTTCGAATCGAAGTCCATTTTTATTAAACAGGAGTGACAGCATTACATTTGTTTTACCACTAGCCGAAGGGCCACATATAATACAGCGAACCGTGTCAGGTAACAGAGTACTGTGTCTACGGCAGGCTGTTTGACTCTCAACACACATATCTAAATTCAATATGTTCAACTGCTTCTTCTGTCTTATTAAACGCATCTTTTAAAACTGAGAACTTTAGTTAAATACAAATTACTATATACACAATAAATCAGTTCAATGCTGACATTCAAGGAAGGCGGAGGTGTTCTTAATTCTATTATTAACAATCTACCAGTTGAACTACATATACCTGAATATCAATTCTGCGGACCAGGTACAAAACTAAAGAAACGGTTAGAGCGAGGGGACAGTGGAATAAATCCATTAGATAAAGCCTGTAGAGCTCACGATATTGCATATTCTCAATATAAAGATTTACAAGACAGACGTAAAGCAGATCAGATATTAGAAGAAACAGCTTGGTCTCGAGCGACAGCCAAGGACACAGCAGTTGGTGAGAAAGTCGCCTCGTGGGCGGTCACGAACGCTATGAAAGCTAAAAGAAAAATTGGAATGGGGTTAAAAACCCAAAAAAAACATTCATTCAACAAATCTGTATTGTTTAAAGCGAAAGGCATACTGAAGGTATATAAAGGCGGTAAAGTTAAAGCAGGAGCGGGTTTATCATTGAAAGCCGCCAGAATTTCCGTCAAGAAAGCTGGTCGTAGAAAACGCATAAAAATACCTCGAATTTTGCCAATACCGAAATCTGGAGGGATTTTACCTCTGATACCGCTATTTGCTGGTTTGAGCGCCCTAAGTAGTCTCGCAGGCGGAGCTGCTGGTATCGCTAGAGCAGTTGGTAAAACAAGAGAAGCCCAACAACAGATGGAGGAAGCAAAGAGACATAATAAAATTATGGAAGCTGTTGCATTGGGAAACAAGACAGGTACCGGTCTATACCTAAAACCCTATAAGAAGGGTTTGGGTCTGTATTTAAAACCCTATTCAAAAAACTAATAAAACAGCTGCCCAATAGAGCTCTCACCGACAGAGATATTATTAAATTCGCTAGCAATATACCAAATTTTCGATGCGTTTATATGCGAGACAATTTACCAAAAACATCTAGATGGGTAGAGTGTTGTATCATAAATCTTGACTCAAAATCTAATTCCGGCTCACACTGGGTGGCGTTTCATAAAAATGGTTCTGTAGTAAAGTATTTCGACTCGTTTGGAAATTTAACACCGCCAATCGAGCTTATTAAATATTTTCGGAAAAATAATGAAAAAATCAAAATATTATATAACTATGATAGATATCAAAACTATAATGAAATCAATTGTGGACACCTATGTATACAATTTTTATCAGACAACAGCAATTGATATAGATTAGTATCAAAGTAAACGTTGAGAATGTCGTACACGTTTACTATAATTGGTTCGAGTTCAGCTTTCTCTACCGATTATTATCCTCCAATCGATTTAGACCTCAATTCTCAATACACTCTGGGTTTAATTGGCCTATACACATACAACACTATTCATAATGTTATGGAGGGAAATAATAAGATCTATTATGATACCAACGATAAAGTTATCGTAATCCCAGACGGTTCATACGAAATAAGCGACATTGAGCAATATATTAAGGAGCAATTGTCAGTGGAAGATAATGATAATGATACATTCTCTCTCAAACCAAATAATAACACTCTGAGATGTATGTTGAAAAGCAAATTTCAAATAAATTTCAAACATAAAGATTCTATTGGTCGTATGTTAGGTTTCAGTTCTAAAATACTGATACCTAACGAGAAGCATGATTCAGATTTTCCAGTGCAGATTATAAAGGTACGAACTGTAAGAATTGAGTGCAGTATTACAACATCAGCCTACTATGATTCACGTCTATCGCACACTCTGTATGAATTCGCTCCTCAGGTAGAGCCAGGATTTAGCATTAATATTGAACCACAACACGTTATTTACTTACCTGTTAATAAGCGGAACAGCATAGACAACATAACTATAACTCTAGTTGATCAAGACGGTAAACTTGTAAACTTTAGAGAAGAACAGATTATAATTCGTTTGGAGTTGAAGAGGGATGGGTATATCGTTTAGAAATTATAAAACTTACAGACCCCTAAAACAAACAATTAGTCAGTCTCCCGACAACCGACGGATAACACCTACGAACATAGCTTTCCTAAAATCTATTGGATTGAAAGTGAAAAATGGAGGAAAAATTAGAAATTTTTGATGGAGTAAAGTTTGTTGATGCCATCACAAAAGGACAATATCACATTTTCTATCCAAGAACTAGCAATTTTAATCCGAACGATGAAATACGCATTTCCATTCAACATCAGGATAATTATACATTACCGAGCAATAGCTTCATTCGAATAGAGGGGAGATTCATTGTAGATGATGAAGGAACCGGTACTTGTAAATTAACAAATAACGCGTATGCGTTTCTGTTCGACCAGATGTGCTATCAAATCAACGGTATAGAAATCGATCGATGTATGAAACCAGGTATCACCACAACAATGAAAGCATACGTTTCTTATAGCGAGAATGAATCTAAATTATTACAAATGGCCGGTTGGTGTCCATTCAAGGATGAACAGCCCACCGTCTCAGCTGGAAAGTTTAACGCTTGCTTACCATTAAACTTTTTTTTTGGTTTGCTAGAAGATTATAATCACATTTTCTTAAACGTTAGTCAAGAATTAATATTGAACCGCAGTAAAACAGACGATAATTGTTATATAAACACTCAGTCAGACGGTACGAAGAAGGCGAAATTGGAAATTGAAAAGATTGAATGGTATGTGCCGCATATAAATGTGAATGATAAAACCCGCTTGAAACTGCTCCATGCCCTCAAGGAAAATAAAAAGATATATATACCGTTTAGAAAGTGGGAGTTGTATGAGTTGCCAGCATTGTGTGCTACAAAGACCGATATATGGCCTATTAAAACTAGTACAAATTTAGAGAAACCTCGCTATGTTATAGTGGGCTTTCAACATAAAAAGAAGGATAATATACACGCAGATTCTTCAGATTTTAATCATTCCGCAATTACGAATATAAAATTATATTTAAATTCAGAGAGCTATCCATACTCTGCATGAATTTGGATATGGGCCATAAGCGATATGCTATTGCTTATCATATGTATGCAAATTTCCAGTCTAGCTATTATGGCCGGCAAAACCAACAACTCTTGGATTATAATCAATTCCATGACTGTGCCCTCTTCTCGATAGATGTCAGTAAACAGGCTGATAGCTTAATTAGCACTAGTGTTGATATAAAGCTTGAATTGGAATGTCAGGAGGAATTTAATGCAGATATTGTAGCATATTGTTTAATCATAAATGATAAGCTTTTTGAATATGAGCCCTTAACTGGGTTGGTAAAAAAAATAATTTAAATTTGATTTTTAATTGTAACAAAATGTAATAAAAAATTTTTGTTTTTATAAATTTTTTTCTTTATTTAAACTACAACACCCCGTACGAAAATAAAAATTTACTTACTATGCAAATTAAATTACATACGGTATATGAAAATAAAATAGACATGCGTCAGCATTAAAATAATGATGACGCATGTCTGTTACTAAGCGAATCACATCTGGTGTAATATGATTACGATGTAAAAGAAATAATTTTTTTTTGCTTATTTCGCTTTTAATATAAAAAAAAAATATGATGACAAAGCAATATAATGAGGAATGTGTTTACATACTGTAATGTTTGTCTTTTCGGGTTCTTCAATAAAACTAACAATAACTTTAGACACACACACTATATTAATATTAAAACGTATAACAATATAAAACTAACTATTAACAACAATAAGTACATTTATGTATTTTATATTTATGTAACTATATTTATGTTTACTTCGCGAGACTTGGGTATCGAATGTCTGTCCATCCCTTCTTCGACGCGGTTTTTATATTGTGGTGAATATGTTCTAGACGCAGGCAGAACGATTGAGAAGAATCGAGAGGGTATGACGCGCTACGCGTTGTTGGATGAGTCATCACATTGCCCCCTTCTTAGGAATGAAGTTTCGTCCCGAAACATGTCATGTTTTGGTTCCCTCAACCGATGGCGAAATCGACAGGTAGGGCCTTTGTTACATTGTGACGTCATAGCGAAATAACAGTCCACGGTCTTATCTTGCCTGGATGGACAGGAATATTCACTCCGGTAACTGCATACCAGAATTTCCATGCCAGTATGTCGGAAGATTACTTCCAACATGCTCCTAATAATTCTCCAGTCCAGGCGGTCCAATCCACAACCCAATTTTGGAACTGCTAATTTCAGAATGTCTTGCTGTAACATTTGTTCGCGTAAGTGGGCCAGGGCCTCCCATAAGGCACGATAGGTTGGCTTCAGGCTTGACAGTTCTTTCGTGACCAAATAAAATATGGGCTGTCCTTCATTTAGTATTTGGAGACTCTTCCCAATTGCTGGTCCCTGCTGCCTTAATTTTTCGACTCTGCCAAATCTCTCTTTAAATTCCCTGGCAATTCCCTTGGCCATTCGCAGATCTCGGGTTACGCAATGAGCAAGCGCGTAGTCTGGCGGCACCGTAAACAAATCTTGCTGTTTCTCGATGGTTACTCCAAATCGAGCTTTTCTCGAACCAGAATATTCTTGCATAAAGTCTTCGAAGGTTAGTTCATGGTAGCTATCCAATCGGCGCAAGTCAGCGGTTTCGTCATTATTGTCTCCAGAGTATGGGGCTAATCGATTAAAATGTACGACTCTTGGCTTAGTGTGAGGTGTTCGCTTGATGCGGTATATTACATCGTTGATTCGCTTCAACACCTCGTATGGTCCCTTCCAATTCTTTTGAAGTTTTGGAGATAGGCCCCGTCGGCGTTGTGGATTATACAACCAAACCCGATCGCCTTCATGGTAACCACTCTTCTCGGCGTTGATGTCATAGCTCTCTTTCATTCTGTCACTAGCATCTTGGATATTATGTCTGACTTGTTCATGGATATTATCTAGTCGTCGTCGGAGCGTGCTGACATAATCTTCTCCGGCAAGATCATCACCAGGCTTGCTCCCAAACTTTAAATCACAGGGCAATCGGAGTTCCCTCCCGAATAGCACGTTTGCTGGTGATTGGCCTGTTGCCTCTTGAACGGAGGCCCGATACGCCATTAGAAATAATGGTAAATGTTCGTCCCAATCTCTCTGGTGTTCGGAGACCACTTTGGATAAGTGTCTGATCATGGTCTTGTTCATTCGCTCTACCATCCCATCTGATTGTGGATGCAAGGGAGTTCTCGTCTTCCGTATGCCCAAAAGTCCACACATCTTTTCGAATAGATTGGACTCAAAATTTCGCCCTTGATCGGAATGAAGTTCCAAGGGTACACCAAAACGGCTGATGAACTCCTTCACAATCACGTCTGCTACAATTCCAGCTTCTTGATTTGGTAGAGCATATGCTTCAACCCATTTGGTAAAGTAATCCATGACCACTATTATGTATTTATTTCCTTTGTCGCTTTCTGGAAAAGGGCCGGCGGCATCTATGGCGATCCTTTCAAATGGGCTTCCTACATTGTATTGGCGCATGGGTGCACGTCGACGCCTCTGGGGACCATTGCTTCCGGCGCAATTAGCACACTTTCGGCACCATTCCTTCACATCTCGTGAACAATTCACCCAGTAAAATCTCTGGCGCACCTTCTCCAGTGTTTTATGGACTCCAAAATGTCCCCCAGAAGCACCATTATGGAGTTCTCGCAATACCTCTGGTATTCTTTTCTTGGGAACCACCATTTGCATCTTCCGCTCGCTTCCATCGTGATTTTCGACCTCACGTCTCAGGAGATCGTCTTCTATGGTTAAAGAATCCCATTGTGCCCAGTATGACTTCAATTCTCGTGAATGGAGAGCAATTTCTTGCCAGGTCGGTCTTTGCCCATTTCTTTTCCAAGCCCTGAGGACTGCAAGATCCGGATCAGCTTCTTGATCCGCGCGCAAATTGTCAGGTTGCCATTGGTCATCAACAACGGTGGTTCGAAGAGCGTTGGCCGATTTGTCTTCGATTCTGTTGCAATGTCGACAGTCTTCTGGACAGGGCCTTCTGGAAAGGGCATCTGCATTTTGATGTTTGAGGCCTGCTCTGTGTTCAATGACAAAGTCGTACTCCTGTAGCCTCTCAATCCATCTAGCTACTTGACCCTCTGGATTCTTAAATTGCAAGAGCCACTTTAAGGCGGCATGATCAGTGCGGATCAGGAACTTCTGCCCATACAGGTACTTGTAAAAGTGTTCAATGGTCTTAACTACTGCCAATAGTTCTCTCCTGGTTACGCAGTAGTTCCTCTCTGGTTTGGACAGGGTCTTGCTGAAGTATCCAATGACCTTTTCTTGTCCATCTTGGATTTGAGAGAGCACGCCACCAATCCCGACGTTACTGGCATCCGTATCCAAAACAAACC
The DNA here is from genome assembly GCA_935421215.2 of Melolontha melolontha. NCBI lineage: Eukaryota > Metazoa > Arthropoda > Insecta > Coleoptera > Scarabaeidae > Melolontha > Melolontha melolontha. The sequence goes on from OW285238.1 coordinate 156,479,444, forward strand.
TCCCAGATGGCAGCGGATAGTTCAAAACGGGTGCACTGATCAACGTACCTTTTAACAACTCAAAGGCCGCTTGGCATTCGTTGTTCCAAATGAATGCTCGATTTTCTGTTAGGCGAGTAAGTGGTTTTACAATGTTGGAGAATCCAGGAACGTAGCGTCGATAATATGTGCATAATCCCAAAAAGCTTCTTAGCTGATGTTTGTCTTTGGGTACCGGCCATTTTTCCACAGCTTTTACTTTTTCTGGATCCACAGCAATTCCTTTTCCTGAAACCACATGTCCAAGGTAATTTACCTCCTTGCGGAAAAGGTGACACTTCTTTGGACTTAATCTCAGGTTGGCATCTCGCAACCTCTGGAATACTACTTCCAAATTTTTCATGTGATCTTCAAAGGTCTTCCCTACTACAATCACATCATCGAGATATACCAGGCAGGTATTCCAAGACAATCCCCTCAGTACAGTGTCCATGAGTCGCTCAAAAGTAGCTGGGGCGTTACACAGTCCAAATGGCATGACTGTAAATTGCCAGAGTCCTGTACCTAAACTGAAGGCAGTCTTCTCTTTGTCATTGGGATCTATTCCCACTTGCCAATAACCGCTCTTTAAGTCGAGAGTGGAGAACCATTTTGCTCCTGCCAAGGAGTCTAGCGTATCGTCTATTCTTGGGAGAGGATAGCTGTCCTTTTTGGTCACACTATTCAAACGACGATAGTCCACACAGAATCTGGTAGATCCATCCTTCTTCCTGACAAGGACCACCGGTGAAGCCCATGGACTGTTCGATGGTTCAATTACTCCTTGGCCTTCCATATCTTGTATAATTTGCTTGGCTTCCTCACGTTTTGCCAGTGGTAACCTTCTTGGTCCTTGTCGAATTGGACTTGCATCGCCGGTATTTATTTTGTGCATTACAATATTGGTTTTACCTTTCGTACCAGTCTCAGTTTCGAAGACGTCTTCATAATGTTTGATTAGGTCCTTAACTTGATTTTGTTCCTTCTTGCTCAATCCTTGACAGGCGGAGTCGATTATCTTGGACAATTTCTCAGGAACCTGCACGAATCCATTCTTCTTCGCCTCTATGCGATGAACGACGGCCGACACTGGCGAACACCACCCCAGAATAGTACCCTTCTTCAATGAAACAGGGTAATGGTTCACATTCATTACCCTTATCGGTACAGTCTTCTGAGTCTTAACCAGCATTTTGGCAACTACTATTCCTCGGCCCACCACGTCATCATCAGCCTTTGGTTCCAACATTGTAACATTTCCGTCCAAATAATCACCTTCCATACACGCCGTCAAAAATGTCTCACTTCTTGCATCCAGAACAACATTCTCTGCTGTAATTACTTGTACACTCCCACAATTTTTCCTATGAAGAAACAATTCCTCATTATTTATTTTTAAAGTGCCTTCTTTCATGTTTAACTGGAAGCCGTAGGTGTTCATGATGTCTAATCCCAAGATTATTTGTTCTTCTATGTCGGCTACGAGAACACGATGTCGGATTGATGTTGGTCCTATGACAAAATTGACATCTACTTCACCTTCCACAGAAGCTGCTTCTCCAGTAGCTGTCCTTAGTCTCCATTTGCTAGAAAGTAATTCTTTATTCCTGGATATTAAATCGGGTCGTACAATGGTTTTCGTCGATCCAGTATCAAGCAGGCAAGCATAGGTCCTTCTTTCCATAATAGCATCTACATACAGGCCATTGGTTTGATGTTGCAAGGATGCGATTTGGGCAGTACTTGGGACTTTCGGATTCTCAGCGGATTCTTTCTTGGTCCTTTTACCACCTTTATTCTGAATGTGACCGTTTCTTCTACAATTCCCGCATGGCCGCGCACTTTCATTTGATTTGACCTGATTTAGGACTTGACTAACCACCGCTCCATGAACTCATTTTCCTGTTCGTCGACAGAACAGCCACGAGCATTGTTCCGAGAGGCTTGTTTAGCAGTCTCAAACTCAAGTGCGTACCCCAAAGCATCGATCGAGGTTTTTGGTCGTGCCAACCTTAATGCTTGCTGCGTATCAATATCCCGTAGACCATCTATGAACGTCTGGACAGCTAGGTGTTCCATGAAATTATCTGGCGCCATCGGATATGCAAGTCGAACTAGACGAGCAATATCTGCCTCAAATTCCTGAAGATTCTCGCCTTTTTTCTGTGATCGATTCTTCAGTTGGATATGGTATACTTGTTCCAAATGCGCATGGCCATATCTCATCTCCAAGCGTTTAATGAGTTGAGAATAATCTTTACGTTCCTCAGGAGGCAATGTCTGCAAAATATCACTAGCATCACCCCTCAATGCTATGACTAAAGCAGTCGCCTTCTCGGCAAAAGACCATGCGTTTGCTTCTGCGGCTGCTTCGAATTGCGTCAGGTAAGTTGCCCATGACGTCTTTCCATCAAAGGTTGGTGGCTTGATTCTGGTCCTTGAAATAGTCACAAGTTCTTCTTTTATTTCGATGGGCCGCGGTATGACTTCTTGCTTGGGATCAGAATGACTCGTGGTAGCGGGTAATTTCATCTCAATCATTATTGCCTCTAAAAGTCTAGAATGTTCTCCAATTTTCTCTTCTACAGCTATGAAAACCTCTTCTTTTAACGCTTCTGATTTTTCCGCTAATCGCTGTTCTAGAACTTTCTCCACTTGTTCCAGACTTTTTTTGAAGTTTCTAGAATTTTCTAGTAATTTCTTTTCCAGATTTTTCTCGAGGGTTCTAGCATTTGTTGCAATTGTACTTGCGAATCTATTAGACGGTGTTCCATATTTTTCGCACTATCCAGATTCTTCTGTTCCATTTGTTCTAGAGTTTTTGCTAAATTTCCAGAAGTTTCCAGGCCTTTCTGCTCCATTTTAGTTTGTGAATCTATTATTCGTTGTTCCATATTTTTCGCACTATCCAGATTCTTCCGTTCCATTTGTTCTAGAGTTTTCGCTAAGTTTCCAGAAGTTTCCAGGTTCTTCTGCTCCATTTGTTGCATTTGAGTTTGTGAATCTATTAGTCTTTGTTCTAGTTTCATAAACAGCGAATTCACGTCAGCATCTCCGCCTGGAACTTGAAAGACATAATTCTCGGGATCCTCGCCTTCTTGGATCAACACATTGCGAAGCCGTTGCTGGAGGATCGACTTTTTGCCAGTTGTATCCTCATCCCTCTCTTCTAATTCTCGTTTTAACTCGGACACTTTTAATTCAGTCAGTCTCATTCTGTTGGCCATCACGATATTTAAAATAACGTCTTTCCGCACTGTATATTTATTTAAACGAATACTTAATTAACACTTAATTGTCTACTTAGTTTATTATTTATTAATTAGTCCACACCTGACACCACTGTAATGTTTGTCTTTTCGGGTTCTTAAATAAAACTAACAATAACTTTAGACACACACACTATATTAATATTAAAACGTATAACAATATAAAACTAACTATTAACAACAGTAAGTACATTTATGTATTTTATATTTATGTAACTATATTTATGTTTACTTCGCGAGACTTGGGTATCGAATGTCTGTCCATCCCTTCTTCGACGCGGCTTTTATATTGTGGTGAATATGTTCTAGACGCAGGCAGAACGATTGAGAAGAATCGAGAGGGTATGACGCGCTACGCGTTGTTGGATGAGTCATCACAATACTATACTAGACATATCGAATTACATCAGGTTTCATATAACACTTCAATAAGCATTTTTATTTATGATAATCAGGCCTGTAGTAAACGGTGGGGTGGAGAGGGAATAGTTTAAATACTACTCGAAATATTATATGAAATCATTCAGTCTTGGTGATTCAAACCGTTAACATCGATACTATATGTAAGTAAAATTATTTTTTGTACTTTATAACTTTTATCGTTCTTAAAATTTTTTTAGTTTAAATACTGCTCTAAATATTATAGGAGCTCATTCAGTCTTGGTGATTCAAACGGTTAACATCGATACTATATGTAAGTAAAATTATTTTTTGTACTTTATAACTTTTATTGTTCTTAAAATTTTTTTCAGTTTAAATACTGCTCTAAATATTATAGGAGCTCATTCAGTCTTGGTGATTCAAACCGTTAACATCGATACTATATGTAAGTAAAATTATTTTTTTGTAATTTATAACTTTTATTGTTCTTAAATTTTTTTTTACAGTTTAACAACATGAACTGTTCTCAATGTCTCAAGACTTACAGCCGTTCGGACAGTCTCCGTAGACATGCATGTGTAAACAAAACAGTTCACACTTGCGATGCTTGCGAGAGAACCTTTGCTAGGAAAGACAGTTTAATTCGACATCATAAGAGAGCGCATCCTGAGGGAGCAGCAAATCTATATGTAGTATTACAAATACATGGGTCGGCTACTATTTATAATAATAAGGAAATATTATTCTAAGATAAATAATATAAAATTATACTTTAGTTATTTTGTAATAATTAAGATAATTTGGTGTGCTGGTGAAGTTCCTTCAAAGGTCCAGGACGTGCGTGGTATTGGTTAATTAAAATAAATATACAACAACTTAATACATAAAATAAAACACAGCGGCGTCCTTAAATTTTGTATTTATATTTACATAATAAATTGAACTCGATATATTTAAAGCAATTAAAACAAAGTAATATGTACACGTGGAGTGGTGAATAAGTAGATTAAAATTAACACAAAAAATACTCTGAAACGAACGTTCAACGGGGTAGTAAATTAAGGGTTAATTAATATGTATATAAAATAACCTCTGCATCGAAGAATACAGAGCTTACCTTTTGATTTGCGGCGATAGTAGCCACGTGGTCTCGAAGATATACTCGAACAAGTATAAGTAGGGCGATGTTTTTCCGGAGGAATAAGAAATGAGTTAAATTAATATAAATTCACTTAAAAGAATAATATGCATAGAACAATGCAGTTTACCTTAGAAGCGAAAGAGGCTGGACAGCGTGGTGAGTTCCCTTGTGTGCTTGAACAGCACTAGGAGATGTGTTTCTTACGAAGGTTCGAAAGCGAAGAAGAAAAAAACTACTAGTTTTCGTCGATAGAAAATGTCTAGAACGGTATGGTTTATTATGTATCGAAGAGGGGGTCGATATCTTGAATAATAGTTAATTAAACGCGCGGCCTGAAGACGTCGCCTGTCAATGTCATAAATATTCTTAAAATAACCCTTGTGACATAAGCTTCCTAACGATATCAAACAAGACATATAAAAGAAGATGTAAATAATATTAAATTAAGAATTTAAAATATGGAATTCATCTAGAAGAAATTCGACATTAACGTTAGGGTTCTGAGTCGGTCAGGTAGAAAAGGGGTCGTCGGTCAAGATAAGAAGGTGACAAAAGAAATAGAAATACTTTCTCTTTGTAACGAAAATGAAAGTTTGTACAAATGAAGAAAAATGTCTTGAGTTTAAATATAATTAATATGAGATATTTAAAAAAACGAATATATGTTTAATTAAGTGAATTAAACTTCTATACGCTATGTGTAACAATTCGCCCACCCTTTGAAAGACATTTTTTTGTCTATGAGTGTCTTGCATAAGAAATTTTTATTAAGTTTAATTTTACGTTAAGTTTTTTTAAGGACAATAAAAATAAAAAAGCGCACCAGGAACGGCTTGTGCTACTTTACCCACACCATGTTACGTATGGCGTACGGGGAAACCTGGAAACCCGTACTAGGCAAGTCTGCGCTCTTAAAAATCAGAGGTACAGTTTGAATTAATTGACTTGAGTAATTAATCAGTGTTCGATTAATTAAATGCAAAAGAAAAAAACTGAACTGATTAGTAAGTCGCTAGGTGTTAGTCGCGACACAATGTAGTATAAATATGTAATATCGAACGAAAACAAAAAAGGAGAATGGGCCCTAATCTATCATTACATATCTAACTAATTTGATTAAATCATTATTACTAATATTTAATTGAAATACTCGTTCGCGTACTATTCACCCTGTAGCGGCGATCTTGCTGTTGGTATCTGGCGTCGGTTCTTGGATTTTCGGTTGCGGCTTTTGTCCGTTGTTGGCCGGTTGCTGTTGACTGTCCCCGGTCTTGCAAATCGACGGCGGCGAAGAGAGGTATGCAGCGGCGTCGCTCGAAGGGGGTCGTTTCTACCTGCTCTTGATGTGTTGTGCTTCGATGTCGATTCGGAAAATTCTTTCGCTGTAGTTGCGTTGACCTAGTTAATTGAGGCGATCTTGATTTCTGTGAAAAATAAACAGACTCGATTGTGCGTGGAGGTGGGATAGGGTTAATTGTAGGATTACATTTGGTTTCATGGTAAGATTCGGGAGCTGTAAAGAATTTAACTGTATTACGATTTTTCTTACCAAAATGTAAACAACGTCGTCCTATATTTAATACTGCGTCTTGCGTCTCGAAGAATGGCATTCCTAATATTAAATTTTCTCGCAAATCCGGTGCAATTAGTACAGGGACTTCTATTACTTGATTCTGGATGCGTGCACTTACGATCCCAGTTCCGGTAATAGTCATGTGTGCAGATTTGTGTCCTAATGATGCTGTACTGACCTTGTTTGATGTTATGCGTCGAACAATTGCAGGAGCGGCAAAATTATTTGTCGCTGCGGTGTCTAAGATGGCGTCGACAGCGTGTCCTGTGACTTCCACACATATACGAGGTGTCTTCGCTGATGAATTATGCTGTATATAATTCAACGATGGTTCTTGTTTCTTTCGCAGAACTGGGCAGTTGCGATGCCAGTGATTATCAGAACAGTAATCACATGGCGGTAATCCTTTCGTCGTTAATTGCTTCACTTTGTTGCCTGAAATTGATTTAGAGGATAAAGACGATATCTTACTTGCGTAAATGTCTGCTGGATCGCCATGAATGTAGTTGTCTATCTCCATGCATGCTTCTCTTAGCGCTTTCGATGTTTCTAGAGATTTCGGTCCTAACATCACTTTGTATTCGGATCGTAATTGCCTCTTGATTAACGCTGCGATCTTCGTATCATCCCAATTTGGATATAAACGATTGCACAATCGTTTTTTCTTTAAGAGAAAAGGAACTGCGCGTTCATTCTCTTGCTGAAAATGTCCGTATAAAATTTCATGAAGTTTGTCCTTACGTTCGTTCGACTTGTAACGTTCAAGAAATAATTCGCTAAAACATTCAAAAGAATCAATTTGATTATCGAATTGCTCAAACCATAATGCTGCTTCTCCGTGAAGATATGTTGCGATTTCGTCTATCGTTCGTGCAGGGCTTAGCGTTTCTGCTTTCAGATGTGCTTCTAGTTGTTGGAGGAATACTTCAGGGTCCTGGAAAATATCTCCACTAAAAACATCTGGCTTTGGAGGTGATACACGTGGTGTTGCAACTGATCTACAAAATTCCTGTAAAACATTGATTAAACCTTGTATATCGGATGAGTTTTCGTTAGGCGCCACCAAATCATTCGATTTGGAATTAGAAGAGTTTTCCTGTTGTTCCTTTGGCTTCACCATGTTGTTGTGGATTCGTTGATTTACACTAAATCAAATTTTGCCTCACGTTCCGGGCGTCACTTATTACAAATAGAAGGGTTGGCTAGGTATACTAAAATATAATTTCATTATTCATCTTAGAATAGTAATTTCATTATTAGTATACCTAGCCAACCCTTCTATTTGTAATAGTAGGAAATGCTGCTTCAACTTCGAAGAGGACCTGCCCTCCTTCAACCAGTCGTAATGACCCCGAGGTAGGGTTAAACTGTTGTGGATCAAGTTTTCCTAATACTGCAATGTATAGGGGACATCTTCGTTCACAACAGCACTTATCTAATAATGGTATTTTATTGGAGGATGGAGTTTTCGAAATTGCCAGCAGTTTTAACCGACGCGTTGCTTCATATAGAATTTCTGACAATCAAAATTCCGATATACAAACTTTTTTGGCTGAATCTAAATTACGATCTATCCGGTTGATTAAAAATGCTGTTGAGCGGGTATTATCGGGGGTTAAGGTGCAGTTTGAATTATTTGCTCGCTATGTTAAGCCTCAAGCGGATGAGCAAGTAATCGAAATAAAATCCTTTAATACTCGATATACCGTTGTGACGCAGTCATCTGACGTTAGCGATATTTTTGATCAACTGTCTAGCATTATAATCACAAAATCGGAGGAGTTTCAGGAGAGAGATTCGGGGTGGGCGTTGGTTTCGGTCTCGCATTTAGAAATTAATATAAATTCTTTTACGCCCCTCAGCGGATCATCTTACCTCGAACTACCTCCTTCAATTCAAAATAAAAAGGCATGCATCAACATCAAAAATAACGATGACGCATGTCTAGCTTGGTGTTTAACTGCAGCCCTCCATCCTGCTAATATTAATGTAGTTAGGGTAGCTTCCTACCCCCATTATTCTACCGTTTTGAATTTAGAAAATATTAAATTTCCTGCTAAAATTAACGATTTACCAAAAATTGAGGATTTAAATAATTTGAGTATCAATCTCTATACTTTAGCTTTTAATTCGGATTCGAAAAATTATGATGTTGTTGGGCCCATATATTTTACTAAATCTAGAAAAGATATTCATGTAAATTTATTATTGATTGAAGAAGGAGAGAAATCTCATTACGTGTTGATTAAAAATCTCTCCAGACTAATTTCTTCACAGATTAGTAATAATGGACATATGACACATTTGTGCGACGGGTGTCTGATATACTTCAGAACAGTTGGACAGTTAGTTGCTCATCAGCAATTTGATTGTAATCATTTATATACCGTTCTACCTTCAACCGAACCCCATAAATCAAAATTGGGTGATATGATACCCCAAAATATTTTGAAATTCAATGACTTTGAAAAGAAATTGTTTGTGCCTTTTGTTATTTATGCCGATTTTGAGTGTATCTTGGAACCAATTCACTCTTGTAGCAGTGATCCAGCTATTCCGTATACGAGGTCTACTCATAAGCATGTTGCTGTGAGCTTTGCCTACAATATCGTTAGTAAACATAATTCTAGTTTAAATAAATTTGTGACGTATGCTGGTTTGGATTGCTCAACAGTATTTATCACGCGATTGACGGATGATGTAAGAGATATTTATAAAAAGTATTTAAAAATTGTCGTTCCAATGAATCCTTTAACTATTGACGAGAGAAATAATTTTAATAATGCAGTTATCTGTCACATTTGTGATTTGCCATTGAATGGAGATAAAGTGGCAGATCACTGTCATTTAACGGGTAAATTCAGGGGTGCCGCGCATTCAAATTGTAATCTAAATTTCAAAATTCCAAATTTTATTCCCTTGTTTCTACACAACATGAGTCATTATGACAGTCATCTATTCATTAGAAATTTGGCAAACGATAATTTAGACATAAACGTTGTTCCGGTTAATAAAGAAAAATATATCAGTTTTACGAAAAAAGTTTTAGTTGATAAATACACTGATAAAGCGGGCGTAAACAGAGATATATATGTAAATTTACGATTTTTAGATTCTTTTCGCTCCATCGAAAAATTGTCAAATAATTTATCTATAACCGATTTTAAAGCCGTTAAATCACATTTTCCAGATATTGACCAATTCAATTTAATTAAACGCAAGGGAATTTTCCCATATGAATATATAGATAGTTTTGAGCGATTGAATGAATCAGCACTACCTCCAATAGATAAATTTTATAGTACTTTAACAGGAGAGGGTATTTCTAATAAAGATTATATGCATGCTCGAGATGTTTGGAACATTTTCGGGTGTAAATCTTTATTGGATTACTCAAATCTATATTTAAAAACAGATGTTTTATTATTAACTGACATTTTTGAAAATTTCCGTGAAATTTGTCATAAAACATATGGTTTGGATCCTGCACACTATTTTACATCGCCGGGTCTCTCTTGGAGCGCCATGTTGAAATATACCAAAATTGAATTGGAGTTACTCACTGATATTGATATGCATCATTTTATTAAAAATAATATTAGGGGCGGGTTAACGCAATCTTGCTTGAGATATGCTGCTAGTAATAATAAATATTTAAATACATTTGATGCGAGTTCTCCAAATTCGTATTTAGTTTACTGGGACGCAAACAATCTATATGGGTGGGCAATGTCGCAGTATTTACCATTTGGCGGTTTCAAGTGGCTAACAGATATTGAAAACTTTGATGTTTTATCAATCGCGGATGATTCAGACATCGGGTACTTTTTAGAGGTAGATATCGAGTATCCAGAAGTATTACACGATAACCATAATGATTTACCCTTTCTTCCCGAGAGCATGAAGCCTCCTACATCTAAATTTCCCAATAAGAAATTAATTGCAAACTCGCACGATAAATCTAAATATGTTATACACTATAGAAATTTAAAGCAAGCAGTAAATAACGGACTAAAAATGATTAGAATTCATCGTATTTTGGAATTTAAACAGTCAAATTGGCTACAAAAATATATCGATTTGAATACTGCTTTTAGAAAAAATGCTCGAAACGATTTTGAAAAAGATTTTTATAAATTGCTAAACAACTCGGTCTTTGGTAAAACTATCGAAAATGTTGACAAGCGTGTAGACGTGAAATTAATAACTCATTGGGAAGATATAGGAAAACGGAGGGGCGCTTCTAGCTTGATAGCAAAATTAAATTTTAAAAATATTAGTATTTTTGCTGAAAACTTTGTTGCTATTCAGATGGAGAAACTTAAAGTTATTTATAATAAACCCTTATATATAGGTTTCTCCGTTTTGGAATTATCAAAATTGTTAATGTATGACTTTTATTATGATTATTTGAAGCGTGTCTATGCTGAACGGGTAAATCTATGTTATATGGATACCGATAGTTTCATTTTAAAAATTTATACCAATGATATCTATTGCGACATGAAACAAAATTTATATAAATTTGATACGTCAAACTTTTCGGCCGACAACGTTTATAACATGCCGCTCCAAAACAAGGCGGTTCTCGGTTTAATGAAAGATGAGATCGCAGGTAAGGTAATGAGTGAATTCGTCGGATTACGGGCCAAAGTTTATGCTCTACAGGTTGAAGGTAGACAGGTGAAAAAATCTAAAGGGGGGAAACATAACGTAGTAAAAAATGCAATTAGTTTGGAAGATTACAAAATTTGTTTATTCGAACATGAATTAATTTATAGACGTCAAAATTTATTTCGTAGTAAATTACATGAGATTTCCTCCGTTGTACAAAATAAATTGACCCTATCGCCTTTTGATGATAAACGGTATATTAATGGGGATGGTGTACATACCCTAGCTTGGGGTCATCACAACATCGTTGAATAATCGGATGGCGAGTTAAATTGGTAATTATAAATTAGACATAAAAGAATGTGTTACTTAATATTACTTCTGTTATAGTCTCCAAACGGCTTGAATTCCCTCCCCTCTACTAATATATTTGTTATGTGTAAGCATATATGTTGTGTACAATATATGATATCGAAAAAGAACTAATTAAATTTGATTTTAATAATTTTTTATTTAAATTTAAATATAACATTGTAAAATTTATGATTATTTCTATGATTTTAATAAATATAAAAGCATGTAATATTTATATTAACAATTAAACTTAATAATAAAATTATACAGTAACATACGAATATTATATTGCAAATATATTTAGTTTGAATAATATATAAAAAATGTATAATAACATATTGTAATTTATATATATAGTTTGAATAATATATGTTTAAACTTTATTTCCTCTTTCATTTATTGCTTCAAAGTGTCTAGACATTTTGTCTTCATTAGACACTTTTTTTCTTTTTGATTCACCCTCGTACATCAATTATATTAAAACTTTTTTGATTCGCCCTCGTACATCAATTATATTAAAAGCAAAAAAAAAATTTACTTCTGTTTACATCTTAATCATCAAGTATCATATTACACCACAGGCAGCAATATTGTAAATATATACAGTTTTTAATAATAAATGTTTAAAACTTAATTTCCTCATTCTTTTATGTATTGCTCTCTTATTAAAAAAATTAATATAAAAACATGTATAACAGTATATTGTAATTTATATTTATCATATTTGATATTATTGTGATTTACCTTGTATATATAGTTTATATAATAAATATTTAAACTTATTTTTCCTCTTTCATTTATTGCTCTCTTAATAGTGAAATATTCAAAGTGCTTAGACAGGTTTCACCGAGAAAAGTCGTGTCCTATCATGTTTAAAAAAAAATATGACGTAATAATTTCCTAAAGCTGGTTTTAGAAAATAATGTATTGCGCATTTTAATTGTTATCTTAATTATATAGCGCGCCGGATGTAACTTCCTTCAGTGTTCATCTAGCTTTCAACGAGTGCGGCTGTGTTTTATTGTGAGGTTATGTTTTTATTGTGAGGTTATGTTTCGGTGGTCCCACTAGGGGGTGTGTGGTTATGTTTCAGAGGGCCCCACAAGGGGGCCTACCATCTTGTAAGTATTTTTTTCTTTTTTGCTTTTTCAAACTTACTGTGTGGTTATTTTTTTGTTGAGTGCACGCATGTCTTATTAAATTGTGAGGTTATGTTTGGAACTTCAACTATTCCTTCTTCTCCTTTTGAATCTATATAGTGTTCTATCATGTTTTAAAAAAAAATATGACGTAATAATATACTTATAACACGTCGGATGTAACTTCCTTCAGTATTCATTTAACTTTTGTCTAGTGCGGTTGTGTTTTATTCAATTGTGAGGTTATGTTTCGGTGGTCTCATTAGGAGGACCGTGTGTGGTGATGCTTCAGAGGGTTCCACTAGGAGACCGTGTGTGCTGATGTTTCGGAGGGTGCTTCAGAGGGTCTCACAAGGGGGGCTTTAGGGGTGATGCTTGTGAGGACCCTACAAGGGGCTTTCCATCTTGTAAGTATTTTTTCTTTTTTTGCTTTTTCATACTTACCCTCATCCGCCTTTTTGTTTTCTAATGTCTTTTTGGCTTGATGCATTTTTGCTTAACTCCTCCGTCCGCCATTTTGTTTTGTTTTTTTCTTTTTGTTCAGAGCTGTGGTACTGATACTGGTACTGATACTGGTACTGAATTGTGCTACCTGATACCTGCTACTTGCACGTCATTGGGTTGGGTTGTGACGTCATTGTTATGTAAGTATTACGTCATTGGGTTGGGTTGTGACGTCATTGGGTTGATTGAAGGTCAATGACCTTGAAGGTCAAGGTCGTTGGGTTGTGACGTCAGAAGGCCACGGTCAAGGTCGTTGGGTTGGGTTGTGACGTCAGAAGGCCAAGGTCATTGGGTTGGGTTGTGACGTCAGAAGGCCAAGGTCAAGGTCGGTGGTGGTGGTGGATCCAGAATCGGCAAATCCTATCTACTGAAATTGCGGCCCAATTTTTGCTATTTTACTTATAACCCCATGCTGTACAGGCCTTTGTACAGCAACCTCAAAATTTGGAGGGCTGCAGTTGCAAATTACACCATAATATATATCGGCGTTAATTGATCGATGCACGTGTACATTGGGGGCAGGGGGGAAATGTTAAATTGAGATTGCGTAGACATCGATTTATTTCTGCCTGTAATTGGTAGGGGGCGCAAATTAAAATTTATTGAACTTTTAGAATCAGATGTTTTTGTTGACAGTTTTAAATTGATATTCATCTATACAGTAATTATTAATCACATTTAAATATATTAACTTTAATATTAAAATTGTATGCGCGTAAGTACTTATTCTTCATAATTCGAGTAATTTATTAATCTTTTGACACTTTTTTCTAAATTTGGTAGTAAATATTAGTGATGTGTAAAACTGCTATTTTTCATTAGCAGCTACAAACTGCTACTGCTACTTTTCATTAGCAGTTTAGAAAAACTGCTACTTTTTGTAGCAGTTTCTCCTATATAGCAACATACGTACTATATACTTTAAATAAAGCATTTTTCATTAAATACGGCTTTTTTTAATATCTTATTGTCTTACATAATAACTAATAAACGTTACAACATTTTCTGTCTTTTTCAATATTGATTGTTATTTGGTTTTGCTATAATCAATACAAATGCAATTAAATTCTGGTATTTCAAAAATGATTATATGTATTACCTTAGTATTAAAATAAACCATCCATTTTTTATTACTAATACGTGAAAGAAGTTTCTGAATCGATAGTTTATAAATAGTTCTTAAAATAGTTCTAATCTGCTGCATAAAAAATATTGCTAGCTTAATATTACTTGATATTACTTTCCGTTAAAGCTGCTACGTCAGAAATATTTACATCGGAAAACTGTTACAAAAAGTAGCAGTTTCTTTTCATATTCGTTAGCTGCTACAAACTGCTAATGATAGTTAGCAGTTTCAAAATAGCAGTTTGCCTCGTAGCAACCCATCACTAATGTTACGTGCCTTAATTCCAAATTTTGTTGGTAGTGTTATTAAGCTGTCCTGTATTGCAATTGTTTTTGTGTTGTAATTTGCCAGATATAGCATTTTGTGTGAAAAACGTATCATCTTTTTATATATAATACATAATCTTTACTTCTATATACTGGTTATACCAGTCTTGGATCTTATATATATAGTGTTTTATATTTAGAGTGTTTTATTTAGCAGGCTTTGTTTATATATGTGTAATATATTAATATTATACATAAAGTACATGAATTTTAAAGTTGTTTAAGTTAGTATTGAACTTTTTATTTATAGTGTTTATTTGTTTCATCAGAAATTGCCTTTAGGTAAGTGCCCTACTTTGTATTAATGAAATATAAAAGAACTGTTTAATTAAAAGAAAAACTCTTGTGTATGCAGACATTTATTATGTACGTTCCTGTGCTGTATTAGGCTGCCTCGATAAAACAAGTAAGACATTATTTTCCAAATCCTCGTTATGATCGAGAGAGATTTACTATGTGGTTAGTGGTAAATCCTGAATTGAAAAATATGGATCCAAAGGAAGTGTACACTTTAAAAAGGATCTGTAATAAGCATTTCTTACCACAACATATAAGTAGAAATGGACGTTTATACAAAATAGCTGTTCCATTGGTAAATTTGTCATCACAATGTAAGTTCTTTATTTATATATAATGTAGATGTTTATATATTCTTGATTATTTTGGAAAGCTTCAGAAATGCACAAAATTATGTCTTGTTTATTTAAATTTTGTTTGAAAGTGACATACAAACTGATATTAATAGGTTTGTTAATTTAAAGTGGCTGCTGGAACATAATTACATTAATGTAAATGTACCTGGTCAAGAAGAACAGACATCACTTCAAAGTAGAACTACTGACATTGATGGTGAGATTAGTTTCAATTTGAAATAGTTTTGTGAGTAATATTTTGGCAGCTGCATAATGCCTATTATTTTATTTCAGTTCATCAGCCACAACCATCATCGTCAAGAATAGAGCCTACAGTTTCCATAACTGCCACAATTGTTCCTTCTACTTTACAACAAAGTACTACTTTTATGGAAGTAGATGAACTACAACCATCCACTTCAGCAGTAACTGAAATACAGAAAACGACTGCAGAAATTGGTAAAGTATAGGATATAATTATGAAATTAAATGTATATATTTTTAAATATTTTAGAAAATTCTGCATTATTGGGAGGTTTAAAAAAAAGAAAGGTCATTTCATCACTATCTATGTCTAAAAAATTGCTTCATGAATTTATAAATATCAAGAAAGAACTTGCTAGATCCAAAAGACAGCAGTGTAGTTTAAAACAGCGATTGAAGTTAGCCAAATCTGTATCAAATACAACATTATTTCAAAATATTCATCAATGGAGCCCGCTTGTTGCAAACTTTTTTTTGGAATTTACTGCAAGTGAGAATTAATGAATATTAAATCACATTCTTACATGTAAATGTCGACTTATTTGATGCGTTCGAAACTACAATCCGACAGACTAAGTCTGTACTAGTATGCAGAACACACCCTTTCGCGACAACGAACTTCCTGGTGATTAGGTTAATTAAGAATTAAGAAATACTGAAAAAACAAGTCTATCACGTGAGGAAACGCACAGACGCCGTTTCGTTCTAATTGGAACTTCTCAATGTACGGTATTCCCTCATGACGGACATTGCTTTTTCATTTCTATACTTTCTGTATATATAGTTAACATTTGGAATTTACTGCAAGTGAGAATTAATGAATATTAAATCACATTCTTACATGTAAATGTCGACTTATTTGATGCGTTCGAAACTACAATCCGACAGACTAAGTCTGTACTAGTATGCAGAACACACCCTTTCGCGACAACGAACTTCCTGGTGATTAGGTTAATTAAGAATTAAGAAATACTGAAAAAACAAGTCTATCACGTGAGGAAACGCACAGACGCCGTTTCGTTCTAATTGGAACTTCTCAATGTACGGTATTCCCTCATGACGGACATTGCTTTTTCATTTCTATACTTTCTGTATATATAGTTAACATTTGGAATTTACTGCAAGTGAGAATTAATGAATATTAAATCACATTCTTACATGTAAATGTCGACTTATTTGATGCGTTCGAAACTACAATCCGACAGACTAAGTCTGTACTAGTATGCAGAACACACCCTTTCGCGACAACGAACTTCCTGGTGATTAGGTTAATTAAGAATTAAGAAATACTGAAAAAACAAGTCTATCAACGGGAGGAAACGCACAGACGCCGTTTCGTTCTAATTGGAACTTCTCAATGTACGGTATTCCCTCATGACGGACATTGCTTTTTCATTTCTATACTTTCTGTATATATAGTTAACATTTGGAATTTACTGCAAGTGAGAATTAATGAATATTAAATCACATTCTTACATGTAAATGTCGACTTATTTGATGCGTTCGAAACTACAATCCGACAGACTAAGTCTGTACTAGTATGCAGAACACACCCTTTCGCGACAACGAACTTCCTGGTGATTAGGTTAATTAAGAATTAAGAAATACTGAAAAAAGAATGTAAGAATGTAAGAATGTGATTTAATATTCATTAATTCTCACTTGCAGTAAATTCCAAATGTTAACTATATATACAGAAAGTATAGAAATGAAAAAGCAATGTCCGTCATGAGGGAATACCGTACATTGAGAAGTTCCAATTAGAACGAAACGGCGTCTGTGCGTTTCCTCACGTGATAGACTTGTTTTTTCAGTATTTCTTAATTCTTAATTAACCTAATCACCAGGAAGTTCGTTGTCGCGAAAGGGTGTGTTCTGCATACTAGTACAGACTTAGTCTGTCGGATTGTAGTTTCGAACGCATCAAATAAGTCGACATTTACATGTAAGAATGTGATTTAATATTCATTAATTCTCACTTGCAGTAAATTCCAAATGTTAACTATATATACAGAAAGTATAGAAATGAAAAAGCAATGTCCGTCATGAGGGAATACCGTACATTGAGAAGTTCCAATTAGAACGAAACGGCGTCTGTGCGTTTCCTCACGTGATAGACTTGTTTTTTCAGTATTTCTTAATTCTTAATTAACCTAATCACCAGGAAGTTCGTTGTCGCGAAAGGGTGTGTTCTGCATACTAGTACAGACTTAGTCTGTCGGATTGTAGTTTCGAACGCATCAAATAAGTCGACATTTACATGTAAGAATGTGATTTAATATTCATTAATTCTCACTTGCAGTAAATTCCAAATGTTAACTATATATACAGAAAGTATAGAAATGAAAAAGCAATGTCCGTCATGAGGGAATACCGTACATTGAGAAGTTCCAATTAGAACGAAACGGCGTCTGTGCGTTTCCTCACGTGATAGACTTGTTTTTTCAGTATTTCTTAATTCAAACTTTTTTGTTAGCCAAGCAAATAATGCTAAGAAACTTATACATGGAAGAAGGTTCTCATTGGATGATAAAGTATTAGCTTTGGCAGTTTCTCGACAAAGTGGTAAGGGTTACAGATATTTGTCGAAACTATTTGCATTGCCATCCAGGAAAACCTTATCGTCTTTACTGAGCAAAGTAGCATTAGAACCTGGTGTAAATAGTTACATCTTTGAACATTTAAAAAAAAGCGTTGGTAAATTAGCAGAAAAAGACAAATACTGTGTTTTGATATTGGATGAGATGGCTTTACACCCAAGCTTGTTATGGAATCCTTCCAAAGATATTGTTGACGGTTTTGAAGATTATGGCTATGAACAAACTTCAAAAATAGCTGATCATGCTTTGGTGATTTTTTTAAGAGGCATATCAAAAACATGGAAGCAACCAGTATATTATTCCTTTTGTGAAGGAACAACAAGTACTGCACTTCTTGCACAACTTATAGAAAAAAAAACACAAAAAGTGTTTGAAGCTGGACTGAAAGTTTTGGCAATTATTTGCGACCAAGGTTCTACGAATGTCGCCGCTATAAATCGATTGGTTGTGCAAACAAAAGCTGATTATAGAAGACAAAAACGAAATGTACCAGATTGCAATATTATTAATATCGGTGGACTTGAAATTGTTTGTTTGTATGATCCACCTCACCTTATGAAAGGAATAAGAAACAACTTTATTGATAAGAATATTGTTTACATTAACGAAAATAAAAAAACATGTAAGGCTTCATGGCAACACATAATAGAAGCTTATAAAATTGATTTACCATCTGGAATGATACGATTGTTACCAAAACTTACTTGATTACCATGTTATTCTAGATAGCCTAAAGAAGAAGAAAATGAAGGTGTCTCTTTGCACTCAGGTATTTAGCAATCGAACAGCTTCTGCAATTAGACGAATGAGTTTAGACGGTAATTTAACTCGAAATTATTTTTACTTTTTTATAAAGATTATGTTTGTTTTAGGTAGCAAAAGTTTTGATGGCAAGATACAAATGAAACCTGAGGGAGTGCAAACTGCTGATTTAATAAATTTCTTTGATCAGCTATTTGACTCTGTTAATGGAGTCAGTCGATATCCGAAAAGTGGCAAACAGTTGCGAACAGCAGTATCAAAAACGTCACCACATATGCGGTTCTGGCTTGAAGCCATTAACAAGTTAGAAAACATGTATTTCTTTACTAATGATGGAAAGAAAGTAAAACCACCATCTTTAAAAAATTGGGTGTTAACTTTAAAGGGATTTAGAATATTATTTGATAAAATAATAAGAGAATTGGGTTTTCAATATTTCCGACCTCGCGTTTTCAATCAAGACCCACTTGAAAACTTTTTTGGCCAAATGCGCCAACATGGTGGTCGAAATATTAACCCCACATGTTCTGCATTTGCATCATATTTTAAGTCTTTGTTGGTCAATAATATGGTATCAATCCATTCTGTAAATGCGAATTGCGAAAGAGATGACACTACGGAATACCTAGTAACACTGAAAGAATTTTTAACAACAGTGTCAGAAGGAGAAACAACTGAAAATGTGCCTCCTATCGCCAACATTAGTTACAGATCGATACAATCAACTAGTGAGGCTATATCCTTTGTATCGGGATTTATAATAAAAAAAAGGAATGATGTCTGTTGGCAATTGTAATGAGTGCAGAGAAAGCATTATTACGGAACAACGTGAAAGCCATCATAGTTTTACAGAATTATTTGAATTTTCAGAACAAAGAAAGCTTCAGTATCGCAATAATAAGTTTTTTGGCAATATGAAATCAATGTACAATTTGTGTATGATATTATTGCCAGATATTTGTTTTAAAAAAGACATTTATAAAATATTATATGCAACAATTTCAAACGAAATTCGTTTAGAATACCTAATAAAGTGCGGTAGCCACAAGGAGCAACTTTGTGCCGCTATCAGAAAAGAATTTATCAAATTAATTATCTTCAATTATTTAAAGGGAGCTTCCCGTTTCTTAACAGGAAAAGACACCAGGGAAACCGCGGATACATTTTTTCAAAAGTGTAGGAATAAATATTTAAAGTCAAGACAGAAATAATTTAACATTAATGTTTGTTACTTTCTTCTAAAATCGACTCTTATTGTAATGTAGTTTAATATATTGTATGTATGCAATATAGTGAAGTTTCTGCAAGTACCTCCTTTGTCAATTAACCATTTAATAAATATTTGTACAATTTATTATTCAATTGAAAACTACTTGTTTTCAATCTATGTATTTATGTATTCAGATGTGTTTGATTCGATTAGGTTTTAAATTTGTTGAGGGGCTTGTTTAAGGGCTGACAAGCCCTTGAAAAATCCATTAACAACAGTAATGTAGTTCTTGTTAACTTAAGCAATTTGTTAATAAAATTAGAAATCATATTGTACAGCTGATTACGTAAGAAAATTTTTTTTATTTGTAATATATGCTTTGTGACAAAGCCTGACTTTTTTATTTTAATTTAAATAAAGGTTTTTGTTTTTTTAATTACAATTATATATTTTACTATTATAAAAACTTTAAAATCATTATATATGAGTATTTTTTAATACCTATCTGTACTAATATATTTTCAAATGCCTTAATTTTGCGAATCTAAATTTAATCCATGTATTTGTGAAAATATAAATAAATTATAAATATATTTTATTGAATTATGAGACGTTCAACAAAAGACAAAAGTGCAATATACGTTTTATTAAACTTATTTTTTGAATTATACAACTAATGTAATTCGCAAAGTATAAAAATCAATTTTGGTTGGATGACTGTATTTGCTAGGTTTGCTTTTTTGTTCTTTTTTTAAGGTATACATGAATTAAGAGTGATGAAAACTTGTTTAAAGGTTTGTTCGATACTTCTACAGTTTCTACATTATTCTACACTGGTGTAGTATGTGTACCATCAAACTTATGCTATACATATTACAACGGTGTAGAATGGTGAAGACTAGAGGCTACGAACAAGAATTTAAAATACTACAATTAATATATTACTAAATTTAAAAACCGCGATTTTTTTTTTAACCGACTGTGACTCTAACTACAGTTTTAGCAGGAACTATTCATAAACAGGGGACAACTTTTTAACGTTAAGTTTCCCTCTCTTACCTTATCTCTGGCTATGATGCACTGAAAATTGTTACTGTGTCAACTGTCTACGCAACAAACAAGTAAAAAGCCAAACTGAATTATCGACCGAAACAGCGCCGCGCGCGATCCTGGTCTAGATGGCGCCATCCATATTATCGTTTTGCATTAAACTTTATTATAAAAATATCAAAGCTTTTTAATATCACAATTACAAAATTAAAAAGAACCTCAAATTTAGTAAGATGTGTTACAAAAACAAATTATAACTACGTAACAATAATGACATTGTTGGTTGCCTATCGTTGAATACTACTACGCGATCATTTAAATTCTAAATTAGAGCAGTTTGTGAAATTTAAATTAAGTTGGTATATAAGTACTAATTTATAATTTGAATTGTCAAAGTGAAGTTTCAAAATGTTTGATTTAGAACATAAGATTTTTCTTACAGAATGTTATTTTAAAAACGCCGAACGACAAGAGAATGGTGAATGGACATACA
The DNA here is from genome assembly GCA_935421215.2 of Melolontha melolontha. Taxonomy (NCBI): domain Eukaryota; kingdom Metazoa; phylum Arthropoda; class Insecta; order Coleoptera; family Scarabaeidae; genus Melolontha; species Melolontha melolontha. The sequence continues at coordinate 156,500,900 of OW285238.1, forward strand.
TATTCAGTACCGCACTGCATCAATGATTTTCAAAATGCCTTCCCTAATTTTCCTGCGGATTATCAAAAATTAGTCTAAGAAATTTACACATGTGTGGCGAAATTTCGTAATGTTGGAACTGTAGGTAGGAAAGTTGGTAGTGGCGCGCCCAAAAAAAGAACTCCTGAGATTGTGGCAGATGTTGCAGTAAGAATGGAACAGGCTCCCAAAAAATCTTTTCGCAGATTAGCCCAAGAAGTAAACCTATCATATGGAACTTGTCAAAAAATATTAAAACAAAATTTAAATCTTTATCCCTATAAGATTAACGTCGTTCAAGAGCTATTCTCTCGAGATTTTCCTGTCCGAATAGAATACAGTCAGTGGTTTTTGAATAATTTAAATAACAACAACACTTTGGATTTAACATATTTTTCGGACGAAGCATGGTTTCACCTATCCGGCTATATAAACAAACAAAATATGCGTATTTGGTCTTCGGAGAATCCTCATGAGTTTATTCAATCGCCTCTCCATCCGCAGAAAATTGGTGTTTGGCTAGCGGTTTCTCGAAGGCGTATATTTGGACCTGTGTTTTTGAAGGAACGATAAATGCTGAGAGATATCGAAATAATTTACTTGAACCGTTTTTCCAAAATCTTCATGATGACGAACTTTTACATGGGTATTTCCAACAGGACAATGCAACAGCTCACAAAACAAGGGAAAGTGTGGCTCGAATTCGCGAGTTTTATGATAATCGAGTCATTGAATTTCCGTCTCACAGTCCGGACCTAACGATTCTTGATTATTTCATTTATCCGTATGTGAAAAACACAGTTTACAAAAATAACCCACATGATCTTGAAGAACTACAAGAGGCAATTTCTAATGCATGCAACGCTATAACCGTTCAGATGTTGGAAAATGCTTTTGAAAATATGAAACGGAGGATTAACAGTTGCATTGCAACAGGGGGAGAACACTTTGAACACCTTTTGTAATTCACAATAAAACTAATTTATCTTGTAATGCTTTCATTTCCATTAAAATTATATCGATTACACATAAGATTGACAAATGTCACAAAGTATAACATAACCGCAAATTTCAATTAATCAATAATTGACATTCTGGACAACCTAATAAAAAAAACCCGTCTGCTATAATTTAGAATTTAAATGATCGTATGGTACAATAAGATTAAGAACAATTTCTGTAACGGAAAAAAAATTGCTTTTACAGTAAACCCGTTTTTTTAAACGAGTAGGCCGATGTGTCAGCGTATTTTTGAAGGATACCAACGCTCGACCATCAACCGTCTTCTGTTTAATAAAAACGCTCCAAGTCAAAATGCGTTATTCGTTATTAAATTTAAGCGCTGCACGATTGAGCATATTACGTGCGTGTTTACCTTTAAAAAATAAATTTAATTTGGATACAATAATTGTTATGTACACTAGTGCGTAGCATGCAAAGCGAATTTCATTTTTTTAATCAATAAGAAAATTGGCATAATATATTCAATCCGAAAACGACTGTATAAGATCTATTATAGGCGTGTTGTTAAGATATTCGCGTTCAATCCAAGAGTTCGAATTATTGCGAATCCAACTTTTTTTTATTTCGTAATATTGCGCAATTTGATGTATTATTGTAGCTGATTAGAAATTATAATGGACAAGACCTAAATAGCTCAGTTAGTAAAGAGTTAGATAGGTAATTACAAGGTTTTGAGTTCGATTCCTATCGCCGCCTTTTTTTATTGAGAATGCAGTTGTTCTTAAGTCTGAACTGGTGAGATCTCGAGTGGCCATAGAGATTGAGGACCCACGAAGATTGACGGGCAACTGAGTGCTGCCAAATATTCTCAAAACATTTCTCGGTTTTGGGACTCTTCCATCTATTCATGACTTACAGTAATATCGAACAACAATGACCTGATTCGCCAAAGGCTCATGGATTGATGGTCGTGCCGATGATTCTCTTCGATAGACACATACCTATAAACGGTATAAGCTGTCGTGAAAGAGGAGATGCTGTAAGAATAGATCGGATTGTAGTCGGAATGAAAACGGGGAATGTTTTGCACATATTTTTATTAATTCTGTAAATATTCTGAATCCAAGAATTATCATGAAGGCATAGTCGAATATTGGGGTGTCGAAAACAAATATTTCCATGCCATGACAACGTTTACGTTCACGTCTTTGTTAAAATTACCAACGCTTGATCAACGTTAAACGTTGTCGTATACGTGCGATATTTTTTGATAATTAAGACACAAACCGAACATGTTTACAATATCATTAAAGTTTTAATAGCGATCTCTAAATGAAAATCCATAATGGAGTGTTCAGATATTTTAGTAGACTTCGAACAATTAGGTGTATCTTTTTTATGTGCGTATAATAGTTGAATACAGTTGGGGTATGCAAAATGTATTTGGTAATAATTTTTAAGACCTTTGCCATGCGCCATTTGGCTTGGTCCAGAAATGAAAAGCTATTTTTGGGGTATCTAAAAACTAGGGAATTTATAAAGGTTTTTCCTGGTTCTTAAAATAATTTTACTTGGAGTGTCGAGGATTTTAAGTCGCTTTAAGTTGTTTTTCATTGATTTTTCCATGCGCCAATAGGCTTGGTCCAGAAATTCACCAATAGTTGAATCTTTAGATTTTACTCTTTCCCATGCTATATTTTCTAAAACTTTATCTGCTTTATGTCTTTCTTTTGTATCTTTATTATCTCTATAAAATATATCATGTTCTTGACAACCTTCATCTAATTTATTAATTGGTTTATCACCTCTTATTAATCTTTTATCTAGATCAGTAAAAGGACCACAGTAATTATATCCTGGTAGATGCATCTCAGGTAATGGTAACTTATTAAGTAGATAATTAAATAGACCTTCTCCTTCAATAATTTTCTTTGGTAATGATAATATAAATGTTGTTAAATATTGTATACCTTTTGGAGTATTAATAATTTTCTCTAATTCTTTAACAAGAAAGTGTAAAATTCCAAGTTTTTCATTATGAAAATTATTATTACCAGCTCGTTCTTGAGCTGCAATATAGGTCATTCTAGTTGTTAAATCATTTCAATTTTCAATGTATTTATATTCTATTGGATTATTATTATATTCAACTAATCCAGAACCTACGAATTCCTTACCACGTTTTATATTTTCCCAAATATTTGAAATTAATAGATTATATTTATTTCCCTTACTTGATTTTGGTTTTCCAGTTAATTTATTATTATTTTGATATATTGACTCTGTTTCTACTATTATATTTGCATATGCTTTCAAATCGTCCATTGTATATAAATTTGTTTCCGGAGCACTAATATATGTTAATAATCTTCACAATCCTCTTGTACCCTTAATTTTTCTATCATTTAGAATAATATCATCACCATCAAAATTTATATTATCTTTTCCAATTTTATGTACATTATTTACATCATCATACCATATACCAAATGCTTTATCATTAGCTCTTGGTAGATATTCTTTAGCAAACATACCTAATTGAATTACTTTCTTTGGTGTAGAAGAAGATGGAAGAATAGCAGGAGATAATGATCTTTCATCTTTAAGTTCTTGAGCTTTCTTTGCTTTTGCAATTTCTTTGCGGATATTTTTTTTTATTTTCTCAACATCCATTTATAACAAAAATTAACGTAGACGTTAACGTTAACATAACGTAATGATTATCCTAACGTGATTTAAGTTGATTCATATAGCGTCTATTTTTTAAATCTATTGAAATAAAACCGTATTGTTGTTTCCAGAATTTATTACAAATATTTTTAAATTCTTTTAATGTCATGTCACTTCCAACAAAATCTTCCCATATCTTTTTAGTATAATGCTCACTTTGTTCAAATATTATTAAAAAATTAAGATTTGTTCTAATTACTTTCAGATCTACAAGACTATAAGATTGAGATAAATAAATACAAGATATATTTTTTGGTCTTGATCTAACAAAATATTCTTTTATAATTCCTTGTTTTTCCAAAATACAATCGTCAAAAATTATTAAACTATTTGGTTCACATTCATCAACAGGTATTACATCATCACAATTATCATAAAAATGTGTTTCAATATCTATGTCATTAAATATTTGTTGTAATGTTTGATAAATTGGTTGTTCTATTGATTTTGTGAAAATATGTAAATTTTCGTACTTCCGGGCCTAAAGTGACAACTTCACTCCCTTGTGACAGGTACTATAGTGTCACATTTAATCCCTCCGGGATTAAATATTGACGAAACTCCCGGAACGATTAAATCAAAAACAAACGAATTTAAGGGATATTTTATTGAAAAATATAATTAATTAGAATGGTAATTAACGTTAATATTCAAATTAATATTGTGACAGTTCGTCATATTGACCAGTCTTTCCTGGGTTAATGCAGCAGGTAACTGACGAGTAACAGATAGGTCCTTTTCATATTGAACTGGTGTTTGTTTCGAAGATCCTGCGGAAACAGGAAGCGAGAATGAAGACTGTGGCATAACTATAGTGGACGAATCAATATCAGATACACCTTCTTCACTCATGATACCAATAATTATCAATAACAATGTTTCTTTACAATGACACTAGTAATGACAATGTTTCTAAATTATAATTGTCACAACGCAATGTTACTATGGTAACTTATTTCAAAGACAGTTTATTAAATGAGTTGAAGAGAGAAAAAACTGATTGAAATTATTGAAATAATTAATAAAATCATACCGGAAGTACGAAAAGTATCGTATATACCTTGCGACTGAAGTACATTTAATCCTTCAGGTAAATTATGGCCCTCCCTGCGGTCGGGCCATAAACTTTACCTTCAGGATTAAATGTACTACTTCAGTCCCGCGGTATATAATGTACTATTTCATATGGTATCCAATATTTTGTGATAATATTCCATAATAATGTTGTTTTTCCCGATCCAGATTTTCCAATAATTAAACATCTAAGTGGTAATGGAAATATGGAGTTTGATTCTTCTTTCTGAAACTCTATAGGGGTTATTTTATATTTTTTCATTTATTCCTAAATTTTTTATTTATAAATGTCACTACTAAAGCTCAACGGAAAACAATCTATTGCTTCTCTTAATTTCACTAATATAATTAGTGATAATAGAGTTAGTGTTGATGAGAATTATGAAATCGGTGTCTCTGATCATTATTTTAAAGATGTTAAAATTCCTGAAGGTATTTACTTAAATTCAGATACAAGAATATCATTTGGTAACAATGAAACATTAATAATAAATAAAGGTTTTTATACTATTGCAAATTTAAATAACTTTGCAAAACCATTAAACTATAATTTTGCATTTCAACAATATGAAAATGTAAAAATAGAGGTTGTATCCGATATAAATGTTATTATTGATCCATATCTATGTCAAGTTTTAGGAATTCGTTATGTTACTGAATATTTTCCAGAACTAAGAAATAGTCAAAGTAGATCAATTAAGAGATTTCCAAAAGGAAATTCTATTACTCTAGTAAAACCCGTTCTTATAATAGATATTTACATAAGTATAAATTCACAAAAAGAAAAATTGATATATACATTCAAATATGAACATCTTAAAATAGTAGAAAAACCTTCACATATTACATATATTTCTCTAAATAAAAATATAAAATATATTGAAAATATAACACTAACTTTAAAAAATGATGAAGGAAATAATGCCGAATACTTAAAGATTTTAACATATATTTACATTTAAAACATTGTAACCAAAGTGTAGATTCACAAAACACAAACAATAAACAAATAAAGATGAGAATGTAAGATATTTTTTATTTATAAATGACAATATTTAAAATTTATGGAAAATTATCTAAAGGTACTCTTCATTTGGAACATCCACTTAATATTGATGGTCGATGTTATGAAAGTGGAGTAATTGCATTTCGTTATCCTTATTGTAAAAAGAATCCAGGATTTGAAGTTGAATCAGATAGTAAAATGACTTTCGGTGAAACAAAAAATGAATTATTATTTCCAAAAGGTTTTTATTCTTTGAATGATATTAATAAAAAAATTTCCAAATTTATAAAACCACTCAATTATTATTTCGAGATTCAATTATATGATAACAAAACAATAGAAATTTCATCTGATATTAATTTTACAATGGACAAAGATTTATGTAAATCATTAGGATTCATACATAAAAAAGAATTTATGCCATTTGCTTCTAGTAGAATTAAGGGAAGTATTACTAATAATTTTTCAGTTTCTTTATTAACACCTGCTCCTATTATAACAGAAATACATTGCGATATTGTTGAATCAAGCATAAGTTCACATAATATTCATACTCATAAACATAAAGAAGAAGATTTAATTTATGTATTCTCTTATGATTCAAATAAAACAATTGAAAAACCAACAAATATTTTATATATACCATTACGTAGAGAATTAAAACAATTATCTACAATAGATATAAATTTATTAGATTATAATGGAAAAAAATATAAAGGTTTCGATGAATTTACACTTTACTTACATTTGAAAAAATTAAAATTAGATGAGGATCATAAAGTATTAATTAGAATGTAGATAATATGTTATATGTTAAATTTATTTATAAAAAAGTACAAAACATCCCTCGAATTTGCTCCGACTACAATCCATTCTATTCTTACAGCATCTCCTCTATCACGACAGCTTATACCGTTTATAGGTATGTGTCTATCGAGGAGAATCATCAGCACGACTAATACTTCCCAAATTAATGAGACGTAGTCATTATTGTTCGATATTACTGTAAATAGTGAATAGATGGAAGAGTTAGTCTCAAAACCGACAAATGTTTTGAGAATATTTGGCAGCACTCAGTTATCCATCAATCTTTGTGGATCATCGATCTCTATGGCCACTCAAGATCTCACTTGTAGTTACTTGCATACTGTTTTCTCGTGAAAGTGTCCGTATGCCATACGTTTCCGTAGATAGCTTCACTCGAACGAATATTTGGCAAATAAATAATAGCAATATAAGTATAAAAACTAATTAACAAATTTATTATAAAAACACTTGGCTATTTCACAATTTTTTATTAGATTATTTCTAACATATGTTTCGGCTGTTATGCCATTGTCAAATGAGTATCTTAAAACTAAAACTTAAAACAGTTAGAAATAATCTAATAAAAAATTGTGAAATAGCCAAGTCTGTTTTTATAATAAATTTGTTAATTACAAAATGTTTCACCAAGAAGTGTCTGCTACGTCAATTAATGAAATAAAAACTAATATAACGGGTGTTCAGAAACATTCGAAGTCAAGTGGGCTCTGAACAAAAAATCGTATATCTTTACTTAAGTCAGAATCTAATATCGAAGATACTAATTTGATAATCTGTCCTATAAAATTGTATTAAGTAAATGTATCAATCTATCTCAGACATGACTTCATATTTTCAAGGCCTACTTTGACTTCGAATGTTTCTGAACACCATCCATCTCAACTAAAGAGGGATGGCAATGGAATATTTAAGATGGAATTCGTAGGTAGTTACCACACCTGTAAACGCGCGCTAACAATACCACCTATATACAAGGCCGTGCAACAAGCTATGATGAGTCATCACGATGAGGCTTACTTAATACACTGAATTACACAGCAAGCATAGTTTCAAATGTGAATTTTGTAGTCGCAAAATATAAATATCAATGAAATACTTTTTATGATCAATTAATTTGGTATCACTATAATTAATTATAAATGAAATTCTAAAAATGGATCGGAAGAAATACAAAATTCATTTGAGAATGGCATAACAGCCGAAACAATTGTTAGAGAATTTAAATAAATCTCATAGTGAAACAAGCCAAGTGTTTTAATTTATTTTTATTATTTACTGTATGAAGTTAAAATGTTTCACCAAGAAGTATCTGCAACAACAGCCGAGAATACTTGTAAAGCAATTTTAACGTTTTGCTTTTCTATAGTTGTAGGATATAATGCTTTCAAAGTTAACGAATATCCATATTTTATTAGCTGATGTTCTTCCCTCCTATGTAGTTGTTTAAGTGCGTCAAATGAAGCATGTTTTTCTTCAGAGCTACCCTCAGCATCAAAATTTGGATACTGCATACATTGTACTGGTTTCTTATTTATCCAGTTATTTCTAATGTTCTTCATAATATGAACAGTATCAATTAGAAAGAAAAGTGGTCTTGTAGGATCTTGTGGATGAGTATAGTGATTTAGTATTTCAGGTGGAGTTGCAAAAGCTGACATAGCCTTTTTGTTTATAGAATTGTTATCTGAGAGAACACACAAGACCTCAAATCCAATGTCTTCCAGACCAAGTATAACTTTTCTAATAAAAGTATATAAATCATTTGCCTTCATCGTTTTGACTGGTAGGACATGAACCACGTCCTTATAACTTGATAACATACTTTGAATCATAAAAACATTAGCAGATGTAGCACACTGTGACTCATTATACGCCCCACCAACAATGTTACCTGATTTATAGTCCATGTAGGGTTTAATATGAATTTCGTCTATCATTAACACCACAGTTTTATCATTGGTTTCCAACATTCTAAATGTAGAAGACACATACTGTAAAAAATTGATGTCATTTTGTTCTAAACGAGGATCAGTGGAAAGATTGCAACATATATTTTTAATAGTACGTGGTGATGGAATAGTTAAATTCCCATAGTTCCTTAGGAATTTATAGGCATGAGGCGAAATTGAAAAAAGAAGACTACAAAACAGTAAGGTTTCCCAGTTGTAACGTAATCGATTTTTGCTACAACATTTTAAAAGATTAATCTGTTCTTTTAAAAACATAACAGCATTCTTTTTTTCTGGTAATTGACTGGATAGATAACATAAAATATCAGACACAGCGTTTACATTTTCTTCAATAGTTTTATCTTCAGGACTTTTCCTTAAAAACATAGAAGCTGCATTGATAACTTTTTCCAGATTATTTATATCAGTCACATTCATGGGAAAGGCAAGTTTTGTGCCATCTTCACACACTATTTCTTTAATATTTACACCCATTTGGTTAATTGACAGGCTCAGGTTTTCAGATAAAAATATACATAATTTTAAATCAGGTAGTGAGTTTTCTTCAATATAAAAAATGCAAATGTTATGAGTTCCTTTTGCCAACACCCAGCATTTATCTTGTAACTCTATATCCAATATTATTTTATAAGCTTCGTCTAAAGTTGAAAATGATCTGCTTCAAAAATAGGTTTCTGAAGTTTCAATACTTTCTGCTAAAGCTTTTTGAATATTTTGACATTCCAATTTTTGTCTCTTTGCTGATGGACACTCTCTGCGACTTGTTTCACTCTTGCTTAAATAGCTAGGGCAACCTGGTAGTATAGATGGCACAGCATCTACAAAATTACAGATTCTACATATATATTACTGTTCACATGTCAACTAACTAACCTTGAACTAAACGTGGATGTTTCAACGTGGCTGTTAAAATTTCACCCGTAGATTCAACACAGCATGTTGTAAATCTTTCAATATCTTCTTTATGAAAGTGTAGTTCACAGACCTACAAAAAGTGATTTCTTCAGCTGATTGACTCTCATAACTTTCAATAAGTACTATATTTTAAATTAGCAATACCAATAACATAGTAAATTAATTAACACAAAATACTGAATATGCCTGAGTCGTATTTTTCATACATGTTTATGTTAAATACCAATTAAAAAATTTGAAAATACAACTTACTCTCGAACTATTAGTAGGCACAAAGCATTCCCTCTTTATGGCTTCAACCCATCGTTGCCTTAAATTGAGGTCTCTTGGAAAAGAAAAAACCATCACCTTAGGCCCGTTTTTGTAATTTCCGTTACAATTTGGTACACTACACTTCCACACCATGTTTTTTTTTTTAAGAACAACTTATATAAAATAAAACGCAAACACTCGTTCTTTTAAAGATCAAATCAGGGAAGTAATGTTCGTATTTCAAAACAACCATGTAAGGTACAATAAAAATGTTAAAAAAAGAAAAATATGAAAAAATACTTAAACAATCGTTTTGTTTTAATAGTAACAATTGGAGAATTAAATATTATTAACTTTTCGTAAAAACAGCACTTTTGAACGACTGATACAACCTCAAACCATAAACAAATCTTCAAGAATAAGCGATTATCCATGGGGGATAATGTTAAATTCCCAAGGTCGGACTTTGTTTTAGTTCAATACTACACCTGATTTGGCGCTAGTTGTATCATATATATATATATATATATATATAGATGTAAACAATAAATATTTCATCATTTTCATCGCATTCATAGATTGCATTTGTTTTTGCAGGTTTTGCGTAATAATTAAGTTCAGTTAAGGCTGTAATTTAACTTTAAAAAAATGGTGTTTAAGTGTTGTGTACCAAATTGTAAGAATACAAATAAAGACTATAAAATGCATCGGTTTCCTCACTTGGATGAAGAGGTTAGTAAACAATTAAATACTTGCTATCGCTTTATGAATAATTGTGTAATAACGTGTTTATTTAGTCATACACTATGTAATATACCATTTTCTTTATAGTTGTACAATTGTTGGATTGGCAGAATTGGCAATAAGAAATTGTTAAACATTGACCCAATTAATGTCAACAGGAATTACCGAATTTGCCATATTCATTTTAGTAATTTCTCCCGTGTACGCATTTCTCACAAAACTGGACGAAAAGACCTTAAGGCAAGAAGTATACCATCAGTCTTACTTCCTGGTAAATCATAAATAGCCTTATTTATATATTATATGTGCTTTACAATGAATTATTATAGGTTTTTGCGAAACTCCCACATTACAAAACTCATTATTAAAATATCGGACAACAATTACAACGATTGAGAATGAAAACAGTGAAGCAGGCCCTTCTAATATTGTTCAAGCACAAGAAGGTATCTACTTAAGAAATCCCCCGTTTTAACTTGTATATCAATAAATAATGTGTTACAGAATCTGCAGTATCAATTGGTACTATGTCAAACTTTCCAACTACACCCACTAAGCAAAGTATTACCTCACTGTCTTTTCGAAATGTGAAAACACCTAAATCTAGGAAAGGTAATTATTTTAATATACTTCTGATTGTTCCATGTTTTTTTTTTTGTAAGAATAGCATCAGATATGTTTTGTCTTTAATTTTTATAATATTTAGCTCACATATGTAATCAATATTTCTTATATATTTAGATCTCAGAAACCATGGCAGCTTGTTAAAGACTGTTGGTGTGACAAGAAAACAACAACTGACACCCAAGGCTCGCAAATTATATAGAATGGCAGCATATCTCAGAAAAACAGCAAGAAGAATAGAATATGAAAACATTGATATTAAAGAAAGATTCCAAATGGCAAATACATTCTTGCAATCAGAAGAGTTTCTTAGTTTGCATGTTAATCAAACAACTTGTAATTTCATTATGTCACAGATACAATTACAAAAGAAAAAGCCCAAAGGAAGGCGTTATAATATTGATAGCAAGTTGTTAGGGTTATCAATCATGAAACAAAGCCCAAAAGCTTACAGGTTTTTAGGGCGAGTATTTGCACTTCCATCTAGAAGAACCTTAATGCAATTATTAAATGAAGTGCCATTAAATTGTGGGATTAATGAATGCATTATGGAAAATTTAACTTATGCTTGTACAAAATTAAAGCAACATGATAAATTTTGTACAATAATGTTCGACGAAATGAGTTTAGAGGCCGGATTGTCATATAACACTAAAACTGACACTATTGAAGGATTCGAAAATTGTGGACACAATACGAAAGCTGTATTTGCTGACCATGTTTTAGTGTTCATGGCAAAAGGTTTATGTAAAAAGTGGAAACAGCCTCTTGCTTATTTTTTTACTGAAGGAGGGATGAAATCTCCTGACTTAGAAAGGAATTTAAAAGAAATAATCAGAGCAGTCAGATTAACTGGTCTTGAAGTAGTGGCTGTAGTTTGTGATCAACTATCGGTCAATAGATCCGTAATTAGATCACTAAAAGAGAAAACCAATGCTGAATGCATTAAAAATAATATTGAAAATCGATATGAAGGTTTTCTTGTCGATGGCATTGAAGTAGTTCCTTTGTATGATCCACCACATTTGTTGAAAGGACTACGAAATAATCTTCTGCAATATGATGCCAAATTTAAATGGAAAGAAGATCATATCCAGACAGCATCATGGAAAGATATTGTGCAGTTTTATGAGGTGAGTAAATTATGTATTATATTGTTATATAGTTTTTTTTAACTGATGTAAATATTTATTATTTAATCAAGTCAGTAATAAAAGATGCAGTTTAGCATGTTGCTGTTCATCTTTCCCTTAGACTAATATATTTTGCAATATTTGCTGTAAAAAAAATTTTTATCCAATGTTCAATTTAGTTGTCATGTGTTTATAAAACCAGGTGGCTCATATATTACTTGTTGGATAGCTGACATATTGATCAGTACTTCATTGATGTTTAATGGTAATTAATAGAGACATTTGTTTATAGATTGATGTAGGTGATTACGACACAAAGATGTGTTATAAATTAACAGATGCCCATGTGTATACTGACCATATGAAAAAAATGAAAGTTAATGTTGCAGCACAAATATTCAGCCATTCAGTTTCTGCAAGTATGAGGGCTCTTGTGAGATTAGGTAATGTAGATAAATGTTTGTAATATACAATTGAATTGTACAATTACGCCATCTTTGTCATATGTATATAAATTGCAATTGAAATTTTTTAGGACTTGGGTCTCTTCCAGCTTCATGTAGCGACACTGCAGACTTTCTTTTATTTGTGGACAAACTATTTGATAGTGTCAATGGGTCTGTCATTAAACCACAAGAAGGAAAACCATTAAGTTGTGCTATTTCTAAAGAATCACAACATTTGTATTTTTGGAATGAAGCGAAGAATGTTCTAAAGAGCATGACATTTGTTAGAAATAAAAAAGATTTTGTGCCTCCATCTGTTACAAATTTTATAGTAACTGTTCGTGGTTTACAATACATTTGGGAGAAATTGAACAGTACATTGACATATCTCTGTCCCAGAAATTTTAATCAGGACCCACTCGAAAACTTTTTTGGGTCCATTAGAAGCCATGGTGCCAGAAATATTAATCCTACACCAACTGGCTTTATGTCTTCATTCAAGTCACTTCTAGTGACAAATTTATTGAGCACCCATTCACCAGGATCCAACTGTGAAGAGGATGCGTCAGAAGGTACCTTAGACAATTTGAAAAATTTTGTAGACATTAGAGAGCAAGAGAAGGTCAGACCATCTTTTACTAATTTAGAAGGTATTAATGTTTCGCATATCAGTAAAAATATTCGAATACAAGCTGTACATTCCTACATTGCTGGCTATGTAATGCGTAGTATTCGAAAAATTACTTCAAACTGCTTAGAATGTGCAACTTTTTTAAAAAATGAAGAGGCATGTAAGCCAGAACATTTTTTGATAGAAGTCAAAGAATATAGCCGTAACAAATTATTTCGCCCAAATAGTGCTTTTTTTATTAATTTCTCGGAATGCATTGGTATTTTGCATGTTATACTTCCCAAAATATGTCACAAACGAAACATTAAAAATTATTGTATTTCAATGTTGCAAAAACATATACAAATAGATGAAAGTCTATGCAACAAGCATAATTTAAAAGATATTTTTTTAATACGTATTGTAATTTTTTTTATACATACATGGATAAGAAATATAAATAAAAGTTTGAAAGGATTAGACTATAAGAAATATTACAAGAGTAATATTCTGAATCCAATTGCAAAACTGGCTCAAAAGAGGTATGTTAAATATAAAACAAAAAATAAAAAAATTAAAATGTTAAAGAGACTCGTATAACGTAAAATACAACTACTTTTTTGCTTTTATGCGACTATAGTTTTGACATTACTGCCATTATCAAGGGAATAGAAAATAGAACTATACAATATCCTAGAATATTCAATATTACAGAATTGGTAGATTTGTATATGTTTATTGTTCAAGTAAATATTATAATGTATACATGTCTTGCAATTTTTAATCGTTTTATATTATAAATAAGATCAATTAGATTATCAATTTGTTTTTATTGTTCCCTTCAACAAATCCTTTTACCTATTTAGTTATACATACCGTTTACTGATGAAAGCATATTTTATTAAAATCTGTTCGAATTTGCAATGGTTGAACTGTAACATTTGCGTTTTAAAGAAAAAACGATGGCTTTTCGTTTGTATGGAATGATACAAATGTAACAGCTCTTCGATTGATTAGAACCACAAATTCGAACAGATAACCAAAAATTCCAACAAAAATAATGCACATTTAGAATTCAAAAAGCCCGCTGTAAATAGTAGTTACATACTACACCTGAAATGGCGCTGTTAATGCACGATAATTGAAACAGGAGTTACCAATCTATAGAAGTATATTATCTATGCGATTATCGTTGGCCTCATCTTGATGACTAATAGCTTGTCATTTCTCCTGTTTCACGGCCTTGTATATAGGTGGTATTGGCGCTAATGTTCTTTCAAATGCTTTTGACAGTTCTCTCTTAGACTTAAGTTTGGTTAACTATTGACAATTTTTTCTTTACATATTTATATAAAAAATATATAAAATTTAATTTTCAATGTTTATTATAAGACAGAATATTTCATATAGAATGTTACAATGGTTAGTACTTGAAATAAATGTAGAGATATTCATGTGCAAATGATAAATACAAATATAATTCACTAAAATAAATTTATAACAATGTATTTATTATGTAATTATTAAAGTAAATGTTCAAAATGTCCACCTTCACTTTCTAAACACAAATTAACACGTTAGCAAATACTCTGTTTTTCAAGTACCCAAACAAAAAGAAGTCTAATGGGGTCAAATCTGGAGAACGAGCTGGCCAACATCCTCTACTGATGAGTCGATCATTAAAAATATTGGTCAGATGATCTATATTGATTTGTGCTGTATGTGCTGGTGCACCATCTTGTTGAAAATAGCCATTATGTAGCTCATGCTCTTCTAAATTATTAATAAAAGGCTCTAATATCTCTTCTCTATATCTAACTGCATTTATAGTATCATTGAAAAAGAATGGTCCAATAATACTTCGTCGTGACATAGCAATCCACACTCCTATTTTGATTGGATGTAAACTTGTTTCTTGGTATACATGTGGCTTATCAGTTGACCATGTGCGATAATTTTGGCTATTGATATAACCTGCTAGGTGAAACCAAGCTTCATCAGAAAAGAAAGTTATATCTAATCTTTCATCGTCATTAATTGTATTGTTAAACCATTGGCAATAATTTATTCTTTGCTCATGAGGATATAACTGCTGTAATACTGACACTTTATATGGGTGCATATACAAATGTTTTTTAAGAGCCCTCTGCACACTTCCATATGATATATCTACAATAGTTTTTCCTATATACACATTATTTCTAGTTTTAAATTTACACACCAACCTGACTGTATAGATAATTTCCGAATAGATTTATTAGGACTGACTTGTATTCTATGCTCTATGTCAGCTATGGTGTCATTGGTCAAAACTGTTGGTGTAACTTCACGCTTTCTTTTTAAAATACTGCCTGTTTCCATGCATCGCTTCACCAATCTATCTTGATGCTGTACAAATGGGCTAAAGATAAGATCCTTCCAACAGAGCGTAAAATCTACAAAACTTTAGAAATCATTAATGGACCTCAAAGGAACTAATTTACCATATAAACTAAGGGTTGGAAACGTACCCTTAGGTCAAATAAAAAATAAAAAAAAAAAGTAACCTTACATATTGTATATTTTTCATACGTCCAGAACACGTCAAATCCAGGATAATCGTGTAAGTTGTGTGTGCTACTGTTCAAATAAAATGTCGCTTTAAACAATTTATGCTATAACAATCTTCGTTTTGTTTAAATAATCACGCGAAACGATGTTAAATATTGTAATTTTTAGGGTCCATTTTCGCATAAAAATTGACATTATCATAAACGTTAGTTATTTCAGACCGCCAACTTAAACATTTACTAATAAATATTACTGTTATGGTATCTATCTATATCAATTAATTTTTTCTCTACGTCAATTGTAAAAAAAACCTAGGGCCAGAGGCCACGAGTGAACCAAAGCGACGCCATGAACAGTAAACCTGTTTGGGCGTTTTGGAAGCAGGTTTACTGTCCATGGCGTCGCTTTGATTCACTCGTGGCCTCTGGCCCTAGGTTTTTTTTTTACAATTGACGTAGAGAAAAAATTAATTGATATAGATACCATAACAGTAATATTTATTTGTGAATGTTTAAGTTGGCAGTTGGATTTGAAAACGTTTATGTTAATGTCAATTTTTATGCGAAAATGGACCCTAAAAATTACAATATTTAACATCGTTTCACGTGATTATTTAAACAAAACGAAGATTGGTATAGCATAAATTGTTTAAAGCGACAATTTATTTGAACAGTAGCACACACAACTTACACGATTATCCTGGATTTGACGTGTTCTGGACGTATGAAAAATATACAAAATGTAAGGTTACTTTTTTTTTTTTTTTTTATTTGACCTAAGGATACGTTTCCAACCCTTAGTTTATATGGTAAATTAGTTCCTTTGAGGTCCTTTAATGATTTCTAGTTTTGTAGATTTTACGGTCTGTTGGAAGGATCTTTTCTTTAGCCCATAAACGTTTAAGTTGTAATACTTGCTTTAAAAATCAAATAATACTTACCAATAATCTAAAGGCAGATTGATAATAGTGTCTTTATAAAAAATAGATTTCGAAAAAGACGAAAACGAGAAAATAATAAATAATGAACGTGAAAAATAGCAACAAAATCAAAGCGAACGAAAAACGATAGTGGAAATTATTCATGGTTGCTATCTGTTTAAGGGGGCGCTATGATAAAGTAGAGAGCACGAAGTCGGTACGAAATACAAATTCAAGGGTTTTGACCTATAGAAATAGAAAAAGTAATGTTTTCAAAACCGAAAACAATCCAACTGTTGTCACAATTATCCTAAGCAATTTTACCTTTTTTAATTTCATCCACAATTTGCACAATTTGAAAAAAATAAAAAGATTAGTCTTAGGCCAATTGTAGGACCTAGGCTATTAATATAAAGTTTTCAGAAACTCCAAAGTAATCTTAATTTTTACAAAACCCTCGAAATAAGATTTTGGGGATAAAGAAGCAATCTGTAAATAACATATGGAAAGAGCAAAGCAAGTAACCTTCAGCATCTTCCCAAAAGATGGCGCTGGAAAATTTAACGCCTAAATTTAAAAATGATCTTCGATGTAATGTATCGTAAGTTGTCTACTGCAAGTGTTTTTAAAAACTATGTTATCCAACGCCGAATTGTCACCTAGTTCGTTCTTGTGCTGACCGAATCCTTTAATTTTACATTGCGCAATATAGAATACAAGCAAAGAATGCTGTGACTTTACTTTTATTTTCCATAAAAATGTATTCCTTTTTCTTTTATAAAATGTCCAAAGCCGGTCTTATAAAATATGAAGTAGACAAAAAGGAGAAAGAAAATGTTGACTACAATGGATTCAAATCTATGTATACTATCCAATTAAATATATGCAGGTAGAAGTAAACAATAGAAGCATATGTATATAAACATTTTCGAAGTAAAAATGGCACAAAAGGAAATTAATAAATGTACAAACACGTCCTGCTATCTCATTTACCTTTTTGGTTCAACTTGTTTTACAGTTAAAAAACAGAGCACACAACATCGTCTTTTCCAATACTCAGTTTACAAAATATGCAAAAATAAACAAAGATCCAGAAGATTTAATGATTGCTATTGGAGAATTTAGTGTTCCATGTACATAAGTGCCACTTGAATCGCAGAAGCCATTATCGCAATATTATTGTAACGTTTTTCGAGGATTAAAAAGAAAGTTCAGGTTTACAGAAACAACATAATTGACAAATTAACTTGATTTATTTACAGACTTAAGTATATACAAATACAAAGAAAAGTCAAAAGAAAGCACTTAAACTCATTAATTTTAAATGTTTCGATTTGACTGGCTTCGCTTTCGCGAATCATCTAACTTCGAGTGACCGATAACAGCGCAATATTTATATCTCCTGCTACCATTGCTAGAACTTTCTCGAAGTAGTCGTTGAATAATAGTAGTACAAACCTTGTCCTTGCTAAGGCACCGCAATTGCAGAGACTGTGGAGTGCAGTCTCCTCTTCGTCTACACACTGTGACAGGACGATCGTGTACAAGTTGCTATGAATAGTGGGTTAGAATGAAGATGAGCCACTATTCACCACAACACTGTCCAACTTTGATGCTCAGTCGGTTAACTTATTCTCCGGTTTTCCAATGGGAAAACGCGGTAGTAATACTCCTACATTTATACAGCGCCAGTAAAAGAGTATAGGCGAAAGTGTTAATTATAAATAAAAATCTCAATTGTCAAATGAATGTTTAATATTAAAATAATAATAATATTATGTTTGTATAAAAGTTACTCTACAAAATTGCAACTTCATGTTTGCACTGTATGATTGTCTTTGTATAGTGCTGAATTTGTTCTGGCAAAAAGCATCCAAAGTAAAAACTCTTTAATTTGGGCAGCATTTTTTCCTTCCACAACTGTTCATTACGATATATCTTTTGGATAAAAATGTGAAAATAATTATCTATGTAAACGACAAAATAACAAAAGTTTCGTCTAGTTATATTGAGCTGCCCTTGTATCTAAAAAATAGTGAAAGTATTAAAGGCTTCTGTAATGATATTTGCTTCCATTGCTGTTGATGAAGAATTACAATTCTTAAAGCATTTATGTTTGCCAGGAGCTACATTCCTATTTTTTGTATGTGTGCAAATACAACAGTATTTATTCCAAGAAACAACACTTTTCCGGTTTCTTTGCCAATCACAACAGCCTAGAAAAATGGAAATTAAAACATCGTACACAAAACATAAATTGCTCTTACCGCTCCAGATAATGCATTATATGAATGTCCATAAGATCTTTTACTCCAGCCACCATCGCAACAGACATAGATCCATGTAGTACCATCATCACAGAGTTGTTTATTTTCAATAGCTAGCTTTCTTTCTTCATCTCCCGCCTTCTTCCTAGATTTCCACAAACTTTCTTTCCAGTGATCGCCAAGTGCATTCTCTATTGTCCGAAATGTAGGATATGTCATACAGGGTATATCTAAAGCACTCACGACATCAGTTGTTTGAGTGTAAGTACTTCCATTTGCTAATGTACCCCACACATATGAAACATTAACCATTGCAACTAAGGTATTATTAGATGGACCGACGGGTTCCTCACTGGCAACTCCAAAGAGCTTATTGCAAAATGTACATTTCAAAGTAAAAATCCAATACAAACCAAAGCGTTTCTCGTTGTGAACAGCAAGGCGCCCAAATGTACATTTTTTGGCATGATCATATTGCACTTTTAATATATTATTTGTTAACAATCCTATTTCCTGTTATAGCAGCAATAGGGTCTTCAGATTTATCTATGGCCACTTCCAGTTTATGATCCATTATGCTACAAAATATATGTACACTGACAACTTAACCAATAAGAAGTTGTTAAAATAATAGTTATTTTTATGTACGTTAAAAACTATTACAAATATGCTGGATTCAGATATAAAACCTATCATACTCATTGCTTGGGTCCCATGGAGCAAGAATTTCTTCGTGAGACAGGGAAGTTTCACATGTGACTGTGCTAGATGCAGCACTGAAAGTACAAAACGCTGTTGTAAGTTCTGGTGTAATTTTGCTACATTCTAAATATTTTGCTTTACTGCTGGTATGGTGATGTTGACCAACATTCATCATACAATTATAGTAGTATTATGACTTACCAATAGTCATGCATTACGTTTATCATATTCATATCAGCCTGAACATTATCACTTTGTGGTTGCTGTTCACAATTCATTCTAAAAAAAAAATTAGTTAGAAAATTACTATTGTTTTCTGTAAGCACTTACTCTGTTGTTTTTTTCCTTTTTCAAAATGCACGAAGAGCTAGAGATTGCTTGCTACGTTTCCTGGCCCTACTTGGTGCAGGCTTTTTCCACATTTTGCTGCACACAACAAGTTCAATAAGTATTCAGAGAATAATAAATAAATAAATGCCAGTCAGTCATCAACGATCGTAAGAGAAACATCAAAAGTAGATATACCCTGCGATATTACTGAAACTTTTATGATTATAAACAATTAGATACTTGTTATTGACAAAATAAATAATATAAAAAGTGCTCAGGCCTAATTAATCAACCAACCCTAGACAACGGAACAAAACAAACCTACATTTTGGAGGCTCGCCCGAGATTCAACGGAATTCAAACAAGTAAGAACGAATGTAAGCGAATGTAAGACGAAGACAGAAGACATCGCTGGAGCTGGGGGGAAAGGGACGTTGAATGCACGCTGTTCATATAGTAAGCGACGGAAGAGCGAGAGGTAGATTCAACCTTTTTTTTATATACGGCTAGACCGACAAATGTTTTATATTTATTGTATTTGAAGTAAATTGGTATAAATCAAAGTAAAATACTCATTTTAAATTTATATGTTAGATTTGATTCATTGAGAAAATATATACAATAATATTGTAACGTTTATGTAAAGTAACTTGGCAGGAAGATATTTTATTTATTATTTGTTGAATTAAGTATTTCCTCATTTTGTAACATTTTGATGATTGACTGTCGACGTTGAAAAAAGAGAATAGACACAATAAACATTATTGTAAGACGCAAACTCTTTGAAAATAAAAAAAAAAATCAAAACGAAACGTATTTATTTGACGAATATTTCAAACGTAATATACAGGGTTTCTTCAATTTTGTTTGGCACATTTACAAAATGTCTGCAACGTTGGGTGACATTGCGGAAATCGAATATCACATTACGCATGGTAATTTGAAGGCAATGAAGGCATTACATTGTATTTCTTTGGGAGATGAGGGCCAACCGCGGAGAGTCGAAGTCCTTGCAATCATTCAGGCAGTCAAGAAGTTCCGCGTTTATTTATTAGGAACGAAGTTCGAAATTGTAACCGACTGCTCCGCTTACCAAAAAACTATGGTAGTGGACTTAGCGCTTTTTTTTTAACGTGGTTTCCCCAGTAGGCATACTCCACCGTCAATCTTGAAAAAAAATAAATTAGACAGTGCAAATATTAAATGAAAATTCAAAGTATTGCATTGAATTGAAAAAATTGAACTATTTCGAATGATTATAATGAAATTAATAATTGTATATTTATGGAAATTGTAATCTGATTGAGAATCTTCAAGTGCTACTTCTACTATAATGTCTTCGTCGCTTCCTTCTTCTTCTTCCTGTATCTCTATAGATTCTTCTAAGAGAAGAGACTCACTGAAATGCTATTTTGACTGGGCTATATCTGATTTGTAATAATTATTAAATGTCAACTGTTGTCTGTCCAAAATCAATCTATCTCAGACATGACTTCATATTTTAAAGGACTGCTTTGACTTCGAATGTTTCTGAACACCAGTTATATCTTTTTCCACATGACAACCATGTAGTAGGAAGCAGTTAATTTTTTTTTTTGAATATATATGTAGGTTTGTTTAATCCGTTGTCTAGGGTTGGTTGATTAATTAGACCTGAACACTTCTTATATTATTTATTTTGTCAATAACAAGTATTTAACTAATTCCTTATAATCATATAAGTATCAGTAATATCGCAGGGTATGTCTACTTTTGATGTTTCTATTACGATCGTTGATGACTGACTGCCTGACGCTGTCGCATCGATGTATTGCGCAACTAAAATCCTACATTCGGCCATCCGACTCTGAATCGGACTCCGATTCATCAAGGCCTTCTACCCATGCCTTCATGTATTCTGCGCATGTGGTGGTTTTGATCGGTCCCTCGTGTATTCCCACTGCTATAACATCATATCTTTCATTTGGTTTGACTTTTGTCACTTCGTATGGTCCTAAATATTTCTTGTGAATTTTTAAACCAGATCCAAATTGAGTTCTTTTAATAGCGACTAAGTCTCCTCATTTGTAGTTCTTCGGTTTCCTCCGGCGCAAATTATATCTTTCTCTATTCTCACGTTGCACTTTCAAAATTTGTTCTCGGCATGCTTCTCTCAGTTCCTCTCTTGTTTCATGGCTTCATCCTCCAAGATTTCTTTTAGCAGTGTGTCTTCCTTATTTCTCATCTTGACTCCAGTTGTAAGATCTTTATTTTGCTCAGAGGTGGTGTGGAAATCTGAAAATATTCTGAATATTATATTTCTTTGTATTATAAAAATTTTAAAAACTATACGAAATAATAATAAATATTATATTTTAATGATATAAATACTTTCATATTTTACTCATGCGGAACAGTCGATGAAGCATTACAAGCCGCATAAGAGTAAATATGAGTATTTTCGATGTTTGAAATTGCGATATCTCTGAAATGATGATTCGTAGAAAAAATAACATAGAGACAATTTTTGTACAGAATTAATTGTACAGTATTAATTTAATACACATTGTGGTAAAAGCAGCAAATTGGAAACTTAAAATCCTAAACAAATGCATGCAATAATTGCAAAACTGTTATATCTTTTTTACTCACTATAAAAAGTGTCTATAACTATGAATCCAATGCAGACGTAGTTAAGTTCTACCAAAAATAATAGAAATATTGCTAATTACAGATGTATGATCTACTGTACTCACTATAGACAGTGTCTATCACCGTGAAATGGGCTTCTTTTGTACCACACAAATCGAACCAAACGTACACGTGATAAGACAAACAACTACACTACAACAAAAAATAAAACCATGTGGATATTGCAATACTCAAATTACTCACCATAGAAATATGCAAAATTAAACACTCACTATCACCACAATATTAAAATAAACAACAAAAAACACAAAAATAATAACAAATACAAAATCCAAAAAAAAAAATATAAATATACAATAACTATTATACGCAAGAGATTCAGGTAACAAGCACACAAGTTACAAAACAATGCACGCAGCGGACGCAACGCATGCGTGTTGAAGTATCGTGTAAAAACTACAGTAAACATCGGATCCAAAATAATATATTTAAATTCTACATTTGGTTAATGTTACACAATAGGCAACCCAGTACTTTATTTGGAGCTACCCATTTGCCTGATGCTACTTTTCAAACATAGATACCAGCACAATGCAGAGGCATCGTACCTATTTTGTTTGTTGAAAGTCCCCACTATTTTAAGCGCCACCTTAACATAAAATTGTACTAATCTCGGGATTTTTACAGTGCCAACCCCTTCAGTTGAGATGGATCACTCCTTATTTACTTATTTGGCATTGCAAAACGATAATTGTTATTACTTGAAAAATATATGTATATGTTGTAATTTCCTATTTCCTTTTGATGTCTTTTGATGTTATGGTTATGTGTTTTGCAACTATTTACAAATAAATTTTTCTCCCAACTGTGAAAGAAACGGTTTTAGAATTAAGAGCTTTTGAATATTATGTTCTGTATAATCAAGTAATGGCAGTTTAGATATTGAGATATAATATACCAAATATTTTGAATTTAAAATATTACCTAAAAAAAAAGAGTTACTAAAAGTTAAAGTTTGCAATGTGAGACATTCTTTATAAAAAGAGATGTGGTCACCACACGGTCTCTTTATACTTATTACGAATTAGTTTCTTAATAGTTTTGTATACCTACTTCATAAATTTATGAAAACCTATTTTTTGCGATAATAGTTAAAAATATTTTGCAATAAGAGTAAAAGTGGCACTTCCGGTGGGAATTTTGAAAAACTTTTCTAGAAAAGTTTTTTGAGAATCTACTTTCAAACACTTTTGTACTCTTGAGAAATTTTCGTGATCGTAAATTATGAAAAATTTTTCAAAATTTTATTCAACATTTTCAAAAAGTCTTTGGACAAAAGTTATTCAAAATTCATTTGTAAACACTTTTCTATACTTAGGAAGCCTACGAAAAACCTTCTATTTTCAGAGATAATAGCCAAAAACCGTTTTGCGCTAAGAGTAAAAGCGACACTTCCGGTAGAAATTTTTTAAGATTTTTCCTAAAATAATTCTTTTATGTTCCAATTCTAAACACTTTCGTACTCTCTAGAAATTCTCGTAAGCAGTCGTTAACGAGATATTAACGGAGCCAACTTTACGGACCTACTTTTCAAACGGGAATATCTCGGGAAGGGGATGAGCACAAAATTCATGCTTTGCGGCACTAAACAAAAATGCAAAAGTGTGGGAGCCAACTTGACGGACCTGCTCTTCAAACGCGGATATCTCGGAAAGGGGATGAGCACAAAATTCGTGCTCTACAGCACAAAACGAGCACAAAACGATGGCGTTTTTGAATTTTGAAAATTCGGAAGCCATCGTAAAGTTGGCTCCCAATTTTCAAACGCGAATATCTCGGGAAGGGGATGAGCACAAAATTCGTGCTTTACGGCACAAAACAGCACAAGACGAGCACAAAACGATGGCGTATTTGAATTTTGAAAATGCAAAAGTGTGGGAGCCAACTTGACGGACCTCCAGTTCAGATATAAGAACTGCATTATCAATTAAAAATAGTAGAGATGGGAATCGAACCCAAAACCTTTTGATTGTTAGTCCAACACTTAATCATGTGAGCAATTAAGCTTTTTTTATTTATAATTTCTAATCGTCTATAAAAATACATAAAATGAGTCAGCACTTCGCTGCGATATCGAAGATAGTTCATATGTTTTATTTATAAATTAAATGAAAGAATATTTAGAAAAATATATGTACGTATATCGTAAAAGTTATGTGTTTTATTCTAGAATATCTCTTTTATTAATCATTCTCAAATTATTATTCAGTACATCTGTTTTAACCGCATATTACTACCTTCCGTTATCATTATTAGGTTTAGGAAGTAGTATTATCGAAATATTGGAGAGGTCAGTTAAACAGAATGAACGTTTATCAGAATACAGAATTTGTTATAAATTTTATAAACAAATGTTAAATTTGTATAATGCAGAAAAAATAACAAATGAAGAAATTAATTTAAGAGAGAAACAATTTCAAGAAAATATACAGTTCTTTCCAAGAGAAAAGTATATAAAACGAACTGGTCTTAATGGTTATAATTATATAGTTTGATTAAATGAATTATTTTAAATCTAATAAATGGAACATATTTGCGGATATCTAATGAACAGTGATTATTTTTTATAACTATAAACTATAACTATAAAATATCAATGGGTTACTTGGAAATTTAATATTGTTTATACTAATTCAATAAATTATTGAGGATTTTTAATATATAGTAAATGATATAGCTCCTATTGGTAAAATAAATTTATATACAACATTAATACATGAAATTGGTCATACTTTAGGTTTAGGTCATTCTTCTGTTAGAAATTCAATAATGTTTCCTTATTATATTGATGAATTTAAACAATTATCTAGAGATGATATTTTGGGAATTGAAAATCTATATGGTAAATTATCTAAACAATCTACTGTAACATCATCTACAACATCAACAACTCAAATTCCAAAAATAATTTCTGATCCACCTGATTTATGTAAAATTATTCCAGAAAATTTTCTAATTACATCAAATCATCACTTTTATATTTTTTATAAAGAATGGGTTTGGATTTTGAGACTTGGTGAAAATAGATATAGACAACCAAGAAAAATATCAGATTATTTACCATTTTCAACCATAACTCATATATATCAAAGAATTCATGGAGATATTCTAATTGTCTCAAATAAGTTGTTATATTTAATTGATTTTCCTAATTTAATAATTAAAAATGGTTGGGATGGTAAATCATTGGAAAATCTAGGAATTAAGTCAATAAATAAAATAAATACAATTTTTAGTACATATTCAGGTAAAACATATATTTCCTATGATAACTATTATTATTTAGAACTAAGTGAATGTACATTTGAACCAATCAATTATGGAATAATTAGTGAACGTTTTCCTGGTAGGGGAGAGTGGGTAGGTATGGGTCGAGGGAGGTTTGGGTCAGTGCTTATATTTTACTTTGTATTAGGAAACTAGTGTGCACATGTGTATTGTTAGTTGCTTCAGTAGCTGTAATGTTACCGGTCGAAGCGTGGCGTTTGTTAATGGTGGCATTCGTTTTCTACAAATAATAGTGTGTTTTCATGGTAAGTTTTGTTAAAGTTAATCTCTAAATGAAATAGCTGTTACTACTTTATTAGGAATGATACGTTTTTGCAATTTTTGTTATGGATAAAGGGACAGTTTAGAAGTATTTGCTGATTATAAATTCTAACCTGAAAGATATTCCTTTAACACCAGAATTAAATTTTGTTTACTATGCATATGCGGGAGGTGTGGGTCACAAATGAGGAGGATATTTGGGTCGACCCAAACCTCCCCATTATCATTATATATACTAGGTGAATGTTTTATACTTGTTGTTGGTTACAGATTTAAAATGCCTCGAGATTATAAAAGAAGAACCAATCGTAAAAGAAAAACTGCTGAGCAGATATCGCACGCCGTGCAATTTGTACTTCAAAATAATATTTCCGCTAGACAAGTAGCATCTGATTTAGGGTTTTCTAGATCTGCTTTACAGAGGCATGTACAGAATGCGAAAAAAATGCAACCAGAGGAACAAGCTAACTACACCTTTGTTGCAAATCCGTATTCTAGACGGGTATTTTCAGAACAACATGAAAAGTTGTTGTCGGAGTACCTACAGACCTGCAGTAAAATGCATTATGGCTTAACCACCAAAGAAACTCGCAAATTTGCATATGACTATGCCGTAAAATGTGAAGTCAAGTATCCAAAGGAATGGGACTAATCGAAGGCTGCGAAACGTGATTGGTTGATATATTTCATGAATCGGCATCCTGAATTGTCTATACGACAACCCGAGGCAACCAGTTTGGGAAGGTCAACTAGTTTTAACACCCATAATGTTAAAAGTTTCTTTGACAATCTGAAAATCTTATTAGACACGCATAAATTCTGCCCGGAAAACATATACAACTGTGACGAGACAGGTGTTACCACTGTCCACAAACCCCCAAGGGTATTAGCTAAGAAAGGGCAAAAACAGGTAGGACAAGTTACTAGCGCAGAAAGAGGAACATTAGTAACAATGTGTTGCTTCATTAATGCCAGTGGAAATACAATACCTCCTGCTTTTGTATTTCCGAGAACCAAATTCAGTGAGCCAATGCTTATGAATGGACCAGAAAATAGTTTGGGATTAACACACAAAACAGGGTGGATGACAAAAGAGAATTTCGTGCTAACTTTGAAGCATTTTATAAGATATTCGAAAGTATCCAAAGAAATTCCCTGCTTGATGTTATTAGACAATCACGAAAGTCATGTCAATATCGACGTCATCTCTTTAGCTAAGGAGCACGGTATACATCTGCTAACTTTTCGGCCGCATTGTAGCCACAGGTTACAACCGCTAGATATTTCTATATTTGGACCATTTAAGGCGCGCTACAATACAGCAGCTTCTGCATGGATGACATCAAATCCTGGAAGAACTATAACCTTATATCACATTGCTGGACTAAGTAAAGTTGCATTCGATGCTTCGATGTCAAGGCAGAATTTTTGGCTGGATTCGAAAAAACTGGAATTCACCCGTTTAATGCAGATATATTTTCTGCTGACGATTTCCTGATGTCTGCGGTGACTGATCGTACGCTACCAGAAAACTTAGCGAATCAAGAAAATGAAGTCCTCACATCAGAAAATGATGATATTGCAGTAGCACATTGTTCAAATTCGA
Source organism: Melolontha melolontha (assembly GCA_935421215.2). Taxonomy (NCBI): domain Eukaryota; kingdom Metazoa; phylum Arthropoda; class Insecta; order Coleoptera; family Scarabaeidae; genus Melolontha; species Melolontha melolontha. Next base: position 156,528,824 of record OW285238.1, read on the forward strand.
CACCACCACCATTCAAATCAATAACTTCTTTAGAAAAAGTTACCATCATCACTCCCGAATCAGTACTGCCATATCCCAAGGCACAAGCAAGAACTGAATCAAAGAGAGGTCGAAAAAAGGGGCGCACCAGAATTTTAACTAGCACCCCTGAAAAAAACGAAATACAGAGACAAGATAATGAAAGACTTATGAAAAAAGTTGGTATAGTAAAAAAAAATATAAGCGAAGAGAATGTCCCAAAAAAAATTAAAAAGCGAAAGTTAACCATACCACAAGAGAGTGACACCGATGACTTCAGCGACATACCGGTGGACTCAGATCTTTCGGAATATGACGTAGAAGATGACATATCCGAAAATTTTGATAATTCTGTTAACTCTGCTGTCGTTGGAGATTATGTGTTAGTTAAATTTTCAACTAAAAGAACACGCCTGCATTATGTTGGGAGAGTCGAAGGAATAAGTGAAAAAGGAAATTACACCATAAATTTCTTACGAAAAAAATCAAATTCTTGCACATACTATTACCGGTATACTTACATATTATCCGGAAGAAGCTGACAGATATCTGGTACAAGTAGAACACAGAGTTTGTTTACCTTTGACATAGACTTAGGAAGTTTTGAAAATATGCGTTAATTCAGAGGTCGTTACAGTTTTATATGTTTTTTATTGAGAATTTGTATTTAAGTTTGTTGTTGCATTTAAAACTAATAAATTTATGATAAAATTGTAGCAATTTTGACAGCAAACTACACAACCATCACATGACCCAATTTACCCCATCGCGTTACCCAAGTCTCCCTGCATACAGGAGGTATGGGTCAAACGTTCCGCCATTACATTTTCCTATAGTTAAAGATTATTTGTAGAAATTATATAAAGTTATTGTGAGACATCAAGGCTGAAAATGTTACTTAGTTAATATGTTACAACTGTAATTTTGTATCTTTCTTTATTTTGGTTAATTCTTGAATTATTTGAAAACTGACCCATACCTACCCACTCTCCCCTATATCAACAAATGTTACAAGTGCATTTAGATATATTAATGGAAATTTATATTTTTTAAAAAATTCTACTTATTACGAATTTAATGAATTTACAAATAATCTAGTGAGAGCTGGTAAATTTGATTTAAGTTTGTTTAATATAATTTGTTCTAATAAGAGTATCTTGGAACAATTAAGAAATCTGTTATTAAGATTAACAACTGTTGAATAAAATTTTATTCTAATAAATATGAAAACCTGTACTAAATGTAATATTTCTAAACCTTTTGAGGAATATCATCAAAGTAAAATAACTATAGATAATTTACAATCTTGGTGTAAGCAATGTGTTTATGTTATTACAAATAACGATGAAAAAGTTGATTGTGAATGTGGGAAAAAAATAAATAAAAAATATTTAAAAAACATTTAAATTCTAATATTCATAAAAACAGAATTAATAAAATAAAAAAGTGTAGTTGTTGTAAAATAGAAAAGTGTTATGATCAATTTCATAATAATAAATTATCAGGAGATGGAATAGGTTTTATCTGTAAAGAATCAAGTTATATTATTAATTCAGAAAAAATTAATTGTGAATGTGGAAAACAAGTTCGTAAATATGATCTTAAAGATCACTTGAATACTAACATCCACAAGAATAGACTAAACAAAATTATTTAATAAATTTTTTGTCTTATAAATGGATCAAGTGCAGAAGAAAAAAAGAAAAAAAACATTTAATAATTTAAATATTAAACCAACATTACGAAATTTACAAAATATTGTTAGAAAAATATATCCTGAAAATTTTGATAAAATTAAACAACAAAAGTTAAAGGAAATTATGTTGGAAAGATTTGAACCAGATTACCTAATAAGACAAAGAAATGCTCCCCCCAAGTGGAAAAAGGCATTTAATCCATTTGAAGATTACTCAAAGAAAAGTAATAAAGAAATAGAAAAAGTTATTAACAAATTATATTCAAGAGAAGAAATAAAGGAAACGAAAAAAACAGGATTCCTGTTAAACTGTTTATAACGTCAAAATGATTTTTATTTTTATATAAATATATTTTTAATTTTCTATATTCACCTTTATAAATTATATTATTGAAATTCTCTGAACAAATTATAACTATTTGTATTTTTAATAATTTCTCAATCTTTTTTATTTCATCTAAGGTAAACATATCCTCATAATTTCTTCCAAGTTCATCATCATTCAGTAGTATATAAATTGTTACTTGTGGGCCAGGACATTTGGCGTCTTAAAAAACAAGGCAAAATCTTAGAAATTTAGCTGTTTGCCCAAAAGCAAACAACCGAATAGGGCCTAAAACCTCTCAAAAATCATAAATTTTTATCCACCCCAAAAGTTCCCAAATATGTGTAGGCCACCAAAAATTGAGCACACAGGGTAGAATCCTACAAATTTAGTGTTTTCCCAAAAGTAACCATCCGAAAAAGATCTAAAAAACTTACAAAATGCCTTGATTTTAGACACCCCAAAAATTGCTCTTCATTTCTGGACCAAGCCAATTGGCGCATGCAAAAATCAATTAAAATTACCTCAAAACTGCTCTAAAACCATTGTCAAATCTCTAGATTTCACACACCTCAAAACAGCTTTTCATTTCTGGACCAAGCCTATTGGCGCATGGAAAAATCAATGAAAAACAACTTAAAATCCTCGACACTCCAAGTAAAATTATTTTAAAAACCAGGAAAAACCTTTATAAATTCCCTAGTTTTTAGATACCCCAAAAATAGCTTTTCATTTCTGGACCAAGCCAATTGGCGCATGGCAAAGGTCTTAAAAATTATTACCAAATACATTTTGCATACCCCAACTGTATTCAACTATTATACGCACATAAAAAAGATACACCTAATTGTTCGAAGTCTACTAAAATATCTAAACACTCCATTATGGATTTTCATTTAGAGATCGCTATTAAAACTTTAATGTTATCGTAAACATGTTCGGTTTGTGTCTTAATTATCAAAAAATATCACACGTATACGACAACGTTTAACGTTGATCAAGCGTTGGTAATTTTAACAAAGACGTGAACGTAAACGTTGTCATGGCATGGAAATATTTGTTTTCAACACCCTAATATTCGACTATGCCTTCATGATAATTCTTGGATTCAGAATATTTACAGAATTAATAAAAATATGTGCAAAACATTCCCCGTTTTCATTCCGACTACAATCCGATCTATTCTTACAGCATCTCCTCTTTCACGACAGCTTATACCGTTTATAGGTATGTGTCTATCGAAGAGAATCATCGGCACGACCATCAATCCTGAATTCGTCTTCGACTCATGAGCCTTTGGCGAATCAACAGGACAGGTCATTGTTGTTCGATATTACTGTAAGTCATGAATAGATGGAAGAGTCCCAAAACCGAGAAATGTTTTGAGAATATTTGGCAGCACTCAGTTGCCCGTCAATCTTCGTGGGTCCTCAATCTCTATGGCCACTCGAGATCTCACCAGTTCAGACTTAAGAACAACTGCATTCTCAATAAAAAAGGCGGCGATAGGAATCGAACTCAAAACCTTGTAATTACCTATCTAACTCTTTACTAACTGAGCTATTTAGGTCTTGTCCATTATAATTTCTAATCAGCTACAATAATACATCAAATTGCGCAATATTACGAAATAAAAAAAGTTGGATTCGCAATAATTCGAACCCGAGACCCCTTGGATTCAACGCGAATATCTTACAAACACGCCTATAATGGATCTTATACAGTCGTTTTCGGATTGAATATATTATGCTAATTTTCTTATTGATTAAAAAAATGAAATTTTACGATACATAATACATACCCTAGTTACGAAGTTGTTTATTTTTTTAACAAGCATTCAAGTGAAAGCAATTGCAATGAAAACTGCTAAACTTCTCTTTACCGCACTAGTACGGTAAAAACTGTCATTACATTAAAAAGTTTGAAATATGATACATTACATACTGAAAATAAATAATTATTATTGAGAATTATTGTATTTGTTTATATAAAAAAAATTGCAAAACACCCACCTTTGGTCGCCATGGATAAGATTTTTTTATTATTTTACTGTTTTTCATCATAATAAAATTATAAAGCCCCGGTTGTATAAAGCTGTGTCTACTTTAACAAGATTTTGACAATCAATTAAACATGAATAAAACAATCAACATGTTCAAAAAGGGGTCACATGATCAGTTAAAATCATGTTAGTTGGCACATCTTTATACAACCGGCCAAAAATATATTATTTTAAGTTTGAAAGTTAAAAAAATATTTTAAAGATGCGAGTAAAATTTTTGCAAATTCCTATATTTGAATATAATAACTATAAACTCATTTTACATGTTTCATAAACCTACTGTTTAACCTGATTTAGAAACGGAATTTAACAATGTAATAAACACAACAGGCACATTTCAGTCTTCATTTTACAAACAAATCTCACGTGGTGAACCAGACTTATCTGCATTCTTATAGGCAATGCTTACTTTATTGTTATTCACATTCAATCCCATACAAAGACATTTGATATTTTCATTTGATAACTTTTTCCTCAAAATTTCTACATAGCGTTTACATTCAACTTGTTTAATAGCTTTTAATGCACTCTGACAGTACTTGACCTCAATTATTATTGCTATATTTTCTGAATTGAACGCAATCCCTTCCGCTCCCGACAGTTCAGTGCAACACATGTACTTTGATGACTTACACAAACAGTGGAAAATCACAGAATGGTACGCGTCTTCGTTGCATTGGTGCCATTTTTCGCTCACATGTTCAAATACATCCTGCATAGAACTAATTAACTTCTTCACAATTTCATCACTTAAATCATCTGGATCATCTGGGAACTCATCGAACACTGCCGTTACACATGTAATGAGATAATCATAATTATCTCCAACATACGTTTTGATCAGTTTGCTAAATTCGTTCTTAATAAGTGTATTAGGAATTTTAACTTCAAATATGTCTTCTTCTATATTTTTTTCATACATTAAATACCCTTGTTGCATCAGAAAGGAAACGAAAACATCAGGTTTTAAGAGAGTCCTTTTCTCTTCCCACTTCAAAATTACATCACTCAGGTCTTGGAGGTGTTCTAGCCCTAATTTATATGGAATTTCACATTTGATGTGTCTTCCCGACAACAACTTTTCAATTGCGATCCGAACAATTGGTATGTTAACTCCCTGTCTTCCGCTCGCCATGATTCCAGACTGCTCCCAATAATTGCTTAGCTCTCCATTTTCTAGAGCGTTCACAATTGACCAAATAGGATATATCTGGACTCTACTCTGTCCAATACTTTGGTATCCGTTGTAATATGATGCCACTTTTTCTTTAGGGAGTTTGTTCACGCCCTGCCAAAATTTCTCAGTAAACTTTGTTGTGAGCTGCTCCAGTTCTTCTTCTGTTATGCCATAAAATACTTCATACCTATCATCACCACCCAGTGTTCCTCTGAGAAACATGTGTTTTATCACATTGTTCGACAAGCCTACTGAACTCATATAAGATATCCCTGTGATTAAAGCACGAGCTATGAAACTGTCTTCTCGCTTCAAAAGTTTTTGAAAGAAAACGGTAAGCAGGTCATTAACCTTTTCGCAAAAATCTTTATTTTTGAAGAGTGTGTTGTTAATGGGCGCGTCGTACTCGTCAATGAAAAGATAAATTTCATGATTGTAGTGTTGGTGTAAAACTTGAGCTAGGAATGGCAAAGCTTCTGTTATATGGTCTAACAATATAGTTTCCAATGATTTCATTTTTTCTTCTAGTTCAGGGCTGCTTGCTAGTATGCTCTCAATTATGGCTTTCTTTGTTGGTTCTGGATACAGGTATTCTCCAAACTTTTCTTTATGGAATCTGTTAAGCTGCTTTTCAGTTGACGACAGTAAATATTGGTGCTGATCGAATGCACTTGTTACGACATTCCTAAACTCAAGCAAAATTCCCAGATAATCATTACCACGACCAATCGTTTGGAAATCTAAGTGAATGGTCGGATATTTCCCACGATGGCGAGAGAACTCATCCCACTTGGAAATTTCCAAGTTCCCATCTTCAAACAGACGCAAATTCATCTCAGGAAATGCACGATCATTTTCTGTTGATCTCAGGATTTCTTGTCCTACTTTATCTCCTGTTGTGTATACCTTCTTCTTCACAAACTCTTTGACCATGTTCATGATGGTAGATTTGCCGAATCGTCTCGGTCTTGTTATCAAAATATATTCTGTATCATCGAAAAGCACCTCTATCATTTTTGTCTTATCAACAAAGTGGTCTGTTGCCTTGATCTCCGAAAACAGTGCTAAACTACACTCGATCTTTGGTTTCTGTAACTAAAAGTCATTAAATTATTTAATTACTCACACAACAACAACTTACTTTGTTTCCATAGACAGCAGCAGTTCCACCTACACTCACAACTTCACCGTCGGAGCTTGTACCCTGGGAAAAAATACAGAAACATACAAATATTGAACATTCACACAATATTTACTTGTGAACAAGTAAGTCACTCACTGCAGCTAGTTGAAGTGTGTCGTGTGACCGTGTCCTTATCTCGCGTTTTGTTGCTGTTGTGGGAGTTGTGCGTGTATTCTGTCCTTTCTTTGTACTACCACGAGGCATGATGAACTCAGGTGAAGAGAAAAAAATTGGACTGGTTATCAAGAAAGCTGTAGCAAAATATAAACACAATTATTTGCATTGGGAAAGATCATTGATTTTTATATTTATTTATAATAATTTAATTATAAGAAGGGGTATAAATTGCCTTTAACCATACAAGTCAAATTAGACCGAAAACAAATCTCTATTACATGGCAAACCATAACCAACAAAAGTTTAATATTAGACAAAGTTTCTAAAATAAATTTAAAAAAAATGACAAATACGAAAGACAGTAAAATTGTTGCAGAGTATTACACACCATTAAAAACAAGACAACAATCTGAACTCCAACAATTTAAAAATAGTTACAAATCTTTTACTCAAGATAAAAAACTAAATATACCAAGAAATATCAATGAAGTAACGCAAATGAGAAATCGTAATTTTGCCATTGAATATCTCAATTCTACAGTAAATAAAAAACTAACAAAGACAGATTTTTGCAAATCTAAAAGTGTTTCGTCTTATAAACGAAACGAATTTATATATCGTATAGTAAGCATAAGTATTATTAATTTTGTATTATATATTCAATATAAGTATTATTCATTTTAACATTACACATGAAATATAAAGAAATAATAGATTATAGTATTTAAATACGTATAAGAGTCAGAAACAAAATTAATACCTCTGTATATGTAATTATTATATTCTTCTTATTGTATTAAGATGCAAACGTTTCACGATAAAATTTATGATACCGCGTATTACATATTTGTCATCAGATATGCATGCCCGGTACTTATTTATTTGTGGCACACATATATGTCAGCAATGTTATTATACCGGCACTTATTTATCGCTGCATTTTTCTAGATAAGTTTCAAGTTATATTTATTAGTTAACGTGCCTCCACATGTATACAGTTAGATTCAAAAACTAGATGCAACGTTTGCTGATTTGTAGGCACAATTTATACAAGCAAGGCGTTTCTTTGTAACTTGCCGACCTTTGTTAGTCATTTAGCCGCATGTGGCCTATTTTGTTAATTGAAGGGAAGGGTAAATTTTGCTTACAATGTTTAAAAAGTTTTTAAATAGTTCTGCACGCGATGACTACAGAAGCAATTCGCTAAAGCAAGTCGCGAACTCGAGCCATAAGACAAGTCGAGAAGCAATTCGCTAAAGCAAGCCGCGAACTCAAGTCACTAAGACAAGTCGAGTAGCAATTCGCCACAGAACAACGTTCTTACAATACTCGTAAGAACAATGTTCAAGACAACAGTCCACATTAATTAATAACAGTCGCGAGTCTTAACATAATAAAGTTCTAGACAAACAGTCGTAAGAACAATGTTAAAGACAGCAATCGACTTTTAATATCAAGAGACACCAGTCTCATATTTTATCAAAAGACAACCGTCTTTCATTATACAACAAATTTTATGTATGAAGTAATGTAAATATGTAAATAAAGGTGTTAAATTGGATGTGCCGCATTTCATTAATAACTGTCACCGAAGATTAAAAAATTAGTGCGTATACGGCCTTACAACCCGTGCGTGGTGAGTCAACATAGGAGCGACGACCAAAAACACTAGTTGCCCCAACAAAAAGTATTTCCAGAAATTCCCTTAATTAAGATTGCATGTAAAACGAGAACAAACGGGAACAAACCAGAGCAATCCGGAACAAAAGAGAACAAATCGGAACAATTGGGAACAAAAGAGAAAAAAAATAAAATAAAAAATATTCGATAATGTAGAACATAAAGCAGGTAGTCGTAAAAATATAAGTTTAGATGAAGAAACAGATGAATTAATTAGTAAATCTTTAGAAACTTTTCAGTCATAAATGGACAAACTAGTTTCATACATTCCCAACGATGAGAAAGAAAAATGGAAAAAAGATTTAAAACCTATTATTACTGAAATAGACAGATTAGAAGATGGAACAAAAATAGTTGGTTTCAAACAAGAAGTTGTAGATAAATATATTGCAAGAAAAGCAGCTAATTTATTCCTTGAACAACTAATTATGACTGACTGTGAGCTAGAGTCCGCTAATAATAAAATAGATGAATTGGAATATAAATTAGATAACTACAATAATTATGATCCTAAGAAGCTAGCAGAATTAAGAAACAAAACAGTAGTAATACCATCAAACATCGATGATGTAAAGAAAAGAACTTTGAAAATATTTGAAAGACATACTAAAAATAGGAGAGCAATAAATGAAAAGATTCAAAAATTGTAAATTAAATGGAATGTACTGTATTCAAGAATTTAAATATATTCAATGAAGAATATCCAAAATTCCGAAAAAAGTTTTCAAGTCTCATTCAACAAGTTAATAAATTAAAAATTATTATTTTTGTTCTTATGTTTATTATCGTACTTGTAATTATTGTTTTCTTAATTTATTACTTCAACACTAATCAAAAATAGCTATTTATTCAACAATGTCCATGAACGTACCTATGATGATACTAATACGTGTCCATAAGCTAATGTATCTGTAGAATTAGGTAAAAGGTATCTTTTATCATCTTTCCAACTTAGAGACTTTTTCTTTACTTCTTCAGTAAATATATCATGTTTATGACTCCTGATCACTTTCTGTCTATGGAAGTATTCTTTTTGATTAAATAAGCAATTTTTGTAATCTTCAAAACTTATTTCTTCAATACTGCTTTTTTGATACCTTTTAATTTTTTCGAAACAGACGTTTCAGTTCTGTAACTGTACATTTTTGACCTTAAACCTATGCATTCTAATATCTTAATACCATTCAATTCATCTTTGAATTTCCCTATTACTTTCTTATTTTTATCAGAATATAATGGATGATCCTTTGGATAATCAGATGTATCAAAATAGTCGGGATTGTTTTTCATAAATTCATAGAAATCGGCATTTTTAATCTCATATATAAAGCTATCAGTGTCTCCATAAAGAAGTTTTACGTTTTCATTGAATTCATTTTTAATTACATTGTAATGGAAGTTATACATTAACCATTTCGATAAATCTAATACAGCTTGCCCAATATAAATTGGTTTATTAAACAATACTTTCGTTTTATAATTGTGAACTGCGCCAGGTGTTTACTAAATATAGTTATGTGTTTAAAATTAGGTTTGTTTATCGCTTTTTGTAATTTTTCTTCATCACAATATAATTTAATATTTTGTTGGTTTCTAACAGATAGCATAGACTTACCATATGGGGCATTAACCATTAATTTCCAGAAATCTTTTTCAAAATCATTTTTCGCCTTTTGTCCTTGTTCAGTATTAAATTTTACATATGGTGCTATGAAATTTGACTGAGTAAATTTTATACCTCTGTGAACCTTTGTTATTCGAATACCTAAACTTTTATAAAGTTTTAATGTTTTGTAATGAATTATATAATTTTTCTTATCATAGAAATGACAAAGTAGTTTTTCTACTTTTCCGCCCGGAGGAATTCTATTTTCCGGAGCTAAAGGGAGATCATTGAATTTGTTATGAATTGCTAAGTCTACTGGAAATGCTAAATCGACTTCCAAAACATAACCCGTATCACTATCTGATACCAATATACCGTCGACATTTTTAATTTCATCACAAGTCAACCATTTAAAATCTTTTTCTGGTAATTTCTGAGATAAAGCCCATCCATATAGATTATTAGCATCTATATAGATAATCTGAGTATTTCCATCTGCTTGCGAATACCTGTTACTACACTGTGAAATACCTCCTCTAATTCCCTTTTCAAAAAACAAATACATTTCATAATCAGTTAATAATTCCAATTCCACTGAAGTATATTTGAGCATACAGTCCCAAGCTAACCCCGGAGTTGTATAATACCAAACAGGATCGAGTCCATAACTCTTTTCCAAACATAAGTCTCTAAAATTTTCAAATACTCTAAAATTTTCAAATACATCAGTTAACAGCAAAACATCTAGTTTTAAGTAAAAAGCGTTCAAATAAATTTTACCTCTAGTAGCCCATGACAATAAAAATGTTTGTCGTAACTTGTACTATTTACATTTGCATCAGTTGTCAATTTGACAGAGTTGGAGCTTTTTGAAATTGCGTTGTAATTTAAAATTGATTTAAAATGGTTTTCACTGTTCAACACAAATCATTCATGGTTGAATCTTATTTTTGGAACGTACGTAATATTAACGGACAATGGCACTATTTTCTTGAAGAATGCTTAGAGGAATTTAGAAATATGTTTCCAAACTTCGTCTTTGATTTTGATAGTTTTTGGTACACAGTTAAATATTGCACTAAGGTTTTCAGAGAAACAGAGAGTGTTATACGGAAAGAAGACAGTGGCCGTCCGAAAAAATGTACGGAAGAGCTAGTTGACGATGTAACGCAAATTATGAATGATACACCAGGAACATCCATACGAGTATTCTCTCCACGAGTGGGTGTTTCAATTGGCACTTGTCATACAATTTTGAAAAAAGACTTACATTTATTTCCATATCGCATGGCCTATTATCAAGAAATCAAAGAAATTGACTATCCTAGAAGAACAACATTTTGTCAGTGGTTCTTAAATAATTTTGATAATGACATTCTTGACAAAATTTTTCTCAGATGAATCATGGTTTTATCTGAATGGATATGTTAACTCACAAAATATAAGGATGTGGAATACTAAGAAACCGCATGACTGTTATGTTGTTCATCCACAGAAAATTGGTGTATGGTGTGCGATTAGTCGAAGGAAAATCATTGGCCGTATTTTCTTTAAAGGAGAAAGGTATCGACAAGAAATTATTATGACATTTATTGAACAGCTTAATGAAGAAGAAATAAATCAGGGTTACTTTCAACAATACGGAGCTAGAGTGCACACAGCTAGTGAAACAATTAATATGATACGGAAATTTATCAAAATCGGTTGATAAGTTTAAACATCGAACATGAATTTCCAACAAGATCTTGTGATGTTAACCCCTGTGATTTTTTTCTGTGGCCTTTTTAAAGAACTCAATTTTTTGGGTACAGATACCTGATCTTGCAGACCTTCAGATCAGAATTGCTGAAATAATTAACGAAATCGACGATATGCTACTACAAAACGTTTTCTCCTTCATTAGAAGATGTTAGAAATGTCTCGAACAAGGTGGTGGCCACTTTCAACAATTTTTATAAAATGTTACTTGTTTTTGCAAATAAACGTATCTTATTTAGTTAAATATTTTAATTTTATTATTTTGACATTTATCATGTCATTCAAATAGTTCATAACCAACAAAATTCATATTAAGAACTTAAGTAAAAAGCTAAGATATACGTATAATTTCCATGGGCAACTTCGAGGTAAAATTTAGTTGAACGCTCGTTATAAATCATGCCATTCACCCAAGTTTTTAATTTTAAAATGTTTCCATACTTGAACTGCATGTTTGAATTCTTCTTGAGAAATTCCTTCTTTTGTGAGCGAAGAATAAAATTTATCTATTGATGGAAGTTTTGTTTCAGAAAATTTCTCAAAAGAATCCATGTATTCATAAGGATATATTCCTTTTCTAATTATCTTGCTTTTTTCTTTCCTAAATAACACATCTAATTCACTATTTGAAAAGTATTTAATTATTTCTCTCAACTGACTTGATTCCAGATTAGATGACAAATTGTCTAGGCTACTTGCTAAAAATCTAAATGAATCGATAAATCTCAATTCGATATATCCATTATCATCCATTCTTAAAATTTTACTGAAAGAAATATACTTCTCTTCGTTATTAGGTATTAATTTCAATTGACTTTTATCTTCTCCTAGATTTTTTATAAACAAATGACAATCGTAAGAACTTAAATTATGAAACAAAATTGGAATAAACAATGGTTGTCTATATTTCAAATTGCATTTTCTACAAGCAGCTATATTTTCCAGTGTAGTGATCATGATCTCTTACTTTTGGGTTTTCTATAGAAAACACATTTTCACAAAGATAACAAATGTTTGTTTTTTTATATTCTTCTAGTTCGATATCTTTTATGGGTTTATTTTCTTTTAATAACTTATATATTGTTCTGGCATGTTCAGTTATTCTTTTTATAAAACATTTATCACTTTCCTCTCCTCTGTAAATTTCCAATAGGTTATCAATATTATTATAAGCTCTCTTAACGTATAATCCATAACCACAGGGAATATGAGATTGTGTTTTATGAGTATATGATGATTCAGGATTTGGTTCGCATGTATGAATAGGTTTCAAAATCGGAATAAATTACATACGGATGTCCTAACATGCTTTGAATATTTTTAAATTTTAGTACATTATCTTCAGGCACGTTCGGAACACATGGTTCATTACTAAAGCACACATTTTGATGTTTCTTTAAAGCATCTTCAGTTCTAGCGGAGTAGTTTAAACATCTTTTACAGAAATGTTTTTTGTTTCTATTTACTTCCAACTGATCATTTAACAATCGACTCAAATTCTTGATCCAACAATAATGATTGTTGTCTTTATTTCCAAAGTATAGTAAGTCGATATTCATTTCATAGAATCGCTTCTTATTATGATACAAAGGATAAAATATTTGTTCTTCGTAACTAAACACGGTAACATTAATTTTATTATGTGATTCAAATTTAGGTATGTCCTGGATTTTGACAGGAAAATTTATTCCTTCAAAATTTAATTCGTTTATATATTCCGGCTTATTATAATGATTCAGTCTATCTACATGTTCTTTTGCTTGATGTAAACAGGATATTACGCTGTACATAAAGCATTTGTTATCGTTGTTTTTAACATTAACGCAAGCTTTTTTATCTTTAATCCACTTGGGTAATTCTACATATGAATTTCCGCTTAAAGGTGTATATTTGTTTATATTAATGCGCAAATAATTTATATTTTTCAAAGTCCATCCAGATCCCTTTTCTTGTAATTCATCACATTTTGATATAAATAAATCCTTTTGTTCATCCCAATATTCCTCCAGACCATCTTTTTCTCTTAGTATAACATTTAGTAACTGAAATTTATGTATCATCGTAAAGTCTTCATTTTCCAGTTTCATAAACTCGCATTCCATCTCTAAATTAATTTTAATATTTTTATGGAGATTTAAAGCATTTATAATTATTTTAATAGCCTTTTCTTTTATCATATCCATGTGTTTCCATATCTATACCTTCTTCTAGATTATTATGTTGATACGTTAATAATCTTCCCTTAAAAGCAACCTGAACTAAAATAAAATCTGGCTCTGGATTATGTCTTGCTTTATGCAACTGCATTCGACTTTCCTTAATATATTTTCCACATTTATCACACTTGATCCTTTTTACTCTTTCTTTTTTCGGTTTAGGAAATATGGCATCATTAAACGGAAATATTTCCAAGCTGTTTTTGTTTCCTCTTTTTATTTTTAATTGCTATTCAGCATTAATAATCTCGTTTATCAATTCTGACTTATTGTATCTTTTAATGTATCTTATACCTAAGGATTTTGCCATATTACGTAATTCGAGTAAACGACGACTATTCAAATCATGTTTTAATTTATGCAAATGTATTCGAGTTTCCTCGATATATGTTCCACACATATCACATTTTATCTTCTTTACTCTATTTTTTTTGGTTTAGCAAATATATCGTCATCAAACTGAAATGTTTTTAGGTTCTTTTTGTTTTCTTTCTCTTTATGTAGCTGCATTCGGGTGCTTTTGATATATTTTCCACATATGTCACATTTGATTTTCCTAACTCTCTTTTTCCTTGGTTCAGCAAATAAATCATCATCAAATGAAAATATTTCTGAATTCGCTTCGCTCATGAGGACTCTGTCCGAATTCCGCAAAGGAGGCATAATTGATTTTTTTCCGTTTTTTATTTCCTTATGTAATTGCTCTTCAGCTTTAATAATAGCTTTTATTAAGTCTGCTTTATTATATTTTCTAATATATTTGATGTCTAGTGATTTTGCAATATTAAACAGCTCAGATAAACGAAGATTACTTAAGTTCCTTCGTTCCATTTATTATAGGAAAAAATCTAACAAACAATTTTTAGTAAATAAATAAATTCAATCCATTTTTATGCAAATCTGTTTTTATATGCCTTTTAAAATTAGTTCTAGTGTAATATCTACCACAATCACATAATAAACGAGAGAATTAACTGCTTTTTTACATTGTTTACATGTTTTTTCATATTTATTTCTATAGTTATAAAAATCATCTGGACATTTTAATTCCAAACAAATGGAGCAAAGACTTGTCATTTATTAGAAAATTTATTCATCAAAGACTTCAAGATTAGGAAAGTGTATTTTAAGAAAATCTAGTTTTGCCAAGGTTAATAAGTTATTTTCATACATTTTAAACTGATTAAACATATTCCCATATACTAATCGTTCAAAGTCATTATTGGCTTTACTTCTCATATCGTTTAACCTTTTCTGAAACATTTGCCATGCTTCTTGGTCATCGTTATGTGAGCGATTCATTTAATTTATTACATTTTTTTTCATAAGAAATTATCTATAAACAGTGCATGCTAAAACACACTGTCCCTTTTTAGGTAAAATTGTGATAAGCCTCGAGATTCAAAAAAATATGTGTGGTATAGGGAGGTGATCAATTTAATGTTTATTTAATTAATTATCAAAAAAATAAATACTTGTAATAAAAGGGATCTAGTACAATATGTGAGGCAATATGGGACCTACGTATTATAAAAAGTCTACATAAAATGAATGAAAAGCTAGATATCAACGTAGGTTCAAGAGAAAAGACAGCTATTATTTTAGAATAATAATAATATAAATAAAGCTATTAGAAGTAATTATATGATGAAGACAAATAACGTACGGAAAGAATTTTATCATCCAAGAAAGAAGAAGCGAAAAATTGACATCAGAGGGATTTCCCACAATACGAAAGCATGGCAAATGAATTGGAGCAATTGAAAAACGATAACCTGAAACTGAGACAGCTAGTATAAATGGGATCGTTCACTCCATAATAAAAAATAAATTAAATTATTGACATAGATAATACTGTTACTTGAAAGTTTATGATCAAGACTTATTTTTCATATTAGACAATGATAATCAACCTTTGTTTAAAGGTAAAGATTTAGCAAAAATATTGGGTTATGAAAAATCAACAAATGCTATGAAAAAAATATAGCAGGAGACATATTTGAAGTTAAAATTGATAGTCGTATTTTTTGGAAATACATATGTTGTTTTTGCAGAAAAAGAAAAATATTAATCACAAATAATTTGCTTCAATTCATGGGATTTATTGAAGAAATAACGCGATTTTAAGAACTTTTTAAAAGACAAGGAAATCTCATACGAAGAAATAGATTATAAACATGCTAAAGCAAATTTGTATAAATATATACAAAATGATTAAAAATTTTAAAGAATTAATAATGATGTTGAATAACAATAAGGCAAAAAAAGTTAGGAAATATTATTTTAAATTAGAAGAATTGCTAGATAAATAGGAAACTAACGTTAACGAATATAATCTTCTAAAGCAATACATAATTATAAAATTAATGCTAATCCATTAAACCTGTTTTGACTTTATAAATAAAAATAACTACTCCTATAAAATTAATTTGAGTACGTGGGTGACCGATATATGGTTTACGTTATTTAAAAGAAAAATATAATAATAACAAATGATCTTTTATGCTTTATACAATATGGAATTTCAGTGGGGGGTGGCTATCCCCCACTGAATTTACGCGATATTAAGAAAGATTTAAAGAAAATTTTAGAAAACTATAAAATAGAATACCAAATAATAAATTATGATAAGATTAAAAATGAATTATCATATTATAAAAAATTGATAACAAAATATATTATAAATGTTTCGCCAAATAATTTAAATAAAACAATATGGATTTTATTGAGTGTTCGTAATATTAAATCCCTAATAATAACATTAAATACAAAAACGGATCAAGAAATTAGAGAATATTATATTACTTTGGAAGAAATATTTTATTCATATTTGGAATACACTAAAAAGTTTTATTTGAATATAGGAGAATCACTCGAAAAGATAGTCAGATAAAGCAAATTGAAACGATAATTGAAATTAAGAGAGATGGTTAAAAATATTATCAAGTTAACCAAAGACCATATAATAGTATAATAGTTTTATAGCAAAGATTCGGTAATAAACAATATAACAATTGTGGTAAAGACATGTTTTCATTATAATTTAATCGATGATGACAATGTAAACAGATAACTCATCTTTGATAACCTAAGCACAACAAATTGTCCTTAAAAAATTCCAACTTTTAGATTACTTCAATATATTTTTTTTTTTGGAATGCAACTAACTTTGAGAGAAATTGTGTTGTTGATAGAATGAGTAGGTAAGTTTATCAACGGTCAAGCTTATTTGCCTGTAAAGTATGCTATTATAAAGTAACTGCGAAAGGCAATTAGTTAACTTTAACAAACAAGTTGAGTTTAATGAATAATTGGTATTCTGAATATAGGTATGCCTTTCTTCCGATAAATGAGATTATTCACTTACTTCCAAGTATAAAAAAATAGCTGCAGTCAAATACCTATTGTGTGATTTGGACCTTTCTGGATTATGATACTAGCAAACTAAGAATAGAAACAACTTACAGTACGAGTCAGCTTTAAGCAGATATTTTCTCTGCGATATTTAAAAACCTTTACAAAAACACAAATTCAGATAAGCAATTTTGACTACCGTACAACACGTGTTACAACTTCCCAGTGATAACAGTATAATAAATATAATTATTCTAGTTATTAATTACAACCATGTTTTGGACGCGAAAACAATGTTTTTCTTTTATGACATTGAAAAACGATAACAATATAAAAACCACGTTCGTGGGTCCAGGGTTGCCAGGTTGGGCGATAAATAGCCGATTGGGCTATTGAAAAAGGTTTGTTGGCGATCAGTTTTATTTAATTTGCTACAGGCTACCATCTCAGGCTATTAACTGTTTACCAAGGCTATTTTAGGCGACTTTTTAAAAATAGTTTAGGATACGTTCCTAAAATGGATATTATGAACACATCCTCTAAAGTTAAAATGTTCAATTATTTATCTTATTAGTTGGGCTATAAAGGTCATTTTTATGTTTCCACCACATATTGGAGTCTTTTGTTTTAATAGTTTTATGTTTTATGCATTTATGTAGTCCGTTAATCCGTTATTTTACATATTTTATTTATGTATATTTTTCACTTAATTATAAGTTCATTATAATTTTTTAAAATATGCCACCGAAAACAAAGTATGCTAAATATATAAAAAAATATAATAAACAATGGGAGGAAGAGATACAATTTAGAGGTAGTGTTAATTTTGTTATTGTTATCTTTATTTTTTTGACCCATAATTGTATGCATTTTTAGATTGGTTAGAAGAGAGCAAGGTAAAAATAGGCGCATATTGCAAAGTATGTAAATCTGAGTTGCGAGCACATAAAACAGACCTAACTAAACATGCATCTACAAAAATGCATATAGAGAATTTACGAAAAAGTGCATATAGCACTCAACCATTAAATCAACCTTCGTTAAAATCATTAGGTAATTACATTAAATTATTTTTCTTGTGTAGTTTTTTCACAATTTCTAATTTACACTTAGGAATTATAAATAATGAAAACATAACAAACACAAAAAAAGACAAAGAACTGAAACTAGCCGTATACACTGTAATGCATACATCAATATTAAGTGTGAATCATCTTACTGACCTTTTAAATGCAACAAATATGCCAGAAGAACAATATAGAATGCATCGAACTAAATGTACTGCATTAATAATGAATGTTATTTCTCCAGCTATTTTGGAGGACCTAGTTGATGATCTCAATGGTGTGAAGTTTTCATTAATTTTAGATGAGTCTACAGACATTTCTGTACATAAATACATGGCAGTCTGTATTAGATTTTTTAGTAAAAAACGTAATAGTGTATGCACAGATTATTTGGGTATGTTTGAAGTAAACAGAACTACAGCCGCAGACTTATACGAAGCCTTAAAATCCTTTCTAAATAGTTTAGGAATTAATTATCTAAATATCATTGGCCTAGGTACTGATGGAGCAGCAAATCTTTGTGGAAAAAATCATTCACTATTTACGTTACTGAAAAATGATATTCCAAACTTGCAGTTAGTAAAGTGCATATGTCATTCAATTAATATAGTAAGTTCAAAAGCATCTGAAGAACTCCCAGCTTCATTAGACTTTTTAATAAGAGAATCATACAACTGGTTTTCTTATAGTCCTTTAAGAAGAGTAAATTATAAAGATATATTTATTTTATTAAATAATGGAGAAAAATCATTTTTGAATTTAATACAGCCTTGTGAAACAAGATGGCTTTCTCGATATAATTCTGTTGAAAGAATTTTAAATAAATGGTTAGAACTAAAAACACACTTCGATATTGCAGGTTTAGATGAAAAGTGTTATTCAGCTAGAACACTAGCAGATATGTTCAAAGACAATATTAATTACCTCTACTTAACATTTTTAATGCCATTGCTTAAGCAACTAAATGACTGTAATTTGTTATTTCAACACACTAGCCCTGATGTTGAGACTATTTATGATAATTTGAAATGTTTAGTCTTTTCAGTCAGTCAAAGAATATTAAAACCCACTTTTCAAACTGCTTTCCAGCAGGAAAAATATAACATTAACTATTTGAAGCAAACCTTAGAAAATGAACTGGCATTTTTAAGTATAGATGAAGTAGATTTTGGATATGGTTTTCAAATAAAATTCACTGAATTAAAAGATACTTTCTCTTATGAATTAGGTATCATGCTAAAAATGCGTTGTTTCAATTATTTGAAAAGATTATGTGTGGAGTTGGCTAAAAAAATTCCAAACAATATGGAATTATTAGAAAAATTAAAATATTTTTCACCAAAAAATTGTCTTTCACAGTTACGGCCATCTTTTGCTGATTTACCAATACATATTTTACAAGAGTCCTCAAAAAATATAAATACTTTGGAAGAGCAGTGGAGAAACTTATTATCTATAAATTGGACAAATCAATTTCTAAGTGGAGTAATACCAGTAGATACTATAGAATTCTGGTCTTTTGTACGACTTTATGAAAATGCCATAAAAGAAAAACCATTTCAATTGTTAAGTGAATTTATACTAAGCCTTTTATCTTTACCTGTTAGCAACGCCGTGGTGGAGAGGGTATTTTCAGTCATGAATGTGATAAAGACAAAACCAAGAAACCGAATGAATCTCAAATTAATTGATGCATTGGTACGAATTCGTTTGCATTTATATGCAAAAAATGAATGTTGTAAACACTTTAAACCCACTCACAAAATGTTCTCCTTGTTTACAAACCAAATGTATACTAGTTACGATACTACTGAAAAAGAAAAATCAGATGTGATGGATGAAATATGGGATATATGCGTTTGATGAATGAATATATATTGTACATAAACTTATAATTCTAAATTTAATAAAGTGTATGTGGGTTAATAAATATAACATGTTATTAAACTTCTTATTAAATGTGTTAATCTATTATACTTTCATTAAATGCGATTGTTAGAAACAACAGTTTTTTTTTTCTTTACAAGCTTATTTAATAAAATTCAAATTTCTCAGTTTTAAAATGTAAATTACTAAATGTCCACAACCAACTATACATGCATTCTACGATGCAGGCGATTGACAAAAACGCCTATAATTTTTATATTTATCTAAAATTACTTATTATTTCACCATAAAAAGAAGATTTTTAAAAAACTTTGGTCAATTCGCCAGTAAATGTGGCTACTTTGATTCTATAATTTGGCTACAACTCAGAAAAAATATCTGGCAACCCTGCGTGGGTCAGGATTCAGTTATTTGATTTACTTTAATTTTAGACACAATCGTTGAAAATGAACATAATGTCAGACGAATTATATTTTACTTAACATTTAATAAATATCAAGACATTGACTTACCTTAGGTTAACAACGATTGAACAAATAGACTGACACACAGTGTTGCCAACAGTATTTTTTTAATTCCGTTAAATTTGTTGTAGGTTTCCGTCAAAAATCCGTTAAATTTTTTTTTTTCCGTCAATAAAATCCGTCAGAATAAAAAATGTGCGAAACAAATAAAATTTATTTTATAATAAAATTTTATAAAAGAAGAACTTATATTAAAAATCGAAATTAAAATCGTCATCACTGTCCGTACCATCAACAGGTTGGCCCATAGCAGTGGAGGTTGAAGGTTCGCTTTGCCTATAGCTTTGCATAGTCCCCACCATACGAATTACTTTTTCAGTCAACTCATATGAAAAGCAGGTTTTATCGTTCCTCTTCAGCCCTGATCTTATATTCAAAATTGCATTTACCATACTTTCCTTCATTTTATTGCGCAGCTTTGATTTCACAATATTCATCACACTAAAAACCCGTTCTGCCTCTGCATTTGAGTATGGCAAAAGCAGAATTGAAAAAGCAAAATCGCATAACTCCTTGAAAGGATTTGTGCCTGTAGCATCTTCATACTCTTTGACTTCGGACCAAAACGCCACAGTGTCATTGATGTTCTCCCATTTAGTGTAATTTATGGCGTTCCATTGCGTCTCGATTAGAGATATTTCATGTTTTGAATACTCTAAATGGGCCAATAAGGGACTTAAAGATTCTTTGTGAACCCTTAATACGTTTTTGCATGAGAGTAGATTGGTTTTCTACACGATTTCGATATTGTCAGGTAACCTACAGTAAACAAGACGGAGACTCTTTTAGGGAACATTGAGAAATGAGAAACTGACAACTTACCTCAAACGTAATTGTTGAATTAATTTTAAAAGAAAGTTAATACACCACACCGTTGACGAAGATCTTGTTCACTTTGCCCGTTTATAAGACCTTTTTCCCTCATTTCTCGTATCTTGGATTCGAATCCGTAACCAAGGTATGGCTTAGGGTCTAAATGATTCTCCACAATTATAGTTAGCGGATCAATATTGGGACGTGACATGACTACTTTTGAAACCAGAAATCCAATAAGCGTAGATAAATCCGTAAACAATTTACATGGATCAGCATCTTTGGCTTCAAAAGATTTGTTCGTTAGTTGCAATTGTTCTAATATGGGACATAGGAATGAAAATAAGGCCAAATTACTCTCATCTTTATAAATATTGTACAACAATTCAGCAGTATAATTTCGTCGGGATATTTCAAAATGCGTTTGAAGTTCAAGCCATTGTTTTAAAATTCTATATACAGCCGAATAAATTGATAACCATCGGGTTTGACAAGCTCTAATAATTTTTAATGGTTCGTGACCTTCATTAATTGTGCGATGCAGCTCTTTGTATTCAGCCTGTCGAACTGATGATTGAGAGAACCAATTGTATGTTTCAGAAACCATAAAATCCAGATTCCTCGGCAAGGTATCTTCTGAGGCGTGAGATACCGCAAGCTGAATCGAGTGACAGACACATCGTACAAGAACTAATCCTGGAATATCTTCTTTTAGGATTGCATGTACGCCATTATTTACACCTGTCATAACACTGGCATTGTCAGTTCCGATGCCAAGAATATTTTTAAACTCCAAACCAAATTCGTTTAGCGTCTCTTTAACCGCGGAAACTCTGCCTTCTGCATTGCATGCGGTTAGTGGTGCCAATTTTAAAAAAGATGTTTTTATTTTCTTGGATTTTGTGCTGTAAAATATTATTACAATGTCAAGATATTTTACCACAGTTACAGTTATATCCGTGGACTCATCCAGAAGTAAACTAAATTTTCCATTTCCAATATCTACTTTTAAATCATCTTTAAAGTGAGGGCTTAAGATATTTTTAATAATATTGGAACAGTTTGTGCGATGTAATTGCATGTCTTTAACTGCTTGTGAATCATCTGCCACCTTTTTCATTATCCGCCCTAAATGATCTACTGTTAGTACGCTGCAATGTTCGGCAATAAACAGTGTTGTATAAGCTTCCAAATATTTACTTTTTTCTGTCTTTTTGGGAGTAAAATTAATTTTTGCTTGGCGTGATGGCGTCAACATATCTGTATTCTTTATATGTTTCTTCGAAATCATATGAGCTTTTAAATCAGAATATTTATTGCTACTACTTACGATGCATCGACAAAATATGCACTCAAGGAATGACTCACCAGAATTTTTATCTGTTTTCATAATAATCCAGTCTTTAAACAGCTTGTCTTGAAGCCATTCACTACGAAATTTTTGTTTATATTGCACTTTCGGCATTTTTGTCACTGGAAACAAAATTAATTGCACAATACACTGAGAATAAGATTATTCTACTCACTAAGACGTATATACGCCAGTGCCACATACACAATGCAATGATCCAATAATTATTTTGAGAGGATTCGGGGCCCGGGAAGTCCCGGTCGAGCGGTAGACTACAACCGGTAGTCTGCGATGCCAATCATGCGGAACCAATGACATAGTGTAATATGATATTTACAGACAAAAAATAGCTTGAATCGGTAAACAGCCAGTTAACACACTTACAAAACTTAATTTAGAATTTTTTGACGGAAATTTAGTTTCCGTTAAAAAATCCGTCACCCACTGAAACTGTTTTTTTTCCGCTCCCCTTCACCAAAATCCGTTAGATATGACGGAAAATCCGTTAAGTTGGCAACACTGCTGACACAGATTGAACAGCTATGATCACAAGTGTGCACTTGGATAGGAATTCAGAGAATATGAATAAACAAGAGATGTCAAGTCCATGTTAAAACGTGGAGACATTCGCCCTCTACAGTTGCGGATTTTAATTAAATTGATTGCGCGGAAAATTTAAATGTATATGTATTTACTCGTATTAAAAGTATTCAAGTTTTTATACTTTATCTAGTGACTAAATGCAGATAAAATCTTCATTTTGTCGCTAGATAAAGTAAAAAAAATATTTCAATTAATATAATTAATATTTAATCTGCAATTAAACAATACTTACGCATCTTTTGCTAATGTTTGTTCCACATAACATCAAGAATAGAATAGTATGTGCCAGTAACAACAATATTCACTTCATACAGTAAATAATAAAGAATAAATTAAAACAGTTGGCTTGTTTCACTAGGAGATTTATTTAAATTCTCTAACATCTGTTTCGGCTGTTATCCCATTCTCAAAGAGATCTATAAATCTAGAGATTTATCTTTAGATTTATAGATCTCTTTGAGAATGGTATAACAGCCGAAACAGATGTTATGGTCTATTTTTAAACTAAGAGGAGTAAATGGAAAAGCCACATTTACACTGTAAAAGTTACCAAATAAAATATAAAATTGTTTGAAAGTTTAGTTAATATTACCAGTAGAAATAAATTTAATTGGCAGCGGCCATGGCATTCTGAAAAGGACCGGTTCTCGTCCGATCACCGAAGTTAAACAGCATCAGCCGGGGCCGGTACGTGGATAGGTGACACGCAATTTTTGCATAACGTAATCCTACCTCTGAAGCAACCAATCACGCATAGTAATTTTGGCGCGATTAATTTAAAACGCTCCTCTTAGTTTAAAAATAGACTATAGAGAATTTAAATAAATCTCATAGTGAAACAAGCCAAGTGTTTTAATTTATTCTTTATTATTTACTGTATGAAGTTAAAATCTTTCACCAAGAAGTATCTGCAACAACAGCCGAGAATATTCACTTGTTTTGGCACATCTTTTTGCAGGGTTTAAATTGAAAGTTTTAATAAAGTAAACGCTATTTTTTAAAAAAGCAATATTTTATTAAATATGTTCATTAGATAAATCATATATTACAACACTTTTGATGCATGTTGTTGTAAATAGGCATTAACAACCGTATTGGGTCTAGCATCTTGTTTAGACAATTTTTTATTCACGAGTTTTATAAAATGATTTGCCATAACAACTGTTAAGGAATAACACATACTTATTTCTTTTCGGTGTTGACATTTTAAAAATACAAGAATTTTAATTTATTATAGACATATAATTCTTGTATCCAATCATTTCATTCTCCCCAAAAATTCAATTTTTCTTGGAATCAGAGAAAAATTATTACAAACAATACAGACATAATCAAGAAAATATATACATATACTTAATGTGAAATGTTACTAGTTATAGTAAGTTAAATAATAAATTATCTTATATCTACAAAGCCTTTAGTAAATAAGTAGTAATTGCATATGTTGTGAATGAATATGGAACTTAACTAAAACAGCATCTACATGTAACTTACGTCTTTGGGGTGTA
Organism: Melolontha melolontha; assembly: GCA_935421215.2. NCBI lineage: Eukaryota > Metazoa > Arthropoda > Insecta > Coleoptera > Scarabaeidae > Melolontha > Melolontha melolontha. The sequence goes on from OW285238.1 coordinate 156,553,769, forward strand.
ATATTTTACTGTGATATACTGGTGAAACTGATATAGAAGTTGATGTATTCAGACAACTTGCGTCAACTGATATATTTCTTCTTTGTGGTGTGCCAATTTGTAAACCTGAAGTGCTTGAGCAACTTATAGCTAATGTACATTGTGAATCAGTTTCTAATGATAAATGTACAGTAGATATTGTACCACGATTTAATTTTAATTTTTCTTCAGTTTGAAACTGATTATCTTGAAAATGCCTTTGACAAACATTATATGAATGTAGCACTTTTTTCTGAGGCATTTCTAACAGTGCACTATTATTTACCGCTGCTAACCAATTATTGTTTAAAGTATCGTCTCTTGGAAACGTAAAGTACCGTATTTGTGGATCATCGACAAATCTCTTCCCCGGTACACAACATTTTTTTCGGTACTGGTACGATTGCTCCTACAAGTAATTTGATAAATCTATTAAGAATTTATTTCTGGTATTTATATAACAAAACAGTATACTTACCATTTCAAAAGTATTTTCGTATAAATATATACATATTCCATAAAATAATATGTTTATTGTTCTATAATCAACTTTAACCCTATTTTTTTCTGGCAACTATTTAGGGAATTACCAAAACTATCATATATTTCAAGAGGTTCGCACGATAATACAGTTCTCTACTGCCTCACTTTCCGATTTTATTGCCATCTCTTATTGCGAATTCTAAACAAAAATATGTCCCGCATACTTCCATAAACATGCCTACCCACTGGGCGCAGCTGCGAGCAGTGGGTAGGCATGTTTATGGAAGTATGCGGGACATATTTTTGTTTAGAATCCGCAATAAGAGATGGCAATAAAATCGGAAAGTCAGGCAGTAGAGAACTGTATTATCGTGCGAACCTCTTGAAATATATGATAGTTTAGGTAATTCCCTAAATAGTTGCCAGAAAAAAATAGGGTTAAAGTTGATTATAGAACAATAAACATATTATTTTATGGAATATGTATATATTTATACGAAAATACTTTTGAAATGGTAAGTATACTGTTTTGTTATATAAATACCAGAAATAAATTCTTAATAGATTTATCAAATTACTTGTAGGAGCAATCGTACCAGTACCGAAAAAAATGTTGTGTACCGGGGAAGAGATTTGTCGATGATCCACAAATACGGTACTTTACGTTTCCAAGAGACGATACTTTAAACAATAATTGGTTAGCAGCGGTAAATAATAGTGCACTGTTAGAAATGCCTCGGAAAAAAGTGCTACATTCATATAATGTTTGTCAAAGGCATTTTCAAGATAATCAGTTTCAAACTGAACAATACCTACTGTACATTTATCATTAGAAACTGATTCACAATGTACATTAGCTATAAGTTGCTCAAGCACTTCAGGTTTACAAATTGGCACACCCCAAAGAAGAAATATATCAGTTGACGCAAGTTGTCTGAATACATCAACTTCTATATCAGTTTCACCAGTATATCACACTAAAAATATTACATTCCAAAGACGTAAGTTACATGTAGATGCTGTTTTAGTTAAGTTCCATATTCATTCACAACATATGCAATTACTACTTATTTACTAAAGGCTTTGTAGATATAAGATAATTTATTATTTAACTTACTATAACTAGTAACATTTCACATTAAGTATATGTATATATTTTCTTGATTATGTCTGTATTGTTTGTAATATTTTTCTCTGATTCCAAGAAAAATTGAATTTTTGGGGAGAATGAAATGATTGGATACAAGAATTATATGTCTATAATAAATTAAAATTCTTGTATTTTTAAAATGTCAACACCGAGAAGAAATAAGTATGTGTTATTCCTTAACAGTTGTTATGGCAAATCATTTTATAAAACTCGTGAATAAAAAATTGTCTAAACAAGATGCTAGACCCAATACGGTTGTTAATGCCTACTTACAACAACATGCATCAAAAGTGTTGCAATATATGATTTATCTAATGAACATAATTAATAAAATATTGCTTTTTTAAAAAATAGCGTTTACTTTATTAAAACTTTCAATTTAAACCCTGCAAAAAGATGTGCCAAAACAAGTGAATATTCTCGGCTGTTGTTGCAGATAATTCTTGGTGAAACATTTTAACTTCATACAGTAAACATATGTGGAACAAACATTAGCAAAAGATGCGTAAGTATTGTTTAATTGCAGATTAAATATTAATTATATTAATTGAAATATTTTTTTTACTTTATCTAGCGACAAAATGAAGATTTTATCTGCATTTAGTCACTAGATAAAGTATAAAAACTTGAATACTTCTAATACGAGTAAATACATATATATTTAAATTTTCCGCGCAAGCAATTTAATTAAAATCCGCAACTGTAGAGGGCGAATGTCTCCACGTTTTAACATGGACTTGACATCTCTTGTTTATTCATACTCTCTGGCTGCGAGACTGGAGACGTCTATCACGGGTCACGGGGTGCGATTTTAAATAGACAATGTTTGACCATATATATATTCTAAGTTTACGGCGTGCTGGTAGGTGGCATTATATACCGGAACTGAAAATACGCAAGGAAGACATCCTTTATACCGATATATTTCCGTTTTCCGCCATACTTGTTTATATTTTGTTTGGTGAATGTTGTTTGAATTTTCTTCGTTTAATATTTTGCAAGTTTTGTATTAATCATTATTTCACGTGTTTGCTAAATCATAATATACATATTCTATTTTGTTTTTAATTTATTAGTACATAGTTTTGTTAGTCTAGTGTGTTTGTATAGTTAATAGTATTTTGTGTATTAGTATCTTAAGTGTAAAAACAATATATTATCTATATCTTCCGTAACATACATTGTTGGTAAGTATTATTGAATGATTAGTATGATTACTTTTTACATTTGATGGTACTTCATTGAATACTAATTTCACTAATTAATACTACATATTTTCAAAAATATTCTGCAGACATATTCCTTAACTTAAGCGTTTTCAATAATTATATTTTGAAAATATTACGATGCCATATTTTAAAATATAGCCATCAATTATTGTTTTCTTATATTGTAGCAATGAATAAGTGGAATAAGTGTGCAGTGTTTGGCTGCACTGACAGAACTAGCCCAAGACACCTGTTCCCAAACCCAAGCAAATTTCCAGAAAGGTTTTCAAAGTGGCTTGAGGTGGTAAAGAACCCAGAATTAGAAAAATTACCAAGAGAGCAAGTTTATAAAAGTCATCGACTATGTCGTACACATTTTTTACCTGCTGATATTTGTCGGAACAACAGATTGTTTACTACAGCAATTCCGAAATTATTGATGTCAGGTAATAATACTAGTGTGCATTCCCTAGATGGCAAATATTTAATATTAAACTTACTACAGATTCTACCATGGGAAGCAATCCATGTGACACAAGTTCATCACAATCTGGTATTGATCTTGATAAAGTGGAAGCTGGTCCATCAAATATAGATACTTGTAACTATATATATACATACATATAAGATATTTATATGCATTAATGTGATAACTCTTTTAGATGCTGAGAATCAAGTAAAGCAACAGGAACCCGATGATATTAAGGTGTATGTTCCTAAAAAGAAATGTAAGAAAAAATAGTTACTACAATCTTGTATATTAATATTTAATATTAATTATGTCAATAAAATGATTAAAAATTATTTTTCTATTAATACTTAAATCTGTTTCTTACAGACATATTTAAAGTTAATACCAGAATCTCCAGTTTATCTCCCAATGAAAAACAAGCATTAGCTCAGATTAGCATATTAAAAAGAAGACTGCAACGTTACAGAAATCAAAATACAAAGAAAAGATTATTGCTAGCAAGTAAATTTTCATCAGCAAAATTTATTAATCAAGGGTTTTCTAAGCTAACTCCACTTGTTGCAAGATTTTTTAAATCACAAATAGGTAATGCTTGCAAGAAGTTAAGAGGTAGAAGATTTAGTTATGAAGATAAGCTACTGGCACTTACACTATATAAGCAAAGTGGCAAGGGCTACCGATTATTATCGAAAATCTTTTCGTTACCATCAAGGAAAATGCTAAGTGCAATTTTAAATCAAATTAAAATTAGACCAGGTGTGAATAAATGTATATTTGAGAGTATAAAGAATATTGGAAATGCGATGCCGGAAAAAGATAAGTATTGTTTTATCTATGACGTCTATCTCTTTGTACTGCTGCGGTCGATCAACACGACATTCAAGTAAGTGTGAATACCAGTTTACAATGTATGAAAATTGGCAAGCGGAAGCGACTAAATTTGACCTGGAGACTGAGATCTATCCAAATTTATATAGTAGTAAGTAATTGCTTAGTAATTTTTACTTAAACTTTATCTATAATATTTTAGGAACGTTACCGTGTGATGTTGGTTGCGCAAAGGAAGAAGAGGTACATGAAGCGAAAATGGCGTTCGAACGAATTTGCCCTAAACAATTTATAATTCAAAATGTTACTTGGAAGAGATCCAGAACGAAACCGTACTGTATATGGCGTGTAGAGTATCAGTTAACCGGCTTAGGGCTATTGCCGATGGAAGGGGATGAATTAAAGAAATATTTTGATATATTAGAAAAACATCATCCATGGAACGCCCGCATTGTAAACGTCGTGCACCGATCAATTAACGCTGATATATATTATGGCGTAATTTGTCAATGCAACCCGCCAAATTTTGAGGTTACTGGACAAAGGCCTGTACAGCATTCATTGGCCACAATCCAGAAAACCATGGCAAATATGAAGGTAGTAATTTATTAAAACAAGAAACAAGTAGTAATTGTTTTTTCTTTAATTTTAGATAGAAAGCATGTAGAGATTCCATGATCGATTAAACAACTTTAAGAATTTAAATCACATATGTTTATAAATAGATTTCTTTATAATAAATATTGTTGCTATATATGATGTTTTAGTGGGAAAATTAACAAAATATGCTTCACTTATTTAAGAGATATCTAACCTAACAAGGTATGTTGTTATTTGCATATTTATATAAATTGTGTTTATTTATAAAATTACAGTTGATGAGTACCTACGTTATTAAGTTATTATATAGTATTCTAAATGAAAATCAATAAAATTTTGCGTGACATCTATAAACCTAACCTAAATTATATTGATATTTTTGTAAATTTTTAACTAAACAAGGTATTTAAAATAAAAAAAATAGTTGTGAGTTAAATTCAGCGGTCCCTATACGGAAGTCTTACCAATTTTACATTCTAGTAAAACTTAAAAAATGGAACAAAAATGAGGAAAAGTTAGTACGAGCGAAGGATAATAAAACATTAAAAAACTAAGGAAACAAAGTACATATGGAACAAAGGGAACGGACACGGCAATGACAATGGAAGTAACCAAACGGAAAAATGACACAACAAATATAAAGAATGAATGGAAATTAGCGATATGGAATGTCAGAGGTATACACGGGAAGGAAGAGGAAATTATAAGCGAATTTGAGGAAACAGGTCTAACAATACTAAGTATAAGTGAAACAAAGAAGAAAGGACAAGGAGAACAGATATTAGAAAATGACCATACTTTAGTGTATAGTGGAGTAAATACGGATAGCAGAGCAGCAGCTGGAGTAGGTATGATAATACACAGAAGCTTGAAAAATAGCATAAATAAATGGGAAGCTATATCAGAACGTATTTTAACAGTGGAACTGATTGGTATCAAAAAGAAAGTAATGACAGTAATAGCAGTATATGGTCCTTGTGACAATGATAAAGTGGAAGAAAAAGATAAATTTTGGGAAGACCTGACGTCAGTAACAGAGGATGCCAAGGGAACATTGTTCATCACCGGCGACTTTAATAGTAGAGTGGGTAGGAAAGATGATATATATAAGACAGTTATAGGGAAATATGGAGAAGAGACGAGGGCAATGGGGAAAGAATGCTGAATTTCTGTATGAACCACAATCTAATAATAACTAACTCATTCTACAAACACAAGGATATCCACAGATATACACGTGCACAACACACAAAAGATGAAAAATCGATAATTGACTATGTGTTGGTAGAGAAAGGAAATAGAAAAAGTGTGGTAGATGTCAAAGTTAGGAGAGGAGCTGAGATATATAGTGACCACTATCTGGTGGTCACTAGAATTAAAGAAGAGATAAGAGAAAAACAATGAAGCAAACCAAATAAAAAAAATGGAATACGCAACAATAAAAACATATAAACTAAAGGAATACGAGATAGCCCAAAAGTACAAACAATTTGTTAAAGGGAAAATAAAAGAAAATGCAGAGAGAATAAAGCTGGCCAACTTGGACGAAAAATGGAACATGTTCAAGGGCATAATTGTAGAGGCTGCCCGAGAAATATGTGGAGTATGTAAAACAAATAACAAGAGAAAACAGGCAGCTTGGTGGACGAAAGAAATAAAAGAAGAAATTAAAAAGAAAAAGAAATTGTGGAAAAAGTACCTATCGAATAAAAAAGAAGAACAATATATAATATACCAAAACCAAAGAAAGCGAGTAAAGCAACTAGTGTTAAATGCAAAAGCAAACAAATGGAAGGAATTTGGCGATAGAATGGAAAGAGATAGTATAGGGAACCAAAAGTTATTCTATAAAGTACTAAAATCGTGTAGAAAAGAAAATGCAATAGAAGATAAACGCATATATAATAAAAAAGGAGAAGTTATTACGAATGATAATGACATAATGAACCGATGGAAGGAATATTTTGAGGATCTGCTCTGTAGTAAGAGACAAGGGAAGAGAGAGAACGCAACAGAAAGTGTGAGTATAACAGAAGACAATATAGAATTTATGATGGAAGAGCTGAATGATGTAATTAAAAAGTTAAAGTTCGGGAAGGCCCCCGGAAATGATAAAATAGTGACAGAAATGATAAAAAATGTAGGCGAAGCAGGCACAGAAATGTTATTAGAGATTTTCAACAAGGTGTGGCAGTATGAAGACATACCGGAAGATTGGGAAGTGGCACTAATAACACCAATATACAAAAAAGGGAATCACAAGGACTGTAATAACTATAGAGGCATTACTTTACTGAGCACAGTTGTAAAGATATATGAGCAGTTAATTAACAACAGATTAAGACCAATAATTGAACCGTCACTCTCGGAATCGCAAAGCGGATTTCGGCCAGGAAGGAACACACAAGATCATGTATTTACGGTAAAGCAAATAATTGAAAAAAGAATACAACAAGGAAAAAAGGCATATTTCGCATTTATCGACTTGGAAAAAGCGTTTGATAAAGTGCCCAGACAGGAAATATGGAACAGTCTAGAGGAAAGAGGAATTAACAAAAAAATAATTAGATGTATTCAAAGGTTATATAAAAATAATGTAAATTATGTAATTGGAAGTAACATGAGATCCGAAGGATTCGTAACACAGGAAGGGTTAAGACAGGGTGGAGGATTAAGTCCTGTGCTGTTCACCGTATTTATGAACGGTGTTGTAAAACAATGCTCTAAGCAGATGAGGAAAATGAAAATAGGGTACAGAAATCTAGAATGGATACAAATAGCGGAGGCAGCATTCGCGGACGATATAGTACTGATGGCTGAGAAAGAAAAGGATTTGCAAGATAATGTAGATATATGGAATAAAACATTGAAGAAAAAGGGTATGAATATAAATAAAAACAAAACGAAAGTAATGGCTATAGGAGACGATCAACTAAAAATTCAAATTGAAGGAGTAGATATACAAGTAAACCAGTTCCACTATTTGGGTGTCGCAATAGAAAACACAGGGAAAAACGAAGCAGAAATTAACGAGAGAATTGAAAAAACAACAAAACTGTATTACGCTATGAATAGGAATTTTATAAATAAAAAGGAAATAACACGAAATACCAAACTAAAAGTCTATAAAACAGTCTACAGAGCAGTTCTGACATATGGATGTGAGTCATGGCTCCTAAATAATAAGCAAAAGAGTAAAATTCAAGCGGCGGATATGAGATATCTGAGAAGAGTGAGGGGCGTGACAAGAAGGGACAAAATGAGGAATGCACAAATAAGAGAGGAACTTGGGGTACTATCAATAATGGATTTCATTGAGCAGAGGCAATTAAGCTGGTGGGGACATCTTCAACGGATGGAGAACACTAGACCGGTAAAGTTGGTATATGAAGCAAAGATTCAATATAAGAGGAAAAGAGGAAGACCGCGACAAGTTTGGGAGAACTTAATTGGACAATTTATTCAGAACAGAGGAAAAACATGGAGAGAAGCGAAAACACTGGCCACTGATAGAAAGTCATGGAAGAAATTTGTCTATAATCTATAATTTTTTGGTATTGTAGTTGGTGTTATAGAATACTCTGTAATTTAAAGTTTAAAATTGGAATATTTATAAATTAGTTCTAAGAATGTAAACACCCGACACCCTAAGGGTATAAAGGTTTCCTGATAATATATATATATGATGTTTTAGTGGGAAAATGGACAAAATATGCTTCACTTATTTAAGAGATATCTAACCTAACAAGGTATGTTGTTATTTTCATATTTATATAAATTGTGTTTATTTATAAAATTACAGTTGATGAGTACCTACGTTATTAAGTTATTATATAGTATTCTAAATGAAAATCAATAAAATTTTGCGTGACTTATCGATAAACCTAACCTAAATTATATTGATATTTTTGTAAATTTTTAACTAAACAAGGTATTTAAAATAAAAAAAATAGTTGTGAGTTAAATTCAGCGGTCCCTATACGGAAGTCTTACCAATTTTACTTTCTAGTAAAACTTAAAAAATTTTTATTTGTTCGTAATTTGTACAATTGGTTTTACAATTTAAATTACACTTGAGAACTATTAACTAGAGAAGTAATTGAGAATGTCTCATGTTACTTTGTGTTATAATTAATAATTGTTCTCTAATGCATTTTCCATTCTATATATATGAAAAAGGATGCTTCGCTTACACATGCTTGTCTACGTGCGAATGCTATATGAATTGAACTCATATGTCAGCATTTATAACTTGCATTTTGGTATCTTCTTTAAATATAAAATTGCGCCATGTTTCCTTGACTTATTTTTTCCTTTTTATATAGTTATAATTATTAAATGCAGATTATGAGCTTAGCTTAACAATATGTTTTCATTTCATTTCGTACATTCATATTTAACATTTTATTTTATCGATATAAATGACATTTACAATTAAAAAAGGCTCGTCAATACTTTTAACAGACAAGTTTAAGACAGTTGATGGTGGTGATATACATGGGGGTTTTATAAAATTTTGAATTCCTATATTAGCTGCAGCTGCTGGACCAGTCTTAGCAAATATTTTAAATAAAGTTGTTGACAAGGTAAGTGGTAAGTCATTAACATTAGAAATTTCTAATAAACAACCAATTCCTTTAAAAAAGTATTATCTCAAAAAGATAAAGACACAATAGAAAAAAATATTAGAGCACTCATGAATATGAACAATAAAGAGGATTCAGCTTGTGATGACGATATACCATTGTTATGTTTTGATAAAGGCAAACAAGTTGAAAATGTTAATCCAACAGAAGAAATTAAAAAGTTATTAAATATACAAGATCCTAGATTATTTGGAACAAAATTATAAACGAGTATTGCATACGTACCTATAAAAATAATAAACACCACCAACCACAATTAACATCAGCAAAATTTTGAAATTTATAATTATGTGTTATTGTATAATTTTTGGGAATTATAAATTTTTCAGGTAATGAATTACCGAATGAATCGAAGAAATAAATTGTTTTATTAACATCATCTATATACATAGCAACCCAATGTGTTCCATTTTCCCAGTCTAAATTAAAAATATTATATTTATGTAGATTACTCAACCCATCTGTTAGTATTTTATCAGAACATATGTTCACATCATTATCAGTAATTAATTTAAAAATATTTTCTAAATCAATATTTGATAGTTGTTTTCCATCATCTTTATTACATTTATTAATTATATAATTTAAAATCATTTATAATACATTGAATAGTTGTTGAATATAGCTTTGATTACCAGTTATAATATTAGTTTTCTTAGCATCATCAGCCTCAGAATTTTTATATGCTTTATAAATTATATCATTATTTTTAATATTATTTTTATATTCTTCTTCAGTATTTCTACCAACTGCTTCCAATCTATTTTTATATTCTCTGAAGGATTTATAATCACCTAATTTTGTTGGAAAACAAATACCATTTTTATTAATAGTATAAAATCCAGTTTTACTACAATTATTTAGACATTCATTAATTGTTTTATCATTAATATTAATATAATTTTCTAAATCATTTATTATACTTTTATGAATAATTATTTCACTATAACTTAATTTCATTCCAGCTGGTATAAATGTACCAGTTTGTTGAATATATATTACGTGTTGCTGTCTATGTCTTCCTTCCGTAAATAATTTTTCTGCTAAATCTGTTATACCATTTTTCTTATGTGCATCGTCAAATATATTAAGACTGTGTGCTCTCAATTCATTTGGAATACATACTATCTTTTTCGTATCTATATATATTAAAATAAATAAAAGATTCTTTACATAATTCTTTAATTACTTGCATATCTTTTTCCAGTTCATTTCCATTAGGTAAAAAATAATTTATTTTTTTAATTGATTTTCTTTCCATACCAAATATTATTTCTTGAGCAATCGTTGATTTACCAGATCCGGATGGACCTATAATTATTATTCTTTTCGTTTGTGATAATAATTCACTACCCATTTTTCATTCAATTAATGATCTCAATCCAAAATTTATATTGTCGTTATTATTAAATAACTTTTTCTTTGGTCGACCACTATTAGTCATAATTAGTATTAATTAGTACAGTACAATCTCGATTATCCGAAATAATGTGGACCAAAGTGATTTCGGATAATCAAAATTTCGGTTAATCCGAATTTTTTTTTGGAAAATAGGAGTTTAGGATGCGTATATCATTAGACCGACTTAAAAACATATATGAAATATTTTACTTGAATTTATGTATTAATTTAAAAATAAACATCAACAAATAATTTGTTTAATTTTTATTACTTAATTTTTTTTAACATAGTATGTACATAAATGCCTAAATATGTATGTACATTCATAAAAGACATGTTAAATGCAACGTAAAATATAAGATATATATCCCATTCTACACTTTACTGTTTAAAAATGAGGTAATTTTTAACTTCACTCGTTTAGCACTACTTCTGTTTTTGGCCGCAATGTCTCTCCAACGTTTTATAAAAAGAACATCCGCGGCAGTTGCATTTTCTTGTTGTTCTACATAAGTTAACGTTTTCTCCAAGGCTTCTAGTCCTTCTGAATGTGACATTTTTACTGGAATATTGTCAGTGCATTCTACTTCGTCATCGTCATCACTGCTTATTTCATTAGCATTTTTGCAAACACTTTCAATTAATTCTTGGTCAGTCATTTCATCTTCTACATTAGCACTGTTTAACCATTCATTAACTTCTGTTTCCGTAACATTTTCACATCCTGGTATTTTCGTGAAAATTTGCTGTAAACTTTCTTCATGATCGGACTCTGCTTCTGTGATACGTCCCTCCTCGTGTTGAATCAATTTTGACCAAGATTTTTCCAGGGTTCTACCTTTTACTTGATTCCAAGCTGAAGCTATCCAATATACAACATTTTTCAAGTTTAACTTCTTTAGACATTCACTGAGATTGGCACCCTCATCTACTTCTTCCAAAATATGCTCCAATAGCAAACGCCTGTAATTACGTTTTAAATTTTCCAGCACACCCTGATCCATGGGCTGAATGAGAGAAGTTACAGCAGGAGGCAAAAACATTGCTTTTATTTCCCCACTTTCAAGTTGCTCCGCACTTGGGTGAGTGGGAGCATTGTCTAGTAACAAAACATTTTCTGGGGTATCCGTGCTCTTTTAAAAAAGACTCTACTTTTGGTACGAAATCTTCAAAAAACCAATTTTTGAATAGATTTGCATTCATCCAGCCTTTTTTTTGATTTTTATACAAAACAGGAAAAGCATTGGGACGAATATTCTTGAAGGCTCGTGGTTTTGCTGAGTTACCGATACATAATAATGGAAGTTTGTGTCTCCCAGAAGCATTAGCGCATGCAAGAACAGTGATACGTTCTTTGCTACGTTTATAACCAGGTGCTCCAGCTTCCGTATTTGAAGCTAAGGTACTTGAGGGCAACATTTTGTAATTCAAGCCGCTTTCGTCACAATTGTAGATCTGGTCTGGTTGTAAATCATTTTCTTTCATAAGCTCCATAAAATTCTCTGCAAATTTTTTCGCGGTAGATACATCGGCAGACAACTTTTCCACGCAAACTTTCAGTTGACGTACACCATGTCTTTTTTTCCATCGGTCTAGCCATTCATCACTTGCAGAAAAACTTTCAGGCGCTTCAATGACCGGCAATTCTTCGCTTAAACTCACTGCTTTTTGTTTTAAAATGGTCCCCGAAATTGGTATTCCACGTTCTCGATTCTGTGTAAACCATAAAAATAAAGAATCATCCACTTTTTCGTATTGACCTCTTTTCATACTTTTTCGTGCCGGGGTCGGCGATGACAAAACACTACACCATTTTTCAAGTTTTTCGCGATTTTTTCTCCATTCTGCAACCGTACTTACGCCTACGCCTAAATCCTTTGCTATATTTTTAAGCAATTCACCATTATCTAATCGTCGAACCGCTTTAAGTTTTTCCTGCAAGCTGATAACAACGCGTTTACGTTTATTGCTCTGACACTGCATTTTGTAAAATATTTGAGAATAAAACTACTCTTTTTGCGATAATAACAGACGTTAATACATATGTACTTGTAACACTCTGTCGGCTAACCAAAACAATTCGCATTTTAGACCGTCGTATTGCCGTGAAACCCCGAGGGGAACCACCTAGCAGTATAGGTGAATCCCAGACGCGTTTCGTATAATGCGAATTTTTTCGGTTAATCGGGATTTTTGTTTTTAAATAGTTTGTTTCGGTTAAACCGGATTTCGGAAAATCGCGATTCGGACAATCGGGATTGTACTGTATTTATTAATAATTAAACGTCTGCGACTGAGAAGCAAAGTGTTGAAGACGGAGCGATAAATCATGACTTCGAATTAAATATATAAAAATATATTTATAATAAATATGAGTAATGTTAGTGTTAAGTATTATACACATTTACCAAAGTCGAGTAATTCAAATATATTAATAAATAAATCAATCGCAAAGTCATTAAAAAATATAATAAATACAAAAGATCAATGGACTGCAATAAATGATGCAAAAAAATTATTATAAAATAAATTTAGCAACCGAATATTTAAATAAATGGTCTAAAGAAAATATTTCAAAAAGAAAATTTGTAAAAGAGAAAAAAATATCACAAAAAACTTTAGATTCGGCACTAATATTAATTAAACAAGAACCAAAAATAAAATCATCTCAAATAAATCCTGATACATCCACAAGTATTAATTCTAATATAAACCCTAATATTGATGAGTCACATTCGTCCGCAGTTGTTCGCAAAAAAACGCAAAAGAATCCAAAGATGATAAAAGAAAAAGACTTAGTAAATAGAAATACCGTTAAGAAATATAAAAATATAGATGAAGAGGCAAATGATTTAATAAATAATGCAATAAATAATTTATGATATAAATGGACATAGTATCTTATATACCAAAAGATGAAAAAAATAAATGGTCTGAAGATCTGAAACCTATTATAGGTGAAATTGATAAAATAGAAGATGGTTCAAAAATAGTTGGATTTAAACAAGAAGTAGTTGATAAATATATAGCAAGAAGAGCTGCCAATTTCTTTTTAGAACAATTAATTTTTACAGATTGTGAATTAGAGTCTGCAACTAATAAAATAGATGAATTAGAATATAAATTATAAAACTATAATAACTATGATCCTAAAAAATTAACTGAATTGAGAAACAAAGCAGTTGTGATACCATCAACTGCAGACGATGCGAGAAAACAAACTATTAAAATATTTGAGAGAAATGCTAAAAAAATGAAATCTATAAATGCAAGGTTTAAGTAGTCGAATAATTAAAATAATAAAATTATTAGCAAACGCCAATTAAGTTGGCGCGAGGAGGGGTAAGTTCGCGCAGGATTAGAAGTAGTGGGGAGATTTGTATTTGGTTTTACATCTAATGTCAGATAATTCTAACCTCTGAGCGTATATCACTTTATGATCCCCTAGGAAATACATTATGTTCCGTCAAACGTCAATGACAAATGTATTCTGACAATTACTTGAGTAGTGGGGGTAGTCGTTTTTAAAAACGTTTTCTGCGCACCCCCTCCTCGCGCCAACTTAATTGGCGTTTGCTAAATATATAATATTTATTCTTCTTGTAATACTTATAATAATAATTATCATTTTAGTTTTTGTTTTTTATTACTATAATTATTTAATCTCATTCTGTAGGGGAAGGTGACCTGTGACGGACCCCCTAACTTCAATCGACTGTAATTGTGAAACCAGTTAAGATTTTGTCGTGTTGATCGACCGCAGCAGTCTGCTGCGGTCGATCAACACGACATTCAAGTAAGTGTGAATACCAGTTTACAATGTATGAAAATTGGCAAGCGGAAGCGACTAAAATCGACCTGGGGAACCATCCAAATTTATATAGTAGTAAGTAATTGCTTAGTAATTTTTACTTAAACTTTATCTATAATATTTTAGGAACATTACCGTGTTTTGTTGGTTGCGCAAAGGAAGAAGAGGTACATGAAGCGAAAATGGCGTTCGAACGAATTTGCCCTAAACAATTTATGATTCAAAATGTTACTTGGAAGAGATCCAGAACGAAACCGTACTGTATATGGCGTGTAGAGTATCAGTTAACCGGCTTAGCGCTATTGCCGATGGAAGGGGATGAATTAAAGAAATATTTTGATATATTAGAAAAACATCATCCATTGAACGCCCCCGCCCCGATTCACAGATCACTTTAACTAGAAGATAGTAGAACTCAATACTAAAAAAATTCAGACAATGTTTAACGCCGTCTACCAACTACAGGCGGTACTAAAATGGATTAAATCAATAAAGCGGGAAATTTAAATGTCTATATATTTCAATTTTATTTTGTATTTGGCTTACTAGTTTTCATTCTTCACTTTAAATGTTCGGAGACAAAATAGTAAAAGAGTATAAAATAAAATATGCTAAAACGTCCTATATTTTAACACATATAAAGTGAAGAATAAGTACTATTAAACTAAATAGAATATCCATACCTAAATACTATTAATTAAATTAAAAGTAGGTAATAAATTAGGAAAATGTCATGTTATCGGTATTTGAAAGTTTTATTTTTTTAAAGTTTTTTTATAATATGTATACAACATGCATTGCAGTTGATCTGTTCCAGGCAATTCTTTACCTGTTAAAATTCTATTACTAATTTTTATATCATTGTAGCTTAATAAATATGTGTATGATTTGGTTATAGCTCTGTTATATCAGCCAAATGTTCACACTCTTTTAAATCTACAAAAAAATCTAATAAGTTAAGCCACTGGGTGAGATTACTCACTAAGTGTCTCTTGTGTAAGTGCTTATTAAGGAACCACTTAGTGTAAACATAAATTTTGTTCAAAATTGATATGAAATTTTCATTGCATTTCAATAATGAACATCCTTCATATTCTTTTAATAAAATAAATTTGTGACATGGCTTATTTTCTTTACTCATTATATTCGCATAACAAGTATTACAGTATGGCACTACTCGCTTGGCAATATACCCACTAATGTATGACAGCGCGTCAAAATTTACTTCTAAGGGCAAATCCTCTGGTGGCCAAAGAAATTCATCTGAGAGAGATGGTTGTGGTAATTGCTGTTTGTCAAATGTCAGTAACTGCTTTAATGTAATTAGGGGTCCTTTGGATTTCTCATCTTCGCAATTTGATCCTTTCGAATGCAAAGTAGCAAAATTGGCAATCAGCAAACTTTTGAAATAAGGTATAAAAGCAGAACAAGTAGGATTCGTGTTACGCCAACCAAATTGTCGAACTTGACCAAAGAAGTTCTCTAAGAAATCTTGATTGAAAGCCCAAGATTTGCTAGAATATCTTTGATTAATTGAAAACCTTTCAAAGTAAATATAAAATTATCAATCACTGGAGGACGAACTCGATCATTGCGTTTAACACTATTATAGCCTTATTCCAAAAATTTGCTTGCGGCGATGCACCTTTACATTTTACGGGCAATCGAAAGCCTTTTCCTGGAGAATTATATGAAATTGGAATTGATACTATCAAACTTATCCAGGAAGCTGCATAGATGAGCTGTATCCTTACCTCTAGGACATATTTGTTTATATTTTTCATTATTACTATAATGAAAGACACCGGCAGCTACCGAAGCACTGAAAACTTGTGTACAAAGAGAAACTTTCATTTTTTTAATTTTGTTGGGAATTACATGATTGATGGTAAGTTTCGGCATTATACGCAAATTTCCCATGCTAATGTCTATATTATATGCATCAACAATGTGGGACCACTTAGCCATTCTTTCCACCCCATCTATTTGGAACTTTACATCTTTGGTTAATAAATTATTTCGCAAACTTTTTAGTAGGTGGGGAGGATCAAATAGAGGAACCACTTTATTGTCATTTATAATAATTAGATTGCCTTGAGGAGTTATCCCAGCTCTAATAGCATTTGCCCGTGTCTCATCTAGCAGCATGTGGATTGCCCTTACATTAGTAGCACCCTGATCGCAGACTGACGCTATTATTTGTAGCCCACATTCTGCACTTCTCTGAACTATAGTTTTAAACATGCGAACAATGTCAGGTGCAGATGTAGTTGATCTACACAGAGTGTAGGCAACAATGATCCGCGATTTCAAAACTACGGTTAGATCCGTCATCTGTGAAACCTTCTACCAAATCTTTGCTCTTCGAGTATTCGAAATGAGGCTGTATAGACATCTCATCAAACGCCAAAATACATATTTTAAAACTTTTTGAAAGATGTTTTACACGAGTAGCAAGGGTCTGAAAAAGGTTTCCACATATGCCTGGTTCTAAAGAAATTGACCGTAACAGTTTCTTCAAAGTGGGAACAGTTGGCAATATAAAGATTTTGCTTAAAAATTTGTACGTCTTTCGTGACTGTTTGTACAAACTAATTGATGGAATTTTGTCATCAAGGGTAAAACGTACTCCTGTCTTCTTTTTGTCGAAGTTTCTTATCTGAGACTTAAAAAATTTCTGAGCAAACGGATCCATTTTACCCTTCATCACAGTATCGTTAAAATTTACAAATTTTCAACAATAATTTAATCGCTTTTTAAACGCTGTCTTCCTTTTCATACAATACATGTGCTTCTTTTTTAATCCAACAATTTCCCTGTATAATGCTTTTTCTTTAGGCGTTAGTTGTTTTGCTCTCGTATGGCCAATCACTTTTAAAGTGGAACCTGTAATAAAACATTCTTATATGTAAAACACATATAGCTGCTTCTATAGAAATCATACTAAACTATTACAAACGAAATATAGGTGAGTATATGTTTGTAAAATGATTGAATATTCCTATTCTAAAATAATAAGAGTGAACACAATATAAATTATTCTTACATTTAAACTTATTCATCCGTTTTTCTGGTATGCTAGTTCCCACAATATTCGAACATATTTCCTTCCTCTCCTTTCCAACTACAAAATTAGTTGATGTCGATGGAACATCTTCAATATTTCCCATTAAATTTGTCGAAGGTTCTTCATTTTCCTTATTTTCAAGTGATGACATTGATCCTAATCATAAAAAAAATTGTATTATAATTTTCACTAATAGATATATGAAGCGTCAACATTAATTATTAAGTATACCTATTAGATTTTATCAGTTACATATTTTTTAACATACTAATGGTAATTAGGAAACCGAAATAGCGTAATTTACAAAAAAATGCAAAGTAGAAGAGTATTGGATACTCTTAAAAGAAAATTCAAACTCGATAAGGCAAGTCGTTCAAATTCGCGCTCGTGTAACAAATTGTTTTACTAAACTCGTTTTCCAATAGATATACTGATTTAAAATACCCTCAATGTAATTTGAAAAGATTATGCTACAAATTATTACTTACCAGGCAAATGAAGCGTTGGCACAGCATTTCTGGTTAATCTATTTTTAACCGTTAAATATTTATGTTCAAAATGTTTTCTGCATATTGTAAATGCAAATCGTCGATCTTCCCGTATGATGTTGAATAGTTTCGGATTTCCTGCAGCCTTCAGCCACTCATGAAAACAAGTTGTTTTCGGGTGTGGAAATGCATGAAAAACTTTTCTTTTTGGTCACAATTTAACACATAACATTTTCTTGTAGGCATATTTACTAGTGATGGGTTGCTACGAGAAACTGCTATTTTGAAACTGCTAACTATCGTTAGCAGTTAACGAATATGAAAGGAAACTGCTACTTTTTGTAACAGTTTTCCGATGTAAATATTTCTGACGTAGCAGCCCTAACGGAAAGTAATATCAAGTAATATTAAGCTAGCAATATTTTTTATGCAGCAGATTAGAACTATTTTAAGAACTATTTAAAAACCATCGATTCAGAAACTTCTTTCACGTATTAGTAATAAAAAATGGATGGTTTATTTTAATACTAAGGTAATACATATAATCATTTTTGAAATACCAGAATTTAATTGCATTTGTATTGATTATAGCAAAACCAAATAACAATCAATATTAAAAAGACAGAAAATGTTGTAACGTTTATTAGTTATTATGTAAGACAATAAGATATTAAAAAAAGCCGTATTTAATGAAAAATGCTTTATTTAAAGTATATAGTACGTATGTTGCTATATAGGAGAAACTGCTACAAAAAGTAGCCGTTTTTTTAAACTGCTAATGAAAAGTAGCAGTAGCAGTTTGTAGCTGCTAATGAAAAATAGCAGTTTTACACATCAATACGTAACATACACATTTCTGAATTTCTAAAGTCACTAGATATATATCGATACGATTGGTTTATAGCAGGAACTACAAAATTTTAGGAACAATAATTCTCTCTGGCTGCGCCTGATTATGTGCTAGAGAGCTTATTCTTAATTCTTATTCCACATCATTATAGAGATAACTTTTAGTAGATTACTAAATATCAAGAACCATAGACTTCAAAATAGATTATTTTTTTTTTAAAATTTGAAATTAATTAAAAAATCTGTACTTAAATAAAATTTTATTTATTGGTAGGTAGTTTAGGTAATGAGTTATATGAATTTATGTACTTCGTTGGATCATTATTAAGTGATTTAATTTCTTTCGTGTAACTTTTAACAGAATCCATTCCAATTTATTTATATTTAAAATAATTATGTAACTAATTATTTTTTACTGTTGAATAATTTTTATCAAAAAATTTGGGTATTAATACATACTCTTTACGTTAAATGTTATATTACTAGAATTATTATGTTTTATGTTCACGTGTACGTTACGTTCAATGTTCACGATTACGTTACGTTCTATGTTTCATGTTTACGTTCGCTTTAGGATGCTTTCCTGATAGTAATACATAAAGTATATTACAAAAATATTAGTATAAAATTGAAGTATGTAATATCTGTAAATATAGCTATTTATACTCGTTCACAATTTGGTGGCGATTAAATAATGTCAATTTTTTATATAATTTTAGATGTGAACGATGAGATAGTTTTTTATGAGACAATTGTGCTAAATTAACAGGATGTTTATATTCGTTCACAATTTGGTGGCGATTAAATAAATTCAATTTTTTATGCAATTTTAGCTTGTGAACGAGCAAAATTAGTGAACCTGTATTTGTGTTCTTCACACCAGATTTTTAATAATATTTTATATTATAAAAAATACCTTTGTATTAGAAGCAAACTGTTTTTAACAATTTTACAAACGATACATATTTGTAGAATAGCACTATATAGTTACGTATTTGCTTCTTGCCTTTTTGGTTTGAAGTATATGACTAGTATATAGATTTAATATTGTACTTAGTTATATTGTCTTACACTTCCTTCTAAGATTTGCATATTTAATTATCATATTGTATTATTCTTTTTCTGTAAATTAAATAGCCATATTATTTGCGATAATTAAAATTTTAGAGACCTCTTGTAATCAATGAAATGACTATTGTGATTAATTTTTTAGAAAATATCTCTTGAAATGTTAGTTTTTTCATAACATATTGCATATTATGAAAAATCCCGGTAAAAATTTCATCCTTGCTTTCTAGAGGACACCGAAATGATTTGTAAGGAAAACACCAAGTAATTTACAATTTCTTTATTACAAACACACATTTTACAACAGGATTTCGGGATTAATATATTCCGTTTTCGTTTATTTATCCTTCATAATATCCAATATCGACAATTGAGTTTTTAATTAATTTTCATTTTAAGTTTGAGTAACAGTCGACTAAATAAGTCAAGTCTTTCTTCTGATTTGGGTAAAGATTGTGGAATTAAGTATACGTATTAGTGAATAAATATAGTTTCTATGCACGTGTGGAATAGAAAATATAATCGATTTCACAGTTCAATTCTATTGTTACGTGTTACTTCGTTTAAAACGAATTAGTTTATTACTATTTTGCAACAAACTGTTTCAGACCTCTTAATTACTTTATTATAATGTTCGTTTTTTAAGACAAAATACATCACCAAAGGAAAGTGTAGTCAAATAGATATAACGGTTTAATGTATGAAACTATTACATTAGGAATATAAGTACGAATGAGTTGCATACACTAGAAAATCCCTTCGATTGAAATAATATATACTAAATATGTAATTTTAATGAAATAGATATTAGAACATTAACTCTAAACCATTGTTAGTCGTTATATGATGTGCCTATATTTCTTTTAGAAATTTAAGAACAGAAAAATTACTTTTGGAATTAGACTCAAGAAGTTATGACTTTATTTCTTTCTTTTAATTTCTTAAATTTAACTTTAATTTCTAAATTTTTGCAAGATAATATTATTAGCGGCTTCAAAAGAATGTATGGATAAAACGAAAAGAGGTATTAAATCTCTTCCATTTCAACATTGCTTATTGGAATGCAAGAGATTTATTGAATAGATCTGAAAATAGTTGACCAATTCTAATTCAGATAAGTCACAAACAAGATGAATGAAGTAAATAACGTATTACTTTGTTATATCACTATAATACTATATGATTCAAAAAGAATTTTATAAGTGATGGCTGTGGATTACGTATATTTCAAAAATGTATGTCTTTTCTTAGTATCCTTTATTTATCTGTCAAATGTGATTGATTTTAAATGTCCAAATATTGTATTAGTAAGGGAGAGTGGGGGAATTGTGCGCACTTAAGCAAGATGTGCTCCTATGACTAGGCCATTGATCTTATGATACTGTTACTTAAATAAATTTAAGGAACATACATTATACTTTAATTATGTAAAAGCATATTGTGTCAATTATTTGCAGAACCAAGTACCACTACAAAATACACAACGACTACAAAGCGCACAATTCCCCATCCTAAGGGGTAATTGTACGCAGAGGGTGGGGAATTGTACGCATTATTCTTAATGTATTTAAACAAAAGGGATGGAAATAAAAATAGTTGTCAAGAGCTCTTTATAACGTGTTTGTTAACATACTTACTCAAATAAAAGTACCTAGCATATTTTTAATTAACTAGAGTGCAATAATCACAAAGATATCCATCAGCTCGGTCAGCACCACTGCATGCTGCATGATTCCAAGCCGAACAGTTGACGCATCGATACCACAGTTCCCTATTACGATCGAACTCATTACAAATGCCACATACTTCATTAGGCTCTTCTCTTCGTACAACATTGTCAAAATTTTCAGAATCGTCTAGCTCGTCGTCATCGCAAACAAAACTGCTTACACCAGATTCACTACTTGTTTCCGACAACTTTCTCTTTCTCGTTACTAACTTCTTTTGTTTGATACTTGTTGATACTGTTTTTTTGTTTTCTGTCCTTTTTTCATCTGTTAAATTTTTTTTAACAGTCTTAACTTTCTTGGCTGCTGCCATTTTTCTTTTCTCCTGGGCTATCTCCAGTTGTTCTGTCATAGGTGTTGATGTTAGTATTTCGGAGCCTTGTTTATTACGAGACTTTCTCTTAGCGGCTTCCGGATTTGATTTCTTTTTTGGAATCGGAGCGAAGCTAAAAAATGAGTTGCCCGATGTGGAGAGTTCTTGTGGCAATGGATCAACTTCACCCTGATTTACTGGAGATTCACGTGACGTAGAAGGCAAAACATTGGCTGTTGAGGGTCTGTCGAAATCTGGTGTAGAAGGTGCATTTTGGGATGCTAACTCAGGAATAACTTCATCTGGAACGGCCTCAACTATTAACGGTCTTATTTGATTTGCAGCTGCAAAATCGTTCTCAGTGAATTTATCTGGGTTTAACGGATATATTCCAGCGATTCTAAAGCCAGAAATAGCTTTATGCATAGTAGCTACTTTTAAAAATGCTCTATTTAAAAGTTCAGCTAAGTCGTACTCTGAAATTCTTTCATGAGCCGTATTGGTAAGCTAAAGATCATACTCCTTATAGAGTTGGGTTTTTAAAGGACCAAAAATTGTGAGGTCGAGTGGCTGGAGGTGGTCAGAAGTATGAGGTGGTAAAGAGACCATGTGAATAAATTTGCTTTTGCAGAAATTATATGCTTCTAAAGAAATATGGCTCGAGTGATTATCCAATATTAGAAGCATAGGATCGGTCTCCGTGGGCTTGACGCTTTTTTCAAAATGTTTTAGCCATTCAACGAATAACTCTTGATTGATCCACCCATTTTTAGAGCAAACGTAAAGGGCTGCAATTGGCCCATTTTTTTGTAGGGCTGGGGACATTCGTTTTCGCGGATATATTAACATAGGTGGGCAATAGTTACCTGCAGCACTAACGGCAAACACTGCTGTAATTGTTCGTCCATGCTCCGCCGAAATAACAGCCCCGACTTTCTTAGCTCCTTTCGGTCCATAAACTTTTGGACACTTCTTCTGAACCACAGTAACTCCAGTCTCGTCCATGTTATATATCTTATCTGGAGGAAAATTAAAATATTTAAATATTATTATTTATTTGTCCATTAAATCTTTGAGGTGTGCAAAAAACTTTTTTGTTGACTCAGAGTTGAAAGAGGCTATTCTATTAATGCTGGTACCTTCTGGCTGCCTAAGTGTTATTTCGGGATTTCGTTTCAACCGTATAACCAGTCTTTACCAGCTATTTTCTTTTCGTATGAGAAAGCATGCTCCATGTGTTGTTCTTTAGCATAATTAAATGCTAATCGGCGAAGTTCTGTGGGCGTTAAACCATAAAAAAGCTTGGCAAGTATAAGCACGTAGTCCTTTAGTTGGGTCTCAATCTCGGGGGAAAATACAGCTTTGCGACCAAGGCGCGTTGCTCCAGGGGTTTCTGCTTTAATTTGTTTTCTTAATGTTGACTCTGGTATATTAAATGCACGACCAACTTGCCTAATTTTTTTGCCATTTCTAATTTCTATTAACGCAATTTTCATCTTTTCGGGATCCCAGGAATTTTTTTCCGTCTTACGTTGATAATTTTGTGGCATCTCTAAATAAAGAAAACGAATTATTTTGCTATTTAAAACACATTCCGATTTAACTCTATGGTGGGTAATTGCACGCACCTTGCGGGCAATTGTGCGCAATATCGCGCACAATTCCCCCAAGGCCCACTCACAAACAAAAACTACTCGTATCCGAAACAAAAATTCGATCCACCATACTTTACTTTACATTAAAGGATGCCTAAAACCATACTAATTGTAACCACACATGCCAAAAAAGCATTAAGAATCAATAGACAGCTTACCTTTTAATAGCAATCACTTCCAAAATTATAACCAAACAACCACATGTGCTTTACAGTGACAGCGTTATAAATCTAACTGAATTGAAGGCGATTTCTCGTGTCTATGGCATTTGATACATCGTCTGCTAGATGGCAGCACTTATCAGACTCGTTAATATTTTATATTAAAGCGAAGAATGCTATGCGCACAATTGCCCGCTGCGCACAATTCCCCCACTCTCCCTTAAACGGAAATTCTGACATTTACAAATAATCACATTTGACAGATAAGTAATAGTTATTTATGTATCAAGCAGTGGCGGCTCGTGCTAAAAATTTTAAGGTGTTCTGCAAGTTTTACAAAAAAATTTACCTTGCACGGGCAGTAAGAGGTTGTCTCCCATCGATCTTATCGTGCTTTCTTCGCCTTCCGCACTGAAGTAATGTATTTCTGGAACGATTGTCAATTGTCACACAAAAAAATAAGAGTCACTAAGCACTGCTTTACTAACAAATTATTTCTTATAAATTAAATCTATTCTACGTTCTTTTCGATTTGCAAATTTTGTTATCACTTTGTCATTAAAATTGTCTATTTCGGAGATAAACTTTTTTTCGATAGATAGCATGGAAAGAGATGTTAAACGATCTTCGGTCATTGAATTTCTGAGAAACGTCTTAATTCGATTTAGTGTTGAAAAGCATCGTTCGGCCTCTGATGTTGTCATGGGAGTTGTTATTACAATTTCTAATAATTTTCTAGTCTCCTTCAACGTATCTCCCAGATTGTTTTTTATTAAAAATTTTAGAAGAGGTAGTGCGCCTTTTAAAGATCTACAATCAGTTCTTGAGTAAATAACAGACAATTCAGTTCGTAATCTTTCTTTATCAAGGGTGGGATAATATGAGCATGCGGAAGTGAGTTTGTCCTCAGGAAATTTACTGCAATACTCTCCAAAGCATTCCGAAAAAAAAGTGATGCCACTACTAGATGCTCTTTAAAATGAAATCGATCTTTTGCACAATTTAGAATAACATCACATACCTCTAAAGCCGAAATTCGATGATTAAATCTGCTGTTATTTGGACGTTTGCGTTTTTCTGGTGGTGGCTCATCGCTTATTATCTCTGTTTAGTCCATTTACTAATTTAACATAACTGATAAACAATGTAACCCGCTATTTTAATAATGTTCCTGTCACTTGGCTTTTGACACATTGTCGAAATTACTTCAAAAACGTCATATTTCAAATATCTCAGTGTTATTTAAATTCTTTTAATAAAATTTGTATCGTATATGTTGTCTTTTCTTCGATCCTACCTTGAATAAATACAATAGTGAGTGTATTCTCTTAAATATTTAATCTTCCTTTCTTGTGATCCTTAATTTTTGGATTTTATATCACTTTATGTTTAACTTCCTTCTATAACAGCTTCTCTGTGCCTGTTTCCTATTACTTTTCATTCTCATTGAACTTGTTATTAAATTCCTTCTGCCAATACTATTCTTATTCCAGTTATAATTTTTCGATTGTCAATTTATTACAAACAAAGTGAATATGGCCATCGCTATACTACTACATTATATTATAACATTATTTTCTTTAGATTGACATTTTTAAATTCGTTATATCTTTTGAATGGAATGTCCGATTTTAATAATTTAAAAAAGTATTTTACTGGTATTGAAATGGTCTTTAATAAAATATCATTTAATAGGATAAGAAATAATACAGAGGTATGGATAATATGGTTTGATTATTGTCGGCACTTTTATTAACTTTTAAAATGTAAAAAAGTAGTTATAGTGGCATAACTACGGTAGTTAAACATATGGTTTCGCGGACTTTTTTGTAGATATTAATACGTTCTATAATACTGTAGAACATTTTTTTGTTCTATCAACAATAGTTTCCGCAGCGTACGCGATGGCAGATTTTTTGTGACTAATTTTTTCACACCTTGGGTTACATTAATGCATTTTTATTGGGGATATCTTTTTTTTTTGAAAATGTAATATAGCCTATGTCACTCAGTGAACATGCAGCTTTCTAATGGTGAAAGAATTTTTGAAATCGGTCCAGTAGTTTTTGTGTGAAAGCATTACAAACATGCATACAAAAACACAAATGTTTCCTCTTTATAATATGTATTAGTTTAGATACCGAATCATTCGCTGGTGTAAATGCAGCGAACGTGCCTGGTAAAATCACGCATTGGTTTAGGACAGCTGCGGGGGTAGCGGGGTGCGCGCGGGTGTTTGAAAGAGCTCTGAGCGCACGTACGTGTGGACCAGATAAGGAACAAGTGAGCGATCCCGCGAATTAGGTTGGTTATTTCACTGGTCGCCTATTGTATATTATTTGATAAAATAGTATATATAACCGGCGTTAGTGTTGGAATTACGGAAGCGAATATCTCGGCTTCTACTGATCGGATTTTGATGATTGAGGTGTCAAATTGTAGGGTTTGATGTCCTCTACAGGTGATGTAGAAAAATATGCAAATTTTTTTATATACAGGGGGAGAATTTTCACAACAATATGTTACGCTTTTATAAACATCAGAAATGTCGGAAAAATTATGTAAAAGAAAACTAGTTATAACTAATACAGGTTCGCCCGCCCAATTTTTTGGGAGCTCTGCAGCACTGCAGCGCTTATGCGCCAGCCGCCACTGGTATCAAGGCATTAATAGTACCTATATTATTCAACGAGCGTCTAAAGATGGACATTTGTAACGAGGATGACGTTTAAGACACGAGCCGGGAGGCGAGTTTCTTAAATTATCCGAGTGACTAATGTCCATTTAGACGATAGTAGAATACTATACGTTTTGTGAGTGTTCT
The DNA here is from genome assembly GCA_935421215.2 of Melolontha melolontha. Taxonomy (NCBI): domain Eukaryota; kingdom Metazoa; phylum Arthropoda; class Insecta; order Coleoptera; family Scarabaeidae; genus Melolontha; species Melolontha melolontha. Next base: position 156,580,538 of record OW285238.1, read on the forward strand.
AATTAATTAATTTTCAAATAAGGTTACACATATTTATAAAGATTTATTATAGAAATTTATTTTGACATTACAATTCTTAAATTGCATAGATGGTGTTGAATTATTATCAAGATTATTTTCATTTGGGTTTATATTAACATTTATATTATCGTTGACATCGGAGTGGAGAAGATGTGTGTTGGTACTGGATTTGTTTAGTGAACTTATAATTTTATTAGCTGTGTTCATCTTGTTGCTCATAGAATTATCTACATATCCTTCTGCGACTATTGTGGATTTCCAACCTCCGTGTTTTTCAATGCGGTTATATCCGCGCCTGCATCAATTAACAGGGTGGTAGATGATCTGCGAAAACAGTGGCCTGTGTACCTTTTTGGGTTTGGTAAATTCAAAAACGTTGCCATCTACTTGCCCATTGCTACTAGTTTATTTATGCCAATTTTTTGTAGAGTGCATTTACCATTTTGGTAATTTAAGAAAACCGCAGTAGATGTATAATTAGCGGGACATTTGTCAATATATCGCTTACAAATTTCATAGAAATGGCCTGTTATAGTAAATTTACGAGGAACTTTTGTTTTTGTATTAGGGACATCCACAATAATACCTAATTGATCCACTGTGGTGAGAAAGGAAACTTTGATATCATCGTTATAAAAATACGTAAAAATAATAAAATACAATAATGCACTGAATTACATGCGAATTTCTTTCTGTGTTTAACTTGGTGGTTGGGTGAGCACGTGCCCTTGTGTCCTTTAATACCAGCCGCCACTGATTATTACTGTTGGTAATACTACAAAATAGATTGATAATCAAACGATCAGAAATACGTTCCAACTTCTTTATAATTATCACTGGTCTAAAAGCAGTGCAAAACTAACGCTTGCGCACAAAATGATCACCAAACGATACGCGTACCGTAACTAAACCGGCAGTTGGAACAAACCTGTATAGAGTATCGAAGTAAATTTAGTGGTAGAATAAGGTATTTTAAGAGGGGCCCTACTGCCATTTGTAAATATAGATGACGTTGTGATCGAAAAGCATTAAATTCTGTAAAATCATAAACAGAAAAACTAGTAATTGATGTATTAATCCAATAAGGAATAGTTTATATTATGTATACGTTCATTTAATGTGCGTCATCATCGCCATTTTTAAAGAGACTGGATGTAAACAAAACCTATTTACATTAGAAATTGCCATAAAAAAAAGTTAAGTTACACTTAATATAACAATAATTAGTGCAATTGAAGGAACGTATAATATTTATGAAGTTGTCTGTGACAAATATACAACATGCTTTCCTGATAAAACTTTCAAGATTCCTTGTATTTTTTTAAATTCAATAACAGTTTAACATTAACTCTTTATACAGCTATAATAAGTCTAGGTATATCTAATGTTGAAAACAAATTTAATTATATATTTATCTTAACAAAGTTTGCTATTTTCTATATACTTTTTATTTTTTAGTTTATTTATAAGTACCTAATGGTATTGTGGTTATAATGAGGTGCCCAACAGTAAATTGGCCTTTTTAAATATTTTCCACGTGGATTACACTTAATCTTTGAATTACAGAAGACAGAAAATAACGTTGCCATACCTTAAATACGCCAGCTTATAACAAAAAAAAATCACATTTTATATATGGAGATTTACATGTACAACTCGGTTTATTTGTGTGCCAACTTAACAATTTGCATCCAATGACTATCTGTGACGTATTTAGACTAGATGAGCGTATTCAGAATTTTTACTGAAAAAACTAGGTAGTTTTTGTATAAGTCAAGTCACGTGCATTTTTTCATGCAATTATCATGCAAAAGTGTACCATTCTCTACATAACTTATTCAAAAACATATATTAAAAATATTATCACAAATTATTACATATGAAAGTTAGTAAGAATTTTACAAAATCTATTTGTTATAAGATAAGTAAAACCTGGACAAACAAAAGGATATACGACACGACAATATTGTATCTGACTTGCGTATACAGGCTGATTCATTTTCGGCCCTCACCATCAGGATCTCTCTTATTATTGGAGATAGAGTATAGGTTTAAATTTGGCAAAGTTGTTAAATTTTGTGTTTGTTATAAATCCGTAAAGAAAATAGACCTGTGACAAATGACCTTCGTTATTTAAAAAAAAAACGCGAAAACCCCATTTTCTTCTTTTACCTGTAGCACCGACATTTGGCCTTGTAGAGGAAAAATAAAAACACATCTTTGTGGCCATTTCTAAACCTCTATCCAGTGGTGTACTCTAAATTTTTATACGACGTTTCATTTCTTTCTGGCCATCATCAACTAATTTCTTATAGGCGCCATATTGGATTTAGACATCTTCAGAAAGAGTTTTTTTTCTGATTTCAACCATGTACCACATGCTGACTAAAGTTTTTGACATTAGGTTTTATTTGAAAGAATAAATTATAAGATTAAATAAGGTAGCCTTTGGAATTTCAATCTGTCAAACATTTCATTTATTGTTCATTAATAATACAAAAATGTCATACACTAACGAAGAGAAACGAGATATGATAAGTATTTTTTATTCTTCGAAACGAAATTCAACAGTAGCGAGTACAAGGTAACAAAAACATTAATAAAAATACATAGAAAAGTAAACAATAAACAATTACAGTAAATGTTCAATTATTTGGCCATCTTCGGTAATGCACAATTGGGCACGCCTTCTGGCATTTTGTACTGCCCTTTGTATAGTTCTTCTAGGAACTGCATCGAAGGCATTCTGAAGTCTGTCTCGTAATTCTTCATTGTTTTGTGGCGCATCTACTTTATAAATATTATTTTTAACATATCCCCATAAAAAAAAAAAATCTAGCGGACTTAAATCAAGTGATCTCGCAGGCCATTCAACAACTCCCCTATTTCCAATCCAACGGTTTGCAAACTCTTGATTTAAGAAATTTCTGACAACAGCTGCATTGTGTGCTGGTGCGCCATCTTGTTGCCACCATAAATATTGTAATTGATTTAATGGGATATTGTCGTCAAGATAGTCAGATACGTATGTACGTAAAATGTTTAAATATCTTTCTCCATTTAAATGTTCTTCATGCATAACTGGTCCTAAGAGACGATTTGCCAAAATACCCATGCAAACGTTTATTCCAAAACGATGTTGTGGTCTTCTAGCCCTGTTTTGTCGGGGATCTTGTACTGCCCAATAGTGCTCCGTATTTCTGTTGAACATTCCAGAATTTGTAAATTTTGTTTCATCTGACCAGATGATTTTGCTTAAAAAATTTTCGTCATTTTCTATCCTTCCCATTAACCAATTACAATATTCTAGCCTTCTCAAAATATCTCCAGGCAGTAAAGAGTGACTAACATGGATCCTGTATGGTTTAAACCTACTTTTATGTAAAGTTCTCCAAACTCTGAACTGGCACAAATTTAATTCTGACGCTACTTCGCGTGTAGAAATTGATGGATTATTATTTATCTATAAAAATACAAGATTAACATGAAATTTGAAAACACGCTTTTAATTTACCATTTGTAAAATATCTTGTCGATTTTCATTTAAATTCCTGTTGTCTTGACCATTATGCGGCTTAGTAAACGATCCATTCTCGATCAAATTTCTGTCGAGATCTAGAAAAATGGTACGATGAGGCTGTTGTCGTTCTGGATATAATTGTAGATATCTTGTACTCGCTACTGTTGAATTTCGGTTCGAAAAATAAAAAATACTTATATCTCGTTTCTCTTCATTAGTGTATGGCATTTTTGTATTATTAATGAACAATAAATGAAATGTTTGACAGATTGAAATTCCATGGCTACCTTATTTAATCTTATAATTTATTCTTTCAAATAAAACCTAATGTCAAAACTTTAGTCAGCATGTGGCATATGGTTGAAATAAGAAAAAAAAACTCTTTCTGAAGATGTCTAAATCCAATATGGCGCCTATAAGAAATTAGCTAGTTGATGATGGCCAGAAAGAAACGAAACGTCGTATAAAAATTTAGAGTACACCACTGGATAGAGGTTTAGAAATGGCCACAAGGATGTGTTTTTGTTTTTTCTCTACAAGGCCAAATGTCGGTGCTACAGGTAAAAGAAGAAAATGGGGTTTTCGCGTTTTTTTTTTAAATAACGAAGGTCATTTGTCACAGGTCTATTTTCTTTACGGATTTATAACAAACACAAAATTTAACAACTTTGCCAAATTTAAACCTATACTCTATCTCCAATAATAAGCGAGATCCCCATGGTGAGGGCCGAAAATGAATCAGCCTGTATATAACAATTTTTTATTTTCTTACAGATGAAATTTCTGTAAGATACTATTCTATTGTGCTGTCAATATTAATAGTCCGATTCATTATCTAGGATATAGTAGACCCATTCAATTCAGATTATGTGTCCGAATATTAATATATAATAATGCGATAGAAGCATTTAATTTAAAAGCAGTATTTTACAGAAATTTTATTTGTGAAAAAAATATATATTTATATAAATTGTTATATGTACAACAAGTAACATACATAATGTCGTTTTGACATTTCTTTATCCAGGTTTAGTTATCAATATCGACAACATAAGAAATAACTTTCATTGGAGACTGTAGTGAAGTAGAAACTTAAAAAAGGTTTATACCTTTTTTTTAAGTTTTTACTCATTGCCACATTCATATTCATATCCTAAGTACAACAGTGAAGCTTACGCGAAACAGTTTAATGACGTCCACGTAACACTTGAGTTTTCAGAAGCTTAAATTTAAATCACTTACCCTTCTTCAGAAATGGCACGTGTTCTTACGCCCTCTCCTTGTATCTATTCTAAGAACTCGTACAAGCAGGTATATGTAATTGGACCCTTATCTGCGTTGTAAGTGTTACTTTCGTATTTAATTATACACATACTTTCATAAATGTCCAATTCCTTTGGATTGTTTATATTTTTAATTAGTTTTAGACAATCTACCGTAATATTATGATTGGTTTCTAGCGCATGGCGGGTAACGGTTTATTTTTTCGGTCATTTAATTTAATATGCGATATATCTTCTTTATATTGAACGTTTTGTTTGACCAATATATTTGAATTTATAATCGCGACAATTAATTTCATATACAGGGTGAGTTTTTTGAATGTTTAGCATTGGGATCTCAGAAACTACTGGAGATAGAAAAACGCTTAAATGGGGAAAGATGCCCAGTTTTACGAGTTCGATTTAAAACTGCTTTTGTTTCTCCGATAACTTTCATGGCTTATTAGATATTCAAAGAAAACTAAATTTTACGATTTTCTTTAAACATGCTTAGCATCGTTAATAGTAATTTTAGAGAAAAAGTGTTCAGACAAAAGTTTTAGATAATTTTACGCCAAATAAAACTATGTAGCTAATATTTTTTTTTCGTTCACCATTATCGGGTTATGACACAAACCTGTGTTTTTTTAAATGGAAACCATAGTTGGTTTTGACATCATTAAAAAGCTTATTTTTTGCTGATTACAATGATATAAGGTTTGATATGGTTATTTTAAAAAATAAAGAGGATATAGACATTTTTATGGTTTTTATGTAAAACAATTGAATTTCGAACTGATAAAATACAAACCAAACGAAAACTTATTTTGAAATCTTATGTAGTAATAAAATGAAAACTATAAGAACTTTTATTAAGGGCACACAACATTATTAATGTTCAAAGATACCTCCATTATTATTAATACACAAATTGCATCTCTTCACAACAGAATTTGTAGCATTGCGGACTTTACGCCTATCGATGTTATTAAAAGCAACTAAGACAGCTTCTCTTAAATCGTCGATTGTTTCATATGTTCTTTTGTATACTGTGTCCTTTAGTACACCCCACAAGAAAAAATCCAAAACTGATAAATCAGGGGATCTAGCCGGCCATTCAATGGGTGCATTTCGTCCTATCCATTGATTAGGGAAGTTCAAATTTAAATAATTTCTAACATTCAGTTGATTGTGCGGAGGCGCTCCGTCATGTTGAAACCACTGCAGCATTGCTCGGGTTCTTAAATTTAAATTATCTAACATTTCCTCGAAATCTTGTTGTAAAATATTAAGATAACGATTGCCAGTTAGTGATCCATCAAAAATAAAAGGAGGAAGAACAGTTGATCCTATAACACCACACCAAACATTAAACCCAAATTTAATTTGTGGTCTCCTATGTTCAACGTGAAGTGGATTTGTTTGAGACCATATGTGCTCATTGTGGCTATTAAACATTCCACAATTTGTGAAACGAGATTCATCAGTCCATAATATTTTCATTGAAAAGTGTGGATCGTTTTGACACTGATCTTAAAACCATCTAGAAAAAGCTATTCGTCTGATGTTATTACCTTCATGTAAAATTTGTGATACTGATAATTTGTAGGGACGAAATTTATGCTTCTTCAACACTCTGACAATAGTGCGTTGAGAGGAGCCCATTTCTGTTGAAATTTGTCGGGTCGATGTAGATGGATTCTGAGCGACACTTGCTAATATGTTTATTTCTCTATCTTCATCTATCCCTTTTTTTGATTTTGGTTTAACGAACGAACCATAATCTGCTAAATTATCCCATAATCTCTTAAAAGTAGGTAGCGATGGCTGACGTCGATCAAAATAATTTTCAAAATAAACTTCAGCAGCTCTAGTAGAATTTTTCTGGCACTGAATGTAACATTCAACCATATCACGCTTTTCTAGTTAGAAAATTCCATAGCCAATGCAAACTTATGATTAACGGCCGTTTGCACCACTTATAGTTAAGTTACAATTAAATTAATTAATAGTTAATTGTCAATGTTTGACAATTAACTTGACTTAAAAGTAAAAATTAACAGCTCTCACTTCTGTGACTCAACGTGAAAGCAATGTTAGTATATTTATCTCGACTGCTCCAACGAACACTATTGTAACTCAGATTTTTGGTTTTTAGTATTACAAAACACCAAACTTTTTTTTTTTTAAGTTTTTGTCTTATAAAATGAACAATCATAGAAATGTCTATATCCTCTTTATTTTTTAAAATAACCATATCAAACCTTATATCATTGTAATCAGCAAAAAATAAGCTTTTTAATGATGTCAAAACCAGCTATGGTTTCCATTAAAAAAAACACAAGTTTGTGTCATAACTCGATAATGGTGAACGAAAAAAAAATATTAGCTACATAGTTTTATTTGGCGTAAAATTATCTAAAACTTTTGTCTGAACACTTTTTCTCTAAAATTACTATTAACGATGCTAAGCATGTTTAAAGAAAATCGTAAAATTTAGTTTTCTTTGAATATCTAATAAGCCATGAAAGTTATCGGAGAAACAAAAGCAGTTTTAAATCAAACTCGTAAAACTGCGCATCTTTCCCAATTTAAGCGTTTTTCTATCTCCAGTAGTTTCTGAGATCCCAATGCTAAACATTAAAAAAAACTCACCCTATATATCTGATGTTTGACTCATATCTAATTTATCTTTTGTGTTTCCCAGAAGATATTTAATTCAGTTTGCCGACCGAAAACTTGGAGGCCCTGTTCTTTAACAACCCTATTTAGGTTTTCCGTAATTTCATGATGACATGAAGTTTTCGTTACGATGTTGTTAAGGTGATAGGCAAGTGGAATCGTGGATTGTCTTTTTTAAATTAGTTTTTCTAATTAATTTATTAATTATTTGTTGTCTAATTCTTTTTCGCATTTCTCTTGGTTAACGGAAAGTTTAGCAACTGATTGTCTAGAAAATTGAACGAAACCGTCTTTTGTTGGAAACTATGGTTTAAATCTGCGGCGATACTGGGTTTTTTCAAGAAAATGTCTACTTATTTCTAATTTCTAGTGTATCTAAGAATTATATCCTATCATTGTTTTCTTTTGCCGTTTCCACCGTGAAAGACGTTTAAACTTTCAAAACAAAAGTAACAAGAAGTCTCAAATTTATTTCAGTATTATATATGCTATAAAGCAATACATTCTTGGAGTAATGTAATTATTAAGCCTGGACAAACGAATGAATATGCAGTTATGGCGATTTAATCCGAAAACGTGCATATACAGGGTGAGTCGTGAAGAATCTACCAAACTGTAGGAGTGTATTCTACAGGTGAAAGTAATGTAAAAAAACTCAAATGTTGCTGTCCGATTTTTATTTGTTTTCGAGTTATAGCGTAATTAAAAATAAACAAAATTTCATACATTGAAGTTTTTGTATTTTATTAGTATTATCGTTCTTTATAATATATTTTCAAAAATACCGCCATTCATTTCAAAACATTTTTTACATCGTCTACCAAGGGCGCTGGTTGCGTTCCTGATTGCGTCAGGTTGATGTTTGATATTGTCAGCAGCATTCATAATCCGTTGAATTAGTGCTTCACGAGTGTCCACTTTTACTTGATACACTTCATTTTTTAACCAGTCCCATAAACAATCGAGTGGCGTGAGGTCTGGAGACCTAGGAGGCCAACCAATGTGACTACCACGTCCAATCCAACTCCCTGGAAACCTTTCAGCCAAATGTTGCCTGACTGCACGAACGTAATGTGCAGGCGCTCCATCGTGCTGGTAGAAGATTTGGATTCTGATGTTTATGGGAACATCCTCTAGCAGTCCGTGCAGTTCATTTTCTAAAAAATGTAAATAGGTGTCTCCCTTGAGGCGATTCTCAAAAATGTAAGGACCAATTAAAAAACCATCGATCATATCACACCACACGTTTACCGAAAATTTATGTTGAAATTTACTTTCGACTGTTGCGTGTGGATTTTCGTCTGACCATACATGCTGGTTATGACAATTATTAATACCGTCACGGGTGAATGTCGCTTCATCCGTAAACAGTATACGCGATACAAAACGAGGATTATCATTTATCCATCGACAAAATTCCATACGTCTACGATTATCATCTCGTTGTAGGTGCTGTACTCTTTGTACATGGTACGGACGTAAGCCATGCTCGTGGAGTGTTTTTATCACCCTTGTTTGTGGAATCCCCAATTGAATACTAGTTCTCCGTGAGCTGGTAGTTGCGTCTTCTTCTACTACATCCAGAATATCTTCTACTTCTTGTAATTGTTGTCGACTGTCTCGTTCAGATATTATGTTTACAATGGGAAGCTTTCCGTTCGCGCACAATGTGTTGAATACACTAATAAATACAGTTTTATTAGGATGTCTGTGATGTGGAAACCGTTGACGATATTCATTAGCAGCAGCTGTAGCATTCCCATCACAAAATCCATAAACAAACACCATATTAGCATATTCTAAATTAGAATAAGTGTGTGGCATTTTAGTTTGTTACACTATAGTCGTACAAACGTCAAGTCAATGTCACAATACCCGAACACAATGTTATAATTTACTCCAAGGTATAGGGAACATTTTTTTTATGATAGCAGCGCCCTCACTATATCAACGATGAACTAGAGGTAGTAACATTAGACGCATTAGGCATACAAACCACTCTACACTATTCCTCGACTGCTTTCAATGTCACTACCGCTAGTTCGGAAAACCACGAACAGGTAGCGCTTCAGCTAGGAAGACTTCCCTATAATGAATTGCTACCGGGGTTTCACTATTTTTACGAATACATACATAAACAAGGTATACTAAATCTACATTTTTAATTACGCTATAACTCGAAAACAAATAAAAATCGGATAACAACATTTGAGTTTTTTTACATTACTTTCACCAGTAGAATACACTCCTTGAGTTTGGTCGATTCCTCACGACTCACCCTGTATACCTGAGGTATGTATCGTGTTAGTATCAATCGAGACGTGTTTGATGTAAATATGCTTCATCGACGACGCAGTTTGTTAAATGCGGCGAGTGCGAATAACTTCATTAATAGATTTCCTATATTAGAACATACTGGTATGTGTTGTTTGCAAGATTAACATTTTACCGTGTTAATAGCAAAAGCCAGCTATTAAATGCGAAATACCATATTGGAAATTTGTATATGATTTTATTATTATGTTAAGTGTATGCAACATTCCAAAAAATGTGGTAGACAATGAAGAAGTTTCGAAGTTTTAGAGTAAATATATTCCAGAACGAAAATTACTAACAAGAAGACAATTACGGTATAATTTACGCGGGTGAAAAACTTCTGCATTGAGTACTTTGAGTCACGTCACTACGACACATTATCTGCGTTCTAAATATATCCCCGTTCTATACTATTACATTGAAATTTGATAGGCATTTACGATAGGGATCATTCATTTTTATTTCATACTTATTGCCAGCCCTTATAATAAATAATATAGCGATCAATGGAAGGTTAGATACGATAAATAAACGGCTTAACAAAAAAAAATTTCAAATAAACGGTCATTGAAAAATCTAGAACGCAGGTGACGTCACGCGGTACGCGATATGAGATAGGGATTGAGCCATCCTATTAGACGTTTACTATCTTTGAATTGTAATATATAACCATGTAGCCTATCAACTAACACTCTGACGTTGCAAAGAGTAAGAAACACAATAAATTCTAAATGAGCGGCTTGTGTTGTTTAAGTTATACCCATATTCCGATTTTCTACTGTTTATGATGCTAACATTGTCATTTTTTATAATTTTAAAATTTAGCGGAGCCAATTTCGCCATCTATTGCCATTTAATGTTAATTAAGAATTAAACGAAATTTTCTGGCGTAGTTAGGTTAAAGGAAATAATATAATCATTTTGTTTAATTAAATAATTTGCTATAGATAACGAAGTAATTAGTATATAATATATATATATATATATATATATATATATATATATATATATATATATATAAACAACAGCTGATATAGAATTAAGGTCTAAATAGACTACTTTGAAATAAAAAAAAGGTAAAGATACATTTTAGGTATATACCTTAGTTAGGCAAAATACTATACCAATGAAACGGGATTACCACTCAACAGCGTTGCCTTATGTTAGATTATTTTAAGTAAATAATTTCAAGACAGATAAGGTTATAAAGAAGATAATACCCAACAAAATATTAAAAATCGTGGTAATTAAATGCAATTATCTATTTAAAAAATATATATTACATATCACAATTAGTTTATAGAAACAATTATTTGATAATTGTGAGTATTAAAATAATAACGGGTGTTCATTTGAAAAGTCAATCTAGTAGCATATGATTTACTGAGAACATTTTGAAGTACAATGTGGTAAATTAAAATTTACTACTTAACCTACGAAGTCGTATATTTTGACAGTTTCATACATACAAATAAATAACAAATGTGATTGACATTATCAAATGTCATTTGGATTTACGTTTACGGAACAACAAACACATACTAATATATATGCGGCTTATTCTATCAAAATTTCAAAGTAACCTAGATTGACTTTTCAAATGAACACACTTTATATATTATATATAACTATATTTATATTGTTATATGAAATTAAGTGGAAAGAACTCTGATAAATTTTGAATGATGTTTCCATGGTTACGAAAACCATTCTTTGACATGACTGGTCATAAAATTCATGTATATATTTTGCCTAACTAAGGTACTTAAAGTGCATCTTTACCAAAAAAAGTTTATAAATTTATAACTTAAAATAGAGGAAGAATTATGGATATTTTAAAATTAAATATTACCTGAAACTTGGTAATAATATATTTATTGATTTTGCCATGTATTCATATAAAATTCCCGATGTATATTTAAAGTTTTTGATTGAAAATGTTATTATGTTAATATACTATAATTCTGCAAAGTATAATTACACATTTGTTAACAAAAACTTGTTTTCTTAATAAGCAACAACCTAATCTGCCTCTCTTAAATCGCTACTTACTTTTTGCCTACATGTAATAGAAAGTTTAATTAAAACATTCTTTTATAGATCTAGTTTACTTTGACATTTTGTTAAAGGAAAACGCTTCGTTCAATGAAATGACTTGAAACTAATAAAATTATAAATCAAAAACATTGACAACACAATATTTTAATTCTACCTGTTTGTATCCTACGATCATTTTATCTTTTTTTAGAATCTAATTTGTAAATCTCTAGTAAAACTTTTTCTCATAAATTCTGAGTAACAATATTTTTCCAAAAGAATGTCGACAAAAATTAATGTAGTTGAAATATTAATAAATAAAGCCTATAACCAATTGTTAAAAAAGCACTGTATATTATGTATATGTATAAAAGCATAATTAATATAAATGAAATCATGTTAGTTTTTATTAGAAAACAAGTAATTTGGATATGTGGATTACTTACTTTCATGGATAGTATATATAAAATAAATTAAATCATATACATTTAAAATAAGTTGATCTCAACATATTAAACATAACCTAACTTGAAATGCTATAAAAAAAATTATGTGAAAGCGAAAGTCACTCATTAAGGAAGGCGCCAAAATTTAAATTTTTTTAAATTTAATTTTCTTTTTTCTAATTATTTATATTTACACATATATAATATAGTTTAAATGAAAATAATTCAATATACTAAAAAAACAAATAAATCTATATGGAATATTAATTAAATTGGAAAATGTGAAAATAAGAATATTGGTTTAACAAGTAATAAGAAATATAAAATAGTGTATAAATTTTTAAACTAACAAAAACTATAACGTTATCTTTTAAAAACCTATTAAAAATGGAAAGAAATATTATTATAGAAATTATATTTATATTTATAATTTCAAAATTAATAGTTTGTTCTTGCAGGCGTTGTGAAACGGTTTGAAAATCATTTTACGTTTTCAATTTATTCCCAATTTTTTCGTTGCTTCAAATTCGTGGCAGCTAGTGACATCTACCACACAAATAGTAGAACTTCAGAATTTTCAAATCTATCACATACTTCTTGAGCAACATATCTGCTTACGTGAAAATGTTCTATGAATTCATTGTTTGTGTATTGATGATAATTATTTCAAAATAATTTTCATTCCTTATTTTAATTTTATCTTGAAATAGTATTTCTTCTTCACTGGTAAACCCCCACTCAGTACTACTACTGTAATTAGTGGATAAACTAAATAAATCCGACATTCTTTTCATAAAACCACTACGATTTATACAAAGCTCTGCATAAAGCAGTTAAACAACGAGCGCGATGGAGATTTAAAAAATATTCAGTCAGAATCATAACGATGCCTATACGTTTCTCCAATTTCCGTGCATAAAAATGAAACGCGCAGACATATGATATTCGGTTTCACGAAAATACACAAACCATTCCAACCGATTGAAAATCATTTGAATCATTTCACAACGATTTAAAAACTGCAAAAAACAACAAAATGTTTTGTCAGCGTTTCTCTTCCCGAACGCTTTTTGTTCAAAGCGTACACTTCTGATACTTCAAATGATTTCAAACGCCTGCAAAAACAAACCTAATATGTATGTGGTTCATAATTTTATGAATGATTTTATAACAGAGACTAACGAGACCGGCAACATCATTGAAAATTTAATCCGATTTTCTATCCTTATCTTTGATTGAAAATACATATGTACTCTTTTCTCTTTTCATCCTTATCGCCCAGTTAGGCCGTCATTTAAAAAGGGCGCTGTAATCGTACAGCTTCGTGTCTAATCGCTATCAATCGTGTAAGTTCGGAGTATAATTTTGAAATTTGCTATAATTTCAATTTTATTGGTTATGTTATTTTCGTGGTTTATAGCTAATTAATAATTAGCTATAAACCACGAAAATAACAATAAATATGGAACATAATTAGTAATTATGTTCCATATCGTTCTGAATTATAATACAATATGGGGATTTGAATTTAGTTATTGAAATATTGATTATACAATCGAGTTTTAACCAGATCAATTTTTTTCTGGACTGGGTACAGTGTTTTTTGCTGTTGAAAAAGCAAGTTGGATTTACAAGAAATTTCATCATATCTCACGCCATATTGTTTTACTCAAAAATGCTTTGTTTGTCGGGCAATGGTTAAGGCTCTACGCTATACCCGGCAATCCCACACTGAAATGAGTGTATTTTTCCGGCCTTTTTTTGGCTTCAAATTAAAAGTTGAAAGACCGCTCGATGTATGTATGACCATGTATCAATAAAAACTAGGTAGGTATTTACGTTTTTTTCAAAATTTTTGTACGGTTTGACTTTTATCGATAAAAAACAGAAAATCTATCCGGATAAATTTAGAGATAACCAGGCCAGCTAATGGAGTTATGAAATGTTTGTGTTGTAGGTATTTATAATATCTAGGTAGCTATACAGCCCGTTTTTGTCTAGATGTAAAAGTTGTTTAGTTATCAATAAAAATAAAAGTAAAAAACAGGCATCCGATACTCAACGTCCCTGAAAATATGCAGCCCACATTACAGCACACGGTAAAATAGAGTAGGTACCAAGACGTCATGTTGAGAGGGTCTAGTCATTTATATGTGAACAAACTAATTTGCAGCTAATAAATTACTGCATTTACATAAGTAAATAGTTTGTATTTAAAAAAAAATAGAATAAAAAAAATTAGAGATCTTTTTTCATAATACTTCTTATAGATTGATCTCTATGATACCTCGCGTCAATTATTTCTGGAAGCATTGCATTCATATAAAATTTTTACAGATGTTGAATCATATGATGATTCCAGAAATCATCATTTCGTTCTATTACTATATATTTCAAATCGTGTTTAGTATAAACTACGAAATAACATTTCTCTCTTTTGGTGATGTGGAGTTGTCCCTGCACTTGATACATATAATTATCAAAAGGTTTTAGCAAAATTTTGTTACCATCATTTGCATCTAAGGTGCAATAATTAATTAATTTTTCGTTAATGGCTTCATGTATTAATTTATCACGCGCTGAATAAGGACATTTTATTTCGACAATAGAATCGAATCCAATTAATCCGTCAGGAGTGGCGCCTAAAAATTTTTTCTTCTCGTCAATGAACAAACCGCATGCCTCAACTTTCAAATTTGTAATTTCCATAAATTTTTGCTTGGCCCTTTCTTCATTATCTATGCCATACTGTAGAGAATTTGGTAGTTTTTTATTATTGAATCTATTAGTATACAGCATATGTTTTATTGTACTAGCCGTGTCTGTTTTTTCTCTCATTTTACAAATCTTGCCAAAGTTACTTGCCGTTAATCTTATCTGTCTCTCTTTTTCCCAATCGTTGTTATGTCTCTGATTCACGGTCCTAATTTGAATATTATGACAATCAGATAATGACAATTCATCAAGAAATTGTTTTCTCTTGCTTTCGTATTCCGGAATAGGCATGTCAGGTACCACGATTTTGCACGCTCCGTAATCCGAATCAGCACTTTGAATTCGAATTTTATTTTTTTTGCTTTTCTTTTTTATTGCTTGATTTAGTTTAAGATTTTTGAATTTTTCCAAATATACACAGTTAAAATTATCCCCATTAGTTTTCTTAACAAATGTATATACAAATGTCTCTTTATTATTATAATTTATGGCTGCCGCAAAACATCTCCCTTGGTACGAGCCTCCCAGCGAAAAATTTATTCTTTTTCCTCCCACGAATTTATTCACAACAGAATTGAAGGATTCTACGACGTTATTGTCTACGTCATAAAGTAAACTGGAGGATAAATGGGCTACTCTATTCAAAGACTGAAAAAATATATCATATAGAGCACTGCTTTTGAAATGTTTGTAATCAATAGTATTTGAATTGTTACCATTGTTACCATCTTTACTACAAAAATAGCTAGCACAGTTACTATGTTCTCCAAATATGTGGGCAGGTCCATTGAGAATATCATTTTTTAAGTTTTCAATTTTTTGTTGAAAAGAAACATTTTCATTTTTGCGGTACTTTATGGCACTAACTACAGCTGTTCTAAATTTAAGAATATTCTGCCGTAAAAAATTTCGTATACACATATCTGATCGAGGAGTTTTTGAAATTTCTCGTATTTTCGTACAGAAATTTCGCAACACATGATTTCGACACTCAATTTTTTCAATAAAATATGTTGGTTCGTAAGGTTTTGCTGTTTGAATTTTTTTATATACACTACTATCCCCATCACCAATAATAGTTTTATATCGCAAATTATGCATTTCTATTGACATTCTAAACCCATCTAGAATAATAGCTGCTTCCATAGAAGTTGAAGAACTGCTCCAGTTTTGAAAACATTTATGAGACGGAACATTTTTTTTATCGTTATTTTTACAAAATTTGCACATTTTATTTTTTACTCCTACGTACAAAACTTTTTTAGTTCTGGTCCCAATTACGCACCCAACGCCCGAGAGAGCGTTATAATTAGACTTGTAACTTCGTTTTGACCAAGCTCCATCCACTGTTACAGTTATAAAAGGTATTCCGTCGCTATCAATTTCTCCTGCTTCAATTGCCAACTTACGTTCTTCCTTTCCTGCAGCTTGCATTTCTTTTAATGCTAACTCCTCTGTATTTTTTAGCACTTTTTTTTCTATGCGCGCATACGTTGCTGAAGACATTTGAGGAATGTCTAAAGCTGCGGAAAATTCTGTTAATTGTGAATGACCCGCCCCTATTGCAACAGTTCCACACACCGCTGCTTCATTTACTCCACATTTTTTATATTCATTTTCAGTACTGAATGTATCGGTTATTCCACACATGTTGCATTTATAAGTAAAAACACTTTTAAAACCAAAATGTTTTTCCGCTATTATTTCTACATTTTGAAAAGTACAGCCAAACATATCATGTCGTATTCCTTTTAGAACAGTAAACAGATGATTTATATCAACAATCCTACGTCCAGCAAGAGTAAAATTTGCAATATTGTTTAAATTTTCTGTTTCAATAAAAACCTCATCTGATATATCCGAATCAAAACTGTCGTCGCGTGCCGAATTTGTCTCAGTGAAAACAATTTGATTATCTACAATATTATCACGTTGAGACACTATTCGATTTTTTATCCGAATTTGTTTCATCAACTGTTTTCTACTTTTCCGTTTTGCAGCGGTTGTCAATCTTTTTTGGGAGTGAAGTCCCATTGTTAATTATATTTCAAAATTACAACAGTCACCAACACTAATATACGTATGCAATCTTTCGCATACGAATAGCTAATGAAAATAGTCCGAATATAATGCTAACGCACAGCAAAATTTTCCAAAATAGAAAAATCGCTCCGAAAATACAAGCACAATTGACAAGAACTAACAAAAGCACAGCAAATTCACTTATAATCACATGCAAAGCACAAGATGGTAAAAACCAATTGACCTTATGTTCAAGTATTCATCATATTTATAATTTTTTTTTTGACATTCCCACCCCTTATTTTTTAAGATAGGTGGGAGCAGAAAGTTGTTTATCATATGGTCATATCTTTATCGAATTATATACATTTTTCCAAGTAACCAGGTGATTAACTTTTAATGACTAAGAAGGATTAGAAAGCCAGGTAATGCGAGTTCTATACACTTGTATAATTATGAACAAATAAATATATTATTATTATTATTATTATATTATTATATTATTATTTCAATTAGGTATGTATGGGTAAAATTGTGTAGCTTTACTACCCTACTTATTTTATATTAAAACCTATTAAGTTACATTTGTTATAATAATACATCTATTCTTTATCTACGATTCAAAAAAATTTAGGCGGAAATACACAGATCATCTATCTGCTTAAAACAAGTCATAAATAAATCCCAAGTAGCTGATGTGTCAATAATCAAATTTGTTTACTAATTTACATAATCCTTCGACCATCTCAGCAGGGCGTCTTGGTACCTGTCCGCTGTAGTGAGCTGTAATGTGGGTTGCATATTTCTGAAATGGTAATTTTTCGGGCACTAAAGTAGACCCTTAACAACAATTGGGGCGCCAGTATGAATACGTATTGATATGTATGCAACCATATATACAAATGTGTATGTGTATGTATTGTGCGGTTCACAGCGAAGTCAAATCTAATTAGGAATTATAAACCATATTTAAGTTGCGCTTTTATTTGACTACTTATTTGTTGCATAATAAATTAAGGAAATTATTGTAAATGAATCCAATTTTATTTTAAATCTGTTATATTAGTAAATAGTTAAATAATAGTATATTATGCAACAAGCACAAAATGATGCACATTTTGCACGAGTTTCAAAGTTTGCAACACGAGCCGAAGGCGAGTGTTGCAATTGAAACGAGTGCAAAATTGCTATTTTGTGCGCGTTGCATACTTTACTTTTTCTACGACAACGACAATTATAAAAATAGATACAAATAAATATGAAAATATTTTATTTATTGCTTTGGATCCATGAAAATACGAAATTACCTATTCATTAGCAGAGCCTGGACAGTGCCCAAGCATTTAAGAAGAAGAACTATGAAATAACTTCCTACTTACGTATTTTATTTATTGTTAAAGTTAAATGTGCAATTATTGAAAATCATTTTTGGAGAACTTGTGGAATGCTGGATACTAAAATTTTCTTGTTATTGACAATTTTCCATTGTCGAAGTAGATGGCATTTCACGATTTACTATTCCTGAAGCCGATGGTATATTTGAAATGCTCTGTATTGCATTTACAATTTTATTAGCTGTGTCAAATTTATTTTTAACAAACTGATGACATTTGTCGTTCGGCGTTATATTCTCTAAGCCACCTTACTTTTTGTTATCAAAAACAGCAGACCGAACACGAAATATTTCAAATTGCATTTGTTGTCTAGCAACTTGCCTAGCAACCGATGCAAAATGAAATTCAGTTCAAAATGTAGCTTCTTATGATTCAATTTACACTCTTGATATGAACATTTTTCGATGTTGTCGTAGAAAAAATATTTTTTCTATTTTGCTTTCGAAATGAATTATGAAACCCAAAACAGTATCAAAATGAGCTTCATTTTGATACGCTTTTTTTCAGTTTTCAATGTTGGCGTTGTTCGAATATAGAAATAAATATCATTGCTGTCATTTGATTTTGAGAATTTATGTACATTTGACAGATATGATATATGTCCTTATTTTACACAAACAACGTATGTTGTATACAATTGACAACAACATATATATGTTTATCTAATTTTGACACATAAAGTGACACTTTTCAAAACTGTATGACGTTAGGAAACGGTTTACTTTTCGTAACTAGTTACGAAAAGTAAAATATTTCGTAACTAGTGTTGAAATAGTATATTAAAAAACAAGTTTCATAAGGCACCATTTTGCCGCACGAGATCAGTTTAGAAAACGAGCCGCGATAGCGGCGAGTTTTCTAAAGAGCGAGTGCGGCAAAAGGCCTTATGAAACGAGTTTTTTATACTTTTTTTTTCTATTTTGCGTTTTTTACATTAATAAATTGCTTAAATTGGAATTATTTAATTTGAAAGTTCAGAGTTTAATTTTTATATAAAGCATGCAGTTGGTCACATTGATACTTGACATTTTCAAATTTAAATCTTGCTATCCGCGAAGTATATTATATTACATATTATTTACTAATTTTCGTTAACATTACTTGATATTTCATTTAAAAATATAAACATGAGTGACATAGAAACATATATATGTTGTTGTCGATTGTATACAACATACGTTGTTTGTGTAAAATATGGATATATATTATATCTGTCAAATGTACATAAATTCTTAAAATCAAATGACAGCAATGATATTTATTTCTGTATTCGAACAACGCCAACATTGAAAAATGAAAAAAAGCGTATCGAAATGAAGCTCATTTCGATACTGTTTTGGGTTTCATAATGAGTTCATTTCGAACGCAAAATAGAAAAAGTTCATTTCATCACTAGTTACGAAATATTTTGAAAAAATGATTTCTTCTCAAGTTAATAAAGGGGAACGTTAAATGACACAAACTGGTTAAATTTTTATTTTATGCATTATAAACATTTATGACACAATGTGAACAATTGGTGAGGTTAATTCCTGCACACGTAGAATTCATGGCAAGTACTCTGATGTTATGATGCAAAACGGAATGTGCAATTGAGCTTGATTCACCAAGAATATCATTGGCAATCCTTTTCTTATTTTCTATAGAATTCTCTACATAGCCCTCAGCTACAGTATTGGACTTCCAGCCTCCATGTCGTTTAACCTTAAAAATATCCGCACCAGAATCTGCCAAAAAGGTAGCCGATGACCTTCTGAAGCAGTGTCCGGTAAATAAGAAGGGATTTGGTAGTTTCAAAAACTGAGCAATTCTTTTCGGTAGATTACCGATTGTATTAATGCCAACTGGCTGTGCCCCGCATTTACCATTATTATATTTGACGAAAAACCTATCATGATTAACGTTTTGTGGACGCAAAGAAATATATTTTCTAATAAGATCAAGAAAATTTTGCCCTTCAATATTTCCTTCTGTGATCACAAACTCGCGCGTTACTTTTGTCTTTATATTAGGGATTTTTATTACAAAATGAGAAAACTCGTCTAAAATATCCCCCACACGTAGAAAAGTTAGCTCACTTTTTCGACAAGCACCAGCTATTCCAACGATCAATGCGACCTTTGTCATTAAATATGTTTTATCCTCAGCTTCTGTCATAAACCGGGAGATGTTTTCCTTTGACAAAATATTAGACTTTTTTGCATGGTATCCCTCTGACTGCCTCTTTAGAAATGCATGTAAACTGGCATATTTTGCAATATCAATATTCTTCTTCAAAGACAATTCACTTCGTAACATGGAATAAAGAGTCCAGAGTGTTGAAGCTTTTTGATTCTTTCTTCCCTCGAAATAGGCTAATAAAACCTTCTCATTAACACATTTAATTTTTTTGCCTTTAAGCCACTTCCCAAATTTTTCATAAGCCAAATCGTACTGGGCTTTCGACTTTTGTGGAATCACAGTCGATAATGCACTTTGTGCAGCCTCTTCTATATCACTTGGTAGTCCATCTGAATCTGAATCCGACATTTTTACTCGTACATGCACCGAAATATTTAGCTAATAAAAGTAAATACTTATACTTAAATTAACAAACACCTGTCAAGTCAAATGAATTATTATCAATAGCATGAAAACTGTCACTAATTATTTAATACGACTTATGACGTTTAATGTCAGATCAACTGGAAAATTATAAATCTATGTTTTGGTCAAAATTAGATAAAATCTTGTATGAAACACGTTATGAAATGTTATTTTGTGTAACTCATGTCATTTTGCAGGATCTCGCTCGCTACGCTCGCTCGTCGTGCAAACATTCCATTTCGTTACACAAAATAACCCATTTCATAACTGGTTACATAAATAGCTATTCTATGTCACTCATGTTTATATTTTTAAATGAAATATCAAGTAATGTTAACGAAAATTAATAAATAATATGTAATATAATATACTTCGCGGATAGCAAGATTTAAATTTGAAAATGTCAAGTATCAATGTGACCAACTGCATGCTTTATATAAAAATTAAACTCTGAACTTTCAAATTAAATAATTCCAATTTAAGCAATTTATTAATGTAAAAAACGCAAAATAGAAAAAATAGTATAAAAAACTCGTTTCATAAGGCCTTTTGCCGCACTCGCTCTTTAGAAAACTCGCCGCTATCGCGGCTCGTTTTCTAAACTGATCTCGTGCGGCAAAATGGTGCCTTATGAAACTTGTTTTTTAATATACTATACTTAGGCGTTTTCTTTTGAAATACATATTTTTTTTGCTATAAATAAAATATATGGATAGTTATATTGCTATATTATATTAAAATAAAATTTATTATACCTACCAATTTTATTTCTATTGATGCCTAAGTTGTCAAATATACTCGCAACACGTAATTAGGAATCAATAGGAATAAAATTGGTAGGTATAATAAATTTTATTTTAATATAATATAGCAATATAGCATCCATATATTTTATTTATAGAAAAAAAATGTATTTCAAAAGAAAACACCTAAGTAAATATTTTATTTAACTATTTACTAATACAACAGATTTAAAATAAAATTGGATTCATTTACAATAATTTCCTTAATTTATTATGCGGAAAAATACATTTATATAAAAAAAAAAACAAATAATCAATAGAAAAATTGATTTCTTTTGTACAGAACATAAACATGGGAGGAATTCAGGAAAAGTTAAGGTTTCTTTGATTCAGAGATGTGACCTAGGTTTGTTAAAACAACGATCTAAACTTTATGGTTCCAGACTTCAACAGTGAAACCTGTTAGATAAAAATGCAATTTCACATTACCGAAAATTGAATACTACATTTTGAAGTGTGTATAAAATCGAAGGATTGCTATGTGTCAATTTTGATGGTTTAATGAATGGGGTTAATATGAAAAGTGTACCTTTCGAGTGGTGAATTTTCATAGATTCATTAAAATACAGCCTAAGCGCAGTTCATAATGGAAATTGAAGCCATTTATTCTTTTAGTCTATTTAGTGTCGTTGAAAAGGACTATATTAACTTAGCTACCACACTGAATCAAGTTAAATATGAATAGTATCAATGGGATATTTGCAGAGATTTAAAAGTAATAGGTATATTGCTAGGGTTTTAAGAGGGTTTTGCAAAGTATCGTTTTTTGTGTCTATGAGATAATCGAGCAACAAACAACCTTTCATTAAGAAAGATTGGTTACTTACAACTTTTTTCGAACCATATACATTGAATATAAAATATGTTCCCTTTGTTAACACAAGAAAGATTCTTCGGGCGTCTTTTCATATTAAGCTTGGAGTAATAAAAAACTGTTAAAGCTATAGACAAGGAAATTCTTTTTTAATTTTGAACAAAAAATTAAATGACAAGGAATTTACAGCTTGGAACTATTTCGAAGTGTAGCAAAGGGATTTTCAGGTAACAAGAACGATGAGAACTATAAAACTCCCATCAGATGAAGTCTTAAAAAGCTTATGAACTACTAGGATATCGCATGTCCTTAAAAATATATTTTTTGCACTCGCATTTGGATTTTTTTTGGTAAATTTAGGTGCAGTAAGTGACGAATAAAGAGAGAGATCTGTACTTCAGGAAACAAAATACCAAGAATGCTGAAATCCATCTATGTTTGGCGACTGCTGGTTTCTAAAAAGGGATGATTATATTGAATACGAGAGAAAAAGTGAAATATTTTGTCGTTGTCTCATATCTTCAAGTAACATTGTATATTTTTTTATGACGATTCTTGGTAAAATCTCTTTGCTTGGATTTGGCATGTTTATATTAAATAAACGTTAGATTGCAAAAATATGTTGTCTTCTATTTTTAACTGACCACTAATCTTTGCAACAAAATTTCCAGGTTACAGTATTTGAGGAGCAATCAAGCAAAACTGGTTAAATCCATTTTACATGAAAAATAAAGTATGGACTATTAGTAAGACCAGTCAGATAAATTCATTGATGAACCCAGAATCAAGTAAAACGCAATACTTCCTGTTGAAACAGAGGTTCAAAACCTAACCAATCAAGCCAAACTGGGTAAATCCAAAAAAAAAAATTTTAAATTTACATTTCAACCAAAACTGGATAAATCCATAAGATACCTGCAACAGAACTATGACTACAGTGTTGATGATGAAGATGGCATTTACATATATGGCACTTTGAAAAAAGCCAATATCTGTGAATGTCATTATTACTTTGAACAAAACACCACAGTTTACTCAAGAAAGGAAAAGTGATTCCAATGGTGCTAGAAGAAATTGACTTAGGTCGTAATCTTCCACATAAAAAAATAAAAACTATTTGTCACCTGCTGGAACAACAATTTGGCGCTAAATGGGAGGAAGGCAAAAATTTGAGCTAGCTAAAAATCAAAAAGAATTCAGATAGATCGCACAAAATCAAAATTTACAAGTATCCAAAACTCGTAACAAATCGAAAATTACTGTAAACACATCAAAGATCACAACAAAAAAAAAATTAACTCGACCTATCGATCTAAAGGATGAGCAATCCTCTGCCCTCCTTCTCGGAAATGAAATATCTCCATGCTTAAAATATAAATCAAAGACCGACTACGGTGTATCTGAAACCGGCAACGGTCGAACTACCCAGTTCAAGACAACGTTCGGACAACCTACAGTCGTGGACAAAAATACACATTATAATAATAAATAAAAAAAAAATAAATAAATTTAAATTAAATATAAAAAAATCTCTAATTATTATCCTGGAATAAAATGTACATAATTATAAATAGTCTTTTAATGTTTCCTAATTTTTCTTCGGGGAAAAATCCATGACACTTCCCCAAGATTATCCGCGAGAAAAGCCAGGACATGTCTAAATCTTTTTTCAAGGATAATCTTTTGCACACGTAGCACAAACGACAGTATCGAACTCTGTCTTTTGTACCCGCACACACATGAGGCACACCTGTCACGCCGGATCATCCTCTTCCTGTTGCACTAATGGGACGAACGGTTGTAGTGCGCTTATATGGTAACGCCCTTTTTCTACGACCATCCATTGTGTATAACTCATAAGTGACATTGTTGAAACATCTTGAAATTCGGTAGGGACCAATATAAGGCAAGTCAAGCTTTTGACACTTCCCTTGATCACGTCTGCCTAGACGATAACTTCTCACAATTACAGTATCTCCTACCTCGAATCTCGTTCTACTGGTACTTTTCATTTTCCTTATTCACGTATTTCTGTGCATTTTCCGCTATTCTTCTTGCAACTTGGTTATTAACTCGTTTCAAATTGTCCACCCTTTCCATTTGTGTATTCCAGGGTCTGGCAGGCCTTGTCCCATACATCATAGTCGCAGGGCACTCCAGCGTAACAGTATTCGGCGTTTTGTTGATGTTGTCTTCAACATCCTGGACATGTGCAACCCATCCTGCATGGTTTTCATAAGTTTTGATTCTTAAAAACTTGATAATCTCCTGGATATAGCGTTCGCATGGATTTCCACATGGATGGCGTATGGAAGAGAAAGAAATATTAATATCACGATCACTCAAAGCATTTTTAAATCTATCATTATTAAAATATGATGCATTGTCAGCCAATATTCTGCGCATTTTCCCTTGATAAATTATCCACGAATCAATACACTGTATAGAAGTATCTGTATTATATTGAGATGTGGGGAACAATTTTACAAATTTCGAGAACACATCTACCATTACTAAAATATTCTTGTATTCTAGTTCACCCGGAATAAGGTTCCCCAAATAATCAATAGCAACCAATTCTAATTTTTCCTGAGTAACTATGCTTTTTACATCATATTGACACGTACGATTTTTGTGTTTTCCTAATCTGCATGTGATGCAATTTCTCACCACATCCTTAGCTATTACCCTATCTTTCTTTACATAAAATGCTTCTCTAAATGTTAACCATACTTTATATCCACCTATGTGGCCCAAACTTTCATGAATATGCAGCATTGTCTGCCTAGCATACACATCATTCGTCACAACATAATTTTGTTCCCTGATCACTTTCATAAGCAACCCCTCATTCATAATGAAATTTTCATAATTATCTTTATCACGTAACTGTTCCCTTATAATGTCAAATCTTTCATCCCTTTGGATCTGAAGGATCACCTCATATTCAAAATTCCCCCTCAGCATAATTCCTATTATATTCGTTCAACTCCACATATTGAAAATTACTTTTATTATTATACATTCGGGATAACGCATCGGCAGAAACATTTAGAACGCCTTTAATGTGCTTAATTTCAAAAGTATACTCTGACAACAACAATGACCAACGATATACTCTGTTATTTTTAAAACGTGTACCTACTCAAAAGTGACGTCAACGCAGCATGATCTGTCTCTACAACGAAGCTTTTACCTAATAAATAGAATCTTAGCTTTTGAACCGCGTGTACCACAGCCAACATTTCCTTTTCACTGATAGTATATTTGACTTCATAGCTTTTTAAGACACGAGAGATGAAACATATAGGCTGTTCAATCTCTTCGTCATTTATTTGAATCAAAACTCCGCTAATAGCGACATCACTTGCATCCACTCTTAAAATGAAATGTTTATTAAAATCTGGCAAAATCAACACTAATTGACTGTAAAACTCTTTCTTTAAATCGTCAAACGCTTTCACTCTTAACTCAGACCATTTAAACTTCTCATTTTTCTAAAGCATTTCATACAGTGGTGCACTGGTACGTGCCAGGTGTGGTACAAAACGTTTATAATAATTAACTATGCCTAAAAACCCTCTAAGCATTCTCATATTCTTAGGTAAAGGATACTTCTTAATAAGTTCCAACCTACTCTCATCTACACTGACAAATTTAGCACTAATATTATACCCAAAAATTTAATTTCTTTTTTAAAAAATTCACACTTTTTTAGATTCACTTTTAAACCTTCACTTCCTAACACCTCCATGATTTTCCTCAAATGTTGTAAGTGCTCCTGCTCATCCCTGCTATATATCAACATGTCATCAACATAGTGAACCACAAAATCTTCATATGGTTCAAGTATCTGTTGCATGGCCCTAATTAAAGCCGCTGCAGAACTGCTCAATCCATATGGTACGGTCCTGAATTGGTACACTCTGCCATTCACCATAAATTCACAATACTTCCTGGACTCTTTCTCCAAAGGCACCAACCAAAAAGCGCTTCTTAAATCCAACTTACTGTATATATTTGCATTGCCACACTTTGCCAATAGTGGTTCTATTGTAATTGGCGTCTCAAACTGAGGTTTAGTCCTCTCATTAAGTCGACGTGCGTCAAGACATAATCGAATGTCTCCAGATTTCTTTTTAACCACCACTAATGGATTAACATATCGTGTTTTACCTCGTTCTATTATACCATCTCTTAGCATCTTCTTAACCTCTTCTTCTACTTGTAATTGAATGTTTTTCGGGATAGGGTAGTTTTTCACTTTGATTGGTCTCGTCTCATCCACTTCCAACGAATGTCGATAGTTTCTGGCAATACTGGGAAATTTATTAACTAATTCTATATTATTTTTTATTAAACACTTAACCTCTTCTTCTTTTACTTTCTTGCAATCCAATTCCATCGAATCAATATCTTCCGGGACCTCCACTTCTCCATAATCTTCATTAACCATATCTTCCATTACCATTAACTCCTTTTCATCCATAATTCTAATTTCTTCTTTTACTTCATCGAACACATTATCTTCTTCCATATTATTAATAACTTTTTCTACATCTTCTTCGGACTCCTGGACCCATTTCACTTTTTTATCATTAATTATTATATTTTTCTTTTTTACATCAATTATTATATTAATTTTTTCTAATAAATCGATTCCCAGTATTCCATCCCTTCCTAATTACTATACTATCATCTACTATCATTACTACTAGTACTATAGTACTATACTACTAGTACTATCATTACTATAATTTCTCCCATAAACTTATTATTATCTATAGCAAATTCCACAACAAAAACTTTATTCACTACTGTTAAAATTTTCTTTGTAGCTGTAACTATCGTAATTTTGCTCGTAGGCATATACTCGTATTTCCCTACTTTATTTTTACTCAAACATTCAACCACATTTTCATTCAAAAACGACGTTTCACTTCCTGAATCTACCAAACAATTCAATTCACTATCACCTATGTTAACTTTTATATGAGGTAAAACCGAGTTTATTGCGTATTTCGATTGTTCATACAATGCATTACATTCATTCTTTTTGGTTGGTCTATCTAAAAATCCTTACTGCATGCTAAATCTAATTTACTTTGTTTATCTTTTGATTCTAAATTATAATTACATCTAGTATCTTTATATCGCGCCCCAGTATAATTCTTAACCTCAGATGTATTCTCTTTGCCTACATCTTTACTGCTGCTATTTACTCTTTCTGGTGAAGCCATTCTACTATTTCTTTGGGAATAATTGTTATCGGATCTGTGAGGGCTTGAATAGGTATTATTATTATTAATATTCATTCTAGCATACGAATTTCTATTTATATTTCTTTCAACATAATTATTCTGGTACCTTTTACTACATTCCATATCATCTAATCTTTTTAAAAGTTCAAGAAATTGCTGCATGTCGTTAATATTTTGGATGGCTACTGCCTGACTAACTTGTGCATCAAAATGTTTACTTAATTGACACACCAAATCTACTTCATTAATTTTAGGTTGTAAATATTTTAAAACTGAGTGCCTTCTCATGACGTAAGACTCTCGTGATTCATTACTGTTATTATTATAACTACCAAATAATAATTCATTTCTTGCTCTATTTTGTCTCGTTGTCCCCCAAAATTGGCTCGTAAACCTGGCCTCGAACTCCTCCATTGTCTTCACCTCATCAGACACCATATCCCACCATGTCATCGCATCGTCTTTGAGACAGTTCCCTATCTTTTGTAATTTCTTATGGTCCCCCGGCACATCCTCCAAACTTTCTTTCATCTTCTTCAGGAAACCCATTGGATTAATATTCGCCATGCCATAAAATTTCGGTAGCACCTCATTTTGAATTGGAACAGGGATGAAAGCAGGCACACTCGCTTCGTTTTTCTCTTTTCTTACTTGATCGATTTGTTTCTGCATATAGGCCATCTTCTGATCTTGCCATTCCCTCTTCTCTTTTTCTTCTAAAAACTGATTTAAACCAACCATGTTTTGTTGCATGCTTTGTTCATTTATTAATGGAAATGAATCTTCTATTATTTCTTTCTCTGCTTCTCTACTCTTATTTAATGCCAAGATTTGGTCCATTTTGTTCATTATTTCTTCCATTTTTCTTTCCATTTTTCTCTCCCTATTCTCTTGTCTTTGCTTCATATTTTCCATTATTTCGTCCATTTTTCTTTCCATTTTTCTACCCATTTCCTCTTGTCTTTGCTTCATATTTTCCATATCATTATGGTTTTGTTGCATCCATTCCATCATCATGTCCAGAATCTTATGGCTGCTACCACTGTCGTGCCCCACTTCATGCATGGTTTGATTTATATTTAAATTGCTTATTCCTGCCCTTGTGTCTTCCAACGAATCCTGACTACCAGTAGTAGGTTTCGGCTGTCTCCATTCTGCTACATTCGAAATGCCATCCATATTCGTAATGCTACGATCAAAGTCGCAGTATAAAAAAAAAACTACAAATATATAAAGAAAACAAACGCTCCTCGGAGCAGACCTAGTCTCGGTCGACTAAAACCGCCCCTGCCCGTTCTTGCCAACGTCCAACGGCCCACCCGGCTACTGAGGCGGCCTCAGCTCAGGGGGTGGGGAGACCCAGAGGTAAGAGAAAGAAAAAAACCTAAATAAGGTGGTAAAAGGACGCCACCGAATTTCTGCCGCTGGACGTCGCAAACCCGGAAACCTGATGACAGATAAAAAAAAAAGGCAAGTCGCGTGGGCAGAGGGCCGGTTCCAAGACCGAGACTCGTTCCACTCTCGAGGTTCGAGAGACGAGGAAGGAGAGAAAAAAATTAACGAGAATATCGAAATAAACAAGTAAAAATGAATTTATTAATCAACTCAATCTATGAATTAAAAAAAAAAAAACAACTCAGTATAATAATTTTCAAGAATAATTAACTCACTATATGACTAAAAAAAAAAAGCAAAACAACTCAGTATAATAATGTTCAAGAATAATTAACTCAATATATGACTTAAAAAAAACAAAACAACTCAGTATAATAATGTTCAAGAATAATTAACTCAATATAATAAATTTTTGGTGAACACACCTGGTATATAAAGTTTAGAATATAACCTGTTATAACAACTTTTAATAAAGCAACTATTTCAGGTATTGGTAGAAATACCAATTTACCTGGACAAAGAATTCGCCTAATTAAGAGGAAAATTAATTACAAAACGGCTGACGGCCTTAAACTCCCTAGGAAAGAAGTAATACGTATTTATTTCTTAGCCGGTTACAATTTTAACAATAGGTGGAATGTTTGGCGATTTTTCCAACAAAAAAAATAAAGGTAAAATTCAGGAAATTACATGAACAAACAAATATTTTATGCAATTAAGCAATATTGTCACAATTCCAACAAATACGTTGAAACAATCAGTATTTTAAGTGATAGCAAAATAGCAAAATGAGAAAAAAAGTCTCAACTAGAGAATAAATGACTGAGTACTAATGAATTGATATTAAAAAAAAAATTCAAATAAGCGTGTGAAGCACGAATTAAATCTAGAATAATCAAATATTAAATTGAGTGATCTGTAAAAACAAATTTGAAAAGTTAAACGTAGACAGGTAAAACAACAAAAAAAAAACACGAAAGTCTAACAAGTGTTCTTTAGGAGAAACACATGGGCGATCTAACGCCGCAAGATAACAGTTTTTTTTGTTTTTAAACAAATAGGTAACGAATAAAAGTAACAAAAGAATAATTTTAAGTCTTAGCTGTTTTCCCGACAAATGGCAGTTATTTTCTCCCCAAATCGACCAATGATGGTGACGGGAAGTTGTCGGCACAATGGTACAGGAAGAGTGTGTCAAACAGGGGTTATTCTTCCCTGCCGGACCGTAGCACCATCTAGATAGAGAAATAACAATGGCAATAAGGAAAAAGAAGATTACATAAAAGCTCTACATACCAATTAGCACGATGGTAAAGAATAGACGTCGGTTGCGAAACGTATCGATACCTTTCAATATCCTCCAGTGGAGTATTCACATCAAGTGAATAGATTCTTAATCAAGCTAAATCCCCCAAAGATGGGACCGTAATTAACACCAGTCAAATAATACGACTACCTTGATTAAGATTAAAGGTAAGGGAGTACGTTTACATTCAACGTTCGCTGACGATTAAAAATTAAAATATGAAAGCGAAATTCATACGTTCTTGGCAACAGAACTAAAAAAGCCGACTCTGAGGTCAAATACATACAAGAAAAAGGCGTAAAGAAATAAACATGAATTTACATTGCAGATACGATAATATACAGGTATACAAATAAAATAAAATATATTAACGAAATAAGGAATTTGATCGAAAACGTAACAATAAAATATGGGATGTTACGGACACCTAACAAAGTGCTTTTATTTCTTTGTTTATAAATTATTTGCCTCTTCTTTGTTCGTCCCACTTTTTCTCTGTACTCGTTCCACGTTGGAGTTGCCAAAATAAGTGCTGTATTCGTGCTCCACGTTGGGTTACGCCATATATGGATTGACTTTTATTTCTTCTATGTTCGCCTCTTCTTTGTTCGCCCCACGTTGGTTTGCGTCATAAATGTGCTATGAACTGTGGTGTCGATTAAGTATTTGAATTGGCCCACATCAAAAAATAAAATTAAAAAAAAACTCTTTTAACAAAGTATTAAGAGTGTCTTATGCAACACAAATGCAAAAGACTGAGGAAAACTTGCATGAATATTTACTCGCATACAAGGAAAAAACCTCAATTGACCGCGAATAAACCTAACCTAATTAAATAGTTAGCAAAACTTTCAAATTTAATTAATTACGTTAACCTAAACCTCAAACGTCAGACAGAAAATTATCTGTCAGCGCGCAACTCAAAATGACCGGATCATGCGCTGAACAACATGATCAACTTTCCCTCCAAATACCCTGACCTTCATACAACTACAGCCAACGAAAGCAAAAACTAACAAAAAAAACTGAAATGTTGAAAATTTTCCTTGCTATTTATTTGACTATAAATATATATATATATATATATATATATATATATTAAAAATAATAGATTTTTATTGGTTTTATCTATTATTTTTAATATTAAAACACGGCCAATAAAATAAAAAAGAAAAACAAAATTCTTTAAACACTAAATATATATATATATATATATATATATATATATTGAAACAATCTTAAACAGCCCTACGTTGGACCGTCAAAATGAAACAAACTTAGAAGTCAAACGTTTACTAAAAGTGTTTTTAAAGACAAAATATTAAACTTTAAAGTAGAAAATGAATTTAAAATTCTAATTTTTACCCCCGCATTCAGATACACTTCTGCGCAGGTGCAATGAATATAAATGTTTGTTGATAATAATCATAACATGTACAACCTTAAAGAAAGTTTGAAATATAATATAAGTTGAAAGGAAAAAAAAAACAACGAACAAGAGTTCTCTAATATCTCCAGGGTCGTGCAGATTCTGTCTGACAAAGAAATTAAAAGGTATGTTAGTTCAGTACTAATGATAAACTATAGAATTCAAACGACTTGTTTTGGTTTTTAAATTCCGTTTATTAAAAGGAAAATCTTATCTTGATAAGTGTATATATATTTAATTAGGTACATTTAACAAAACATTCGGAATAAACAATAGTTAACAATTTAATTTTATTGAAAATTTAATTATAAAAATTTATTGGTTATGTGGAATTTCTTATAGGTTAAAAAATCGAATTTACGGAAATGAGACAAATACTAGTCTATATAAACAAATAGATGCTGTTAAATCAATTGCTGAATAAATGAATTTGTATATAACCTCCCTACTTACAATGTTTTAAACAAAATGGTCATTAAAGGGATCTTTATCTACCTTCGGTAAGTAAATGTATAATTATCCGTCTAGTCACTGGAATTAAGTCTTTCTTCCCTGACGTACGGCTGGTATATTTTAGCTTCAGGAACAACAGTCACAATACTGGCAGATCTCGAAAGTTAGGATCACCGGTCCCAATCCTGGTAATATAAGGCCTTGTAATGGTTCCCAATATTTATTTAAAGCTGGTACACATCTTTTGTGGCTCATTAAATGATAGCGGAGTATAAGATGAAAACAATTCAAATCTTGGTAATATAAATTATGCTTGTTTTTATATTTTTAAAAAGAAATTCGTTTAATCCAAAACACGTTCCATTAATTTTTAAGTGCAAAAATTATTCTCTCCAATTGTTTCAATAATCACTATGGCAACCCAACAGCTTTTTCTGTTCTTGAAGTTCATTGGTCGCTTAGTTATACATAATTTTCCAAAATATTTGACATATATTATAATTTTGATTCTCAATTAATATTATTAACTTATTGGTTTACAATTAAATGTTCCTTCACACATAACCTTTGAAGTACACAAAATTAACTAGATTTACATAGTTCTATAATTTTAGTAAATGTAAGAAAGTCATATACTTTTGAAATTTAATTATAGATTTGACACTCTAAATTAAAAAAAAACAATACAAATATAATAGACTTCCAACCTTCTAAGAAATTCCAATAACAGAAATGTAACGAATTAAAACTAGTGTCTTAAATAAATATTCAATTAATATTTTTATTATATTTACCTTCTCTCCCTCATAAAAAATAATTTAAGGAAAGAATTGTAATAAATTATTTTTGAATTTATTGTTATTCCTCTGTTTATTTCATTTTGTTTATTTAAATTTTAAGAAAAATAAAAGTAAATTATAAGCCTAGAGAATATTTATGTAACATGTGTTGCCTAATCATTATAATATATGTAAACATATGTATATATGTTTAAATATTTAAATTTACTTTATAGTATATAGCATCATTGTAGTATATTAACATTATTTATATTATTTTGTTTAAGATAAATCTTCTATTTTGTCTCATATTATATGTATCAAACATATAAAAAAAACATTTGTATTATTTTGTTATCATTTGAATCAGAACTATCTAGGTAATAAGTATTATTGTAATCATTTATGTTATTTGAATAAAGTTTTGTTTCTTATATATTGGTTTATTTATTTGGGGTTCTTATTTTTCGATGTGTTGACTGTATCTCTGCATATGTTTATATTATTGTAAATAACTTGTTCTCTATGCTTTCTTCTTTGTTTAAATTGTTTTAATAAGTAATTTCTTTATAGATAAATAATTCTTTAGTTTGATTAACTAGTCATTCTTTCCATACCTTCAACCCTTTAATTCTTTCCCATAATATATACTTTGTTTCCATCTCATTCCTTTTAAATCTCTATTCAAATCCATACTTGTTTTGCTTATCGTTCACACCTTTATTTATAATACAATACATTTCATATTAATAACATATTTATATCTCTTTCACTCGTATGTAAGTTACGTACTGTTAGATATAATTTCAACATAATCGTAATTATAATACTTATTAATATGTTTTTTAATTAGTTTGCTATTTGATTTCCCCAGTAAATATTTTATTTTGTTCTAATTCTTTCATAAACTTATTCCTTAGATGGTATTAAAATAACTTCTTTACATATCCATTTTTAATGTGTTTGGTATGTTATATTATTACTCCGGTGTAATATATGTTGTCTAACAAAATAGTATTGATTATTGTTATTGTTTTATTAGTTATAGTTTATTTAATTTAAGCATTGTCCCTTGTCATATTCCTGTTGTCATCTTCAATTAATATTCAGAATTCCGATTTTCTGTCGCAAATATTCAAAACTTAATTTTCCGTCGACGCCTCTTAGGTAGTCCAAGCATACTACTCTGGCAAAAAGACATTTTACTACCCCTGCCTCTAGTATTATGCAAATTCGTATAGATTATTTGAATAGTTGGGATGTTGGTATAAATGTTGTTAATTTTAGTATTAGTGTATATGAAAATTAATTGTAAATCATTTAAAATAATGGAATGGTTTTTGTCAAAGTTTACAATATTTAAGTCTTTTAAATTGATAAATTTGGAAGTTGTTTTAAGTATATCTTGATAATTAGTTAAATTATTATAATCTGTTCTATTCATTATGTACATGTTCAAGTTTGAATTGTTATAATTAGTATTCTTACCTTCCTCCCAATAATTAGAACTTATTTTGTTACAATATTCTTCATTTATTGTTAAAAAATGTGTATAAGTTTTGTCATATAAATAGTTATTTATGCGGTGGCCTTTTATCGAAGTGAATCTCAGCGGATTGTTATAATTTTTGTTGTGGGTATTATTAATTAAATTTTTGTTCGCCATACATTTGGTAGATGTTATTACTTCTTGATGTATAATTCTTGAAAGTGTGGGACTTGATTTACTGGTCTTATCAACATTAGTTGTAGAGATCTTTTCATGTAACAGATTAACATTCTGCTTAATGGTACCTATATCAACATGATTTTTATGTATGTCAGTATTTAATTTATTATTTATTTTATTAAGATCTTGGTCAATCTTTTCAGCTAGAACATTATTAGTATTATATATCTCTGTCGATAATTGTGTTTTTTGTTGTTGAATTTCTGTATGTAATTCTTGGTATTTTGTGTTGGTTAATTGTAAAATGCTTTGTAACTCTTGTGTATGTCTTTCGTTTTGTTGTTGTAATTCTGTTTGTATTAATTGTAAATTAGTTTGAAGTTCTGTTTTTTTATCTTTTAGATCAGTGTGAATGTTTTGAATATCGGTTTTAATGTTTGTTTGCATATCCTCCATCTTCCGTAATAATAACCCGAGTACGTCGTCTCCCCTATCAACATTTCTTCCTTGACTCCTTGAACGTCTCGTTCCTCTTGTATCCATACTTATGTATATGTTATAAATCTATTATTGATTGTTATAATTTGTTGTCTTACCCTTATTCCCTAAATATTCTATATCTAAGAAAAATAAATTTTTATACACAAATACCGATATATTTTCTAAGATAATTCCTTTGAGTATTTAATTAACAGTTTTTAAGAACCTTTTCTTTGCCCCACGTTGGGCGCCAAAATGAAACAATCTTAAACAGCCCTACGTTGGACCGTCAAAATGAAACAAACTTAGAAGTCAAACGTTTACTAAAAGTGTTTTTAAAGACAAAATATTAAGCTTTAAAGTAGAAAATGAATTTAAAATTCTAATTTTTACCCCCGCATTCTGATACACTTCTGCGCAGGTGCAATGAATATAAATGTTTGTTGATAATAATCATAACATGTACAACCTTAAAGAAAGTTTGAAATATAATATAAGTTGAAAGGAAAAAAAAAAACAACGAACAAGAGTTCTCTAATATCTCCAGGGTCGTGCAGATTCTGTCTGACAAAGAAATTAAAAGGTATGTTAGTTCAGTACTAATGATAAACTATAGAATTCAAACGACTTGTTTTGGTTTTTAAATTCCGTTTATTAAAAGGAAAATCTTATCTTGATAAGTGTATATATTTAATTAGGTACATTTAACAAAACATTCGGAATAAACAATAGTTAACAATTTAATTTTATTGAAAATTTAATTATAAAAATTTATTGGTTATGTGGAATTTCTTATAGGTTAAAAAATCGAATTTACGGAAATGAGACAAATACTAGTCTATATAAACAAATAGATGCTGTTAAATCAATTGCTGAATAAATGAATTTGTATATAACCTCCCTACTTACAATGTTTTAAACAAAATGGTCATTAAAGGGATCTTTATCTACCTTCGGTAAGTAAATGTATAATTATCCGTCTAGTCACTGGAATTAAGTCTTTCTTCCCTGACGTACGGCTGGTATATTTTAGCTTCAGGAACAACAGTCACAATACTGGCAGATCTCGAAAGTTAGGATCACCGGTCTCAATCCTGGTAATATAAGGCCTTGTAATGGTTCCCAATATTTATTTAAAGCTGGTACACATCTTTTGTGGCTCATTAAATGATAGCGGAGTATAAGATGAAAACAATTCAAATCTTGGTAATATAAATTATGCTTGTTTTTATATTTTTAAAAAGAAATTCGTTTAATCCAAAACACGTTCCATTAATTTTTAAGTGCAAAAATTATTCTCTCCAATTGTTTCAATAATCACTATGGCAACCCAACAGCTTTTTCTGTTCTTGAAGTTCATTGGTCGCTTAGTTATACATAATTTTCCAAAATATTTGACATATATTATAATTTTGATTCTCAATTAATATTATTAACTTATTGGTTTACAATTAAATGTTCCTTCACACATAACCTTTGAAGTACACAAAATTAACTAGATTTACATAGTTCTATAATTTTAGTAAATGTAAGAAAGTCATATACTTTTGAAATTTAATTATAGATTTGACACTCTAAATTAAAAAAAAACAATACAAATATAATAGACTTCCAACCTTCTAAGAAATTCCAATAACAGAAATGTAACGAATTAAAACTAGTGTCTTAAATAAATATTCAATTAATATTTTTATTATAATATATATATATATTTTAAATAAAAATTAATGAATTTACGAGCTCATATCATATACAAATATCTTAAAGAAATAAATATAAATATAAATATACTTGCAAATGCACACGTACATTAATTAATGTGGTCGTCGTACATCACTCAAAAAAAAAAATACTTAAAGAGAGATTTCAGATAGATCGCACAAAATAAAATTTTACAAGTATCCAAAACTCGTAATAAATCGAAAATTACAGTAAACACATCAAAGATCACAACTAAAAACACAAACCGAAATTAACTGTAATACTTTGAATAAAGAGGAAGGCCTTATTCAAAAAAATTAACTCGACCTATCTATCTAAAGGATGAGAAATCTCTGCCCTCCTTCTCGGAAATGAAATATCTCCATGCCTAAAATATAAATCAAAAGACCGACTACGGTGGATCTGCAACCGGCAACGGTCGAACTACCCAGTTCAAGACAACGTTCGGACAACCTACAGTCGTGGACAAAAATACATATTATAATCAAAATTTAAATTAACTATAAAAAAATCTCTAATTATTATCCTGGAATAAAATGTACATAATTATAAATAGTCTTTTAATGTTTCTTAATTTTTCTTCGGGGAAAAATCCATGACAATATGTATAGTTTCCGAAAGTGCCATTAAAATGATTTTGCCGAAATCAAATGAACATGGCATAACAAAACGGCAAGTTGCCTTACTTTCCTTTGAAGTAAGCTTTGGAAATATCGAGATACGATAAAAAAAGGTGTAGATTTTTTTTTTGGTATTTTACTTTATTTTATAATATTAGTTAATATTTGTTATGTTCATTGTAATTTATTAAAAAAATAAAACTTTCAAATTTTCAATAGAGTTTCAAAGTACCCCACTAGTGTTCCAGAGTGAAACAAAAACTAGTGATTCAATTTTTTTTTTCTGGTAAAGGTTTTTATATCTATTCTTCTCTCTGGTACACTTTAATAAAAAATCATATACCTACGCTAATTAAATATTTTGCGCCAAACTGAATTTTTAAGACAACTCGTACTTTCTACAAACAAAACTTTAAAAAGTGTTTCACTGTGGAACACTATCCCCCTATATCCATTTCTAATCAAGCAAAACACGATAAATCCATTTTATTTTTGTTAATTACCCTGGTGTGAGTGGAAAAAAATTATTGAAATTTGTAGTTTGATGTGTAGTAATAAAACTAATAAAGCTCTATAGAATACACGGGTTACTTTTTGTTTAAATATACAAGTTTCATAAATAAACGTTTTTCATTCATGTCTCGGAACTTTATAATGGATTTAACCGGTTTTGCCTGATTGCTCCACATTTAGCATATCAATTTTGGATTTAGAACCACAAACTACTTTTATACACTTATTTTCATAAATTATACTATAAAAAAGTTTAAATTGTTGACCAGTCTAATGGAATACAGCTTTCAACCACATTTTCCATCGGATCTAAACTGGGTGTGGGTATTCTGGGATAGTACTAGTTCATTTACATCTGGATAGAAATGCGGAATAGTTTCGGCTAAGATATGTAATGCTTGCAATATACACGTAACATGTAACAAATTAGGGTGAGTAAGTGAGTAGGTTTAAGCAAATAGCCAGCAAGAAGCATTGCTAATTCGCTATTAGTCACAAACACTTGGATTGCAGGAATTCCAAACTTGTACAGTGGCTAATATCACGTGTTTAATAGGTTTCCCAGTCTATGATTGAAGTCTTTTACTGGTTATTCAATATGGAGGTGATGACACTCGGTTTTAATATTTGAACTATAAAATAAACAACTTAGTTCTTCGATCCGTTGATTTATCTACAGTCACCTACAATTTTCTACCGTGCACTTCACGCAGAATTATATTCTCTATTCTTTAAAGCACACGTGATAAATAATTTCACAATGTTGATTCATTTGGCAGTTTCTTGTCGAAGTTATAACGGGTGTTCAGAAACATTCGAAGTCAAGTGGGCTCTGAACAAAAAATCGTATATCTTTACTTAAGTATCTGATTTGTAATAATTATTAAATGTCAACTGTTGTCTGTCAAAAATCAATCTATCTCAGACATGGCTTCATATTTTCAAGGACTACTTTGACTTCGAATGTTTCTGAACACCCGTTATTTGTCCTAAAACTTACAACACAGTTCTTTTTGGATGTTATTAACCCATTAACCGTCGCATATAAAAAATAA
Organism: Melolontha melolontha; assembly: GCA_935421215.2. Classification (NCBI taxonomy): domain Eukaryota; kingdom Metazoa; phylum Arthropoda; class Insecta; order Coleoptera; family Scarabaeidae; genus Melolontha; species Melolontha melolontha. Next base: position 156,619,838 of record OW285238.1, read on the forward strand.
TTAAAAAATTGCATTTTTTTTTGTTAAACTAACTAATGAGGGTAAAATAAGGCCACTTACAAAATTTTATTGATATATTTACACAGTAACATAAAAAAATGCTGTTGCGAAAACGCAACGTTGGCGAGATACATAGTCTTTTTTACTTTCGGTGGTACCGATTAAAATATTTGGTATGTAGATGTACGTTACACTTGATACACATAAAAACTGTAGTACTATGGCAAATTCGGCATCTTCTTCTTTGTTCTGTAGCAGATTTTTCAATTACGTGCCCTACATTGTCGTAACGGGCATCAGAAGTTGACGTGGATGAGTGTCCTAGTAAAACATTTGATGGTTTTTCATTTTTCAATAAATACATAACTACATTACTACGAAAGTTTAGTTGTGTCATTTTGGACTCATTACAAAGTCTATGTAATTTCCATGCATTTACCAATGCACACCCTATTAGGTTCATAAATAGTGGCCACCACCACTTCTTACCTCTTATTCGAATTCTATAATTTGCTATTGCATTGTCATGCAAGTCGACTCCCCCCCATGTGGCTATTATATTTTTCAATTATGTTTGGTTGTTTTACTTGTACTTCCCTCTTTTCTTTACGGCTATATCGTTTGATATTTCCAATTGGCTCTATTTCTTCTATATTAGACGCTACGGTAACAACAGCATTGTCGTTCCAACGCACCATTCTGATTGAAGAATTTTTGACATATGCAGCATCAAACAATCCTCGATCTCTTTTAGCGATTTGCCTTGTCGTTTCCAATAAACATTTGGCGGTTCTATTTTCTCGTATCGTACCTGTTGCATAAAACCCTTTCTCATCCAGTAATGAAAGCAGAGAGTAGCTCGTAAAAAAATTATCAAAATACACTTTATGATTATTTGAAGGTTTTACTACCTGCAACAAATCAATAACTGTCTGAGCTCCTAAACCTAGTTGTGGATTTTCTTTTAATTTTCCACCGTAAGGAAAGCATTTATATAGGTATCCGGCAGAAGATGTAAGACACCAAATTTTAAATCCAAATCGAACAGGTTTGCCTCTTATAAACATCTTTGCCGAATGTCTTCCAAAGTAGGGGACCATTTGTTCATCTATTGATAAATTATGTGAAAAAATTCCAAATTGTAAAAATCGCTCATTCAAAAGGTCGAATAAAGGCCGTACTTTCGAAAATTTATCTTCTTTTTGTAAATTTGTATTATCTGACAAATGAATATTTTGTTTGATGTCTCGAAAACGATTTCGGGACATTGTTTTTCTTACCAATGCACTCCTTTGTCCTCATCTAGAGACCAGTATAAATCCATTTGTGGCAAAGAATTGTACCCTGACAAAATTACAATACCTAACCATTTACGTAAGTTATTCATATCGGTGAAAATTGTGTCGGTTTTTGCTGCATGCATATTTCTTTGATTAATTTATTATTGCATTGAGGACAGTGTCATCAAAGAACAAGGAAAACAATTCGAACGGGCTATAATTACCAAACTGTTCTTGTAGTTCTCTTACGGCCTTTTCCTCTACATTATTTGGCTGGTTTTTTGCTGGAACGTATGTTTTCTGCCACTTTACAGCTTGATGTTTTGAAGAGTGAGCGCGACTTGTTGTTGGTTCCGATGCTAATTCTGTACATGCAGCGCCGTCGCCTATATTCATTACTCATTACTTCAAATGTACCTGTGATATCATTAGGAATACTATCAGGTGCACACATTTCTGTGTCATCAATGTCTTCCTCGTCTGTTAATTCATCAACATTAGGTGGAATTATTACGACATCTGTATCATCAATGTCAGACATATTTTCAATTATCTCTTCCAAATCTTTATAACTTAGGGCTCTTTTTTGCTCATAATCGCTTTTAAATGCCTAAAAAATACAATCAAAAATATTCATCAAATTCATAAATTATGAAAATAAATGCATACCATATTTTCTAACAAGATAACTTCACTGAATACAAAATTGAAAATTCGAAATCACATATTACACACCAGTATATTTATAGAGCAATGAACCGCTTGTAGGTATCAAGGAATACTATTTCATTATGCCTTATTTCAAAATTTTAAACCCTTAGTATATAAAGATGTACATACATATGTATAAAAATATATAACGACAAACCACTATGAAAATAAATTTGTAAACATACACATTTTCGCACTTCCTTGAACTAATATAGGTACAGCTATCCGCAGGTATACATACACATAAGTGACCAACGTTGCGATAACGCAACACCAAATGTTTCAGTACAAAAAATCCACTTCAAAGTAAGTTAATATTTTTTTTAGAGTTTTCACATAGTTATAATACCCTCTTGAAATGATCTAACAGCAAACAAACATTATTTTGTAAAATCAAGGGAAGATATAGGAGATAGTATATTAGGGTGTAAAAAACTAAAAAAAGGTCAAACTTTATTATTTTTTTTCTGATAAACCACTGGGTTATCTATTCAATGTAAAAGTACATATTGTGATGAGGCTAACCATGTATATGAGGGGCCTAGAGCAAAAATACAGCATAAATATTTAAAATTGTTAATTTAGTATAAGTTTTGTTTGTTAGAACTGCATTTTTCACATGCCATATCAATAAAGTTAATACCGCGTTTTTAATTTATCAATTTTGTATCACATAATTATTGTATTTCTTGTAACCATTCAAGTTAGTCATTTTCATTTACATTTTAATTTTTCGGAAGATATTTAACTTAATTGATTGGAATTATATGTCACATATTATGATCATAACTGTACCTATTTTAAATTCAAATAAGGCGGGAATTATCCCAAAATGAAAATAGGTAATTAGCGGAAATTGAACATTTAAAATAAACTTTTATGCATTGTAAAATTAATACAATAATTTTAATGAAATGTCAAAACGATTGATTCTAGTAATATATTTTATTTTGAGTAATTTATTGTCGAGATTAAATAAGTATAAACAACATTGAGAATAAGATGTCTGGAAGAATTAACAAAAACAATAGAGAGTTCGCTTGGGTAATTAAAATTGGTACAACGCGTCTAACGTTTTAAAAAGTGTATAAAGGAATAAAGTGATATAAAACCTAAAATAAATTAACGAAACCTTACCAAAAAGATATCCTATAAGTTCCCGATTCACTAGCATCGTTTTTACGGAAGGTTACCTGCACCTGAACCCGCTGAGCACCGATAACCAAAACTCTAATTTCCAAATGACGCCAACCCGAATTTAGAACCAAAACCAGTTCTTTTCTGCACCTGAACCCGTTTTTCCTGTGTACCAAGACTAGAACATCCAACAGCCATACAGATAAACCACCAGCATCAAAATTGAGTATTTATTTAATAATCTCCTAAAATATAAAATTTTATTTGTTACATTGCGAAAAAGATCGTTTATATTTCATTTAAATTCTTTAAATATTAGCATTTTGATCACTATACAGTTAATACAGAAAAATACAGTTCTTTTTACTTTGAATTTGTGTTACATAATTTAAATATGTGAGTTATACAAATTTCATAACAACATTTAACCTTACTTTTCTATTATATCGAATCACGTGACTTTTAATGCAAATGTAATACTATATAGTATTTTAACTTACCTGTTATGCTTTGAGAATCTAATTAAACTAGTGATATTTACCATTTATCCTTTTGTTTTATTCTGTTAACAACTTTGGAAAATCATTCACTTAGCATATCTTAGTTTAAACAAATAACTGTTTTCTATCAATACACCGAACCGACTTCAACGTTAATCTTGTTCACGATAATCTGAGCTAGCCATATTGTGATTAAGATACCCATAAAATACTCAGTAATAACTTTAGCACGTAAAGGAGGCTGAAAAGAAGTTAAGTATACATTGTTCTATTATTGTATTCACGTTCAGATAAGTTACATATATGACAACTGTAAAAATATAACTTTAACGCCATCTATATAATCCTTCTATAACTCCGTATACGTGAATATTCATACATATTTTATTTTTGGGCAAATTTAATTATTATTATAACTTTAATTATATGCACATTTATTAGGCCCTAATGGTTATTAACAATATATATTGGTGGTACTTTACACTGTCATCACGTTAAAACAAATCATTTACAGTATAACTTTCAATGATTAAAAAAATATATATACTTTCTGTTGCGTTTTCGCAACGGTCGCAACGTTGGCGGTTAATGGGTTAAAGGAATGTAATCAATATAAAATCCGTTACAAATTCGAGAGTTTCATTTGTAATTTGCGTTATTGACTAGTTTTGGTATTGTAATTGTTTCTGAAAAAGTAAGTTCCTGTTGCACACCAAACCCTTTCAAACTTTGTCACCATTCGACTACGAAGACGGCAGTTCCAAGGACACAGTTCCAGACCGGAATAACAAGCAATCAGGTAGAACCGACCGCAGAGACGCAAACAAACCAGATTAAACGCAAAATATATTTCACTTATATTGAATTACAATTAAATTTAGTGTCATAAATCACTATATACTGTTGTTCCTGGAGTAATGGCACTTATAGCAAGCGCCAATGAAGTTGGCGCGAGGAGTGGGTGCGCAGAAGCCGTTTTTAAAAACGTCCACCCCCCCACTACTCAAGTAATTGTCAGAATAGATTTGTCATTGACGTTTGACGGAACACAATGTCTTTGCTTGGCTAGAATTATCTGACATTTGATGTAAAACCAAATACAAATCTCCCCACTACTTCTAATCCTGCACGAAGTTACCCCTCCTCTCGCCAACTTAATTGGCGTTTGCTATACGTTAACTTCTGGAATATGTAATGAGATATATTACTTGGTATCAGTATATGGAGCAATATTTCTTGTAGAATTATTTTGTTCAAGAAACTTTATAATTTTCTGTTGGCATCTTTTCACTTCTTGCAAATCATCAATGATTGTCTGCATTTCTTTAAATTTATTTTGTTGGTCATGCAAGAGTTCTTTTACTCTATTAATTGTGATTCTATCGATACAAGTCTTTCTACAAAAACTGAAACAATTTTCACTTCCACTATTTTCTTTTGTGACAATTTCACCGTTGCGGTAAAGATGAACATCCATTTTACATTCTTTAAGGTAGTAGGGAACGAGACATATTCGCTGTAATAAATAGTCAGAAATTGGAGAACAACCGAAACACTTTTGGAATATATTGTCTATTTTAGTGGATAGTGGGTTGCCTAGTATTACATTCTCAAAGTACTTCACATAATTTATTCTTTCGATGTAACCTATTATTTCTGCCTTGTTTTGTATGGTTTGCGTATCACTGATCGCTAAACCGTTTAGCAAATTAAAAAGTATAATGGAAATCAGGAATACAAATACAAGGAATATCAATCTGTTAATGTAACTGTTGAAATAACTTGAATCTGCTGCGATTTCTCCAGTTAGCATTATGATAGTTTGAATAAACGCTAAGCCTGGTTCATTGAAGAAATTAGTAGAATTTGAATTGTCCATGCTGTTGGACTTATCATTAGTATTAAATAGCATATAGAAGCACAATACGAATGCAAGAATTAAAACAGCGTACCACGACAAGAAGAGAAAGAAATTTTTTGTTACGGTTCGGAACATTACGATGTTAGTGGATAATCTAGGATGTTGACCCAGTAGCACCATGATTTCTAGTGCTAGAAGTATCATGGCTACTGACGACCACTCTCTATATTGAATATTAGTGGATTTGCAAAAAATAACGTAAGAACAAGCAATGAGCATAAAAACTTCTAAGATATTTGATGGACTACGGAAATAGTTTTTGATAGAAAACAGCATTTGCACAATTTCTTTGAAAATTAGTAAAAAATATGTTAAAATCAAAATAATGTAATCAATGTTACCATCATTAGGTAAGAATACATAAGCAATTAGAGATATAGAAAATATGGCGATGAGTAGCAGATTAGCCCAGAAGAACCACCTCAAGCGATACCATTTAATAAAAATAAAAGTGGAAATTAGAGGATGAACTAGTAATTTACGCATATCAGGATTTTTGCTCATGGCATGTATGACATCAGTTTCTCGTTCTGGGTAATTAGTTACTTTTTCATCCATTAAATTCTGACGTTCTATATCCTCTTCTCTTTCGTCTTTTCCTCCACATCGACCATCTTTTTCTTTCACTTTCGGTGTTGGTATTAAAGACGTGTAATCAAATGTGACTGTAATAGATTGCTTGTCATTTTTGAATGTAGCACATGTATTAAAATGTTTTTCCAACACTTGCGGATTGATATCTTTAACAGCTGGGTAATTAAAATAGTCTTTATTGGCTAGACTAGCACCTCGTTCCAATAAATTCAATGTAAATTTTTCGTCGGCGAATTTAACTGCGTAATGTATTGGTGTGTTCCCTGTACCAGAATATTCATTAACAGGCAATGCATCTTTTCTTTTGTTGAATAAAAATTCCAAACACTTCTTATGGTTACTATATACACCCTCACTTTGGCTCATATTACTTAGTAGCAACACTATAATATTGCTTGGCAATTGTTTATATTCATTAAGAAGTAATTCAAAGATTTTGTGAAAACCATTGCGGGCTGCTATTTCCAGTGGAGTTTCTTTATTTTTTGTCGCAAGCTTATTTACGTCTGCTTTCCTGTCAACTAACTTTTGAACCACCTTAACTAAATTGATACTACACGCCTGTTGCAAAATCGTCCATCCTTCAGTTTCATGATTTACATCTACGTTTTCTAGTTTTAAAAAGTCATCTTCGCGCATTGCTTTTATGTACGCAACAGCTAAATTTTCATTATTTTGATTTACATCATTCTTCGGAGGAAGAGTTCCATCGTAAAGTTGATTCTTTTCGATATATTCGCGCGCGGATTCTCCCTTAAGCGTGTGACTGTCAATATCTACGTATCTACCGCAATTTAATATGTCTGTAATGACGTCCTTGTGTTTCTTATAAGCTGCCCATAAAATTGGTGTATAGTTTTTATTGTTAGATATATTAACATCTATGCCGGCTTTCAATAATAGATCCAAACATTCTTTAAAATTCTGTTCATTCTGTTCATTCTGTTCATTCTGTTCATTCTGTTCATTCTGTTTATTCTGTTCATTCTCTTTTTCCAGTTTGTCCCTCTTACGTACAAGTAAATATAAAGCAGTGCAATTGTCTACAGTTGCATTTATTCTTTCTTTTGTATGTTTAATTATGAGCTCTAGAATTTTAGGATTCATGCCTTTTACAGCAGAATGTATTGCTTCTTCGCGATTGGCTTCATCATATAATTTTGCTCCCTTGTCTATTAAGACACTGATTGTCGAGTCCTTAACTTTATTCGCAAGCTTTTCGCAAGCAATGAAGAGGATTGGTTTATGCCCATTACTAGGTATTTCATTTACGAGATTTTTATCTCTATCAAGTAAATTAGTAATATCATCCACTTCATTTTCCTCAACGTATAATCGCAATTGTTTTTGGTTTATTTCAGAATTGTTATCCATTCTTGATAATTCATGTTCTTCTTCCATAGTGCACCCTGAAACAAATTGATTGATTTTCTATACAAATTTAGGTATATATTAAGCAATATCTAGATTTTACCACCGTCGGAACGAAGATATTAAGGTTTCAATATTTTGGAAGTCGCAGAGATGAAAATGCTAATGCGGTATGATCATTTTTAGTCATTTTAAGTGCTTGAAACCAAAGATGACTCTATGGCTATACACAAGGATAATTAGACCCATGATAAACTATGGAGTCATCGCATTTTAAGTGCTTGAAACTAAAGATGACTTTATGGCTATACACAAGAATAATTAAACCCATGATAAACTATGGAGCCATCGCATGGGGGTCAAAAACTAAGTAAAAATGAGTTAGTAGACAGCTAAGTGGTATACAAAGACTAGCATATCTAAGTGTCACAGGGGACATGAGCACAATTCCTACCGCTGCACTGAGGGTGATACTAAATTTACAGAATCTAGATATCCATATACAAGGAGAAGCAAGGTCAATAAGCCAACAGACTAATGCAAGGCCAAACGCCAAGTCCATCATAAATTGATAGAAGAACTTAAGGCAGATCGCATTACAAGGAAATCGAGTGATACAATGGTTCAGAAGTTCAATTTTGATAAGAAATAGTCATACCAGATAGGGAGGAGTGAAAAAAAACCAACCCGCCCGGGCGGATATATCTGGTGCACTAACGGCTTTAAAACAGAAAAAGGTCGTGGAGCTTTAGATGGTCCAAGTGAGCCTCAGTAAAGATACTACGATATTCCAAGCAGAAGTGGCCGCATTTTATCACTGCGTTGGAGAAATTAGTAGTAAGGGTGGAACAAATCGCACCGTGGTTATCTTCTCCGACAGCCAAGCAATTTTAGACTCACTAGATTCAGCACAAGTTAAACCTAGACTTATATGAGATAGTGGGTGTAGTCTACATAAGTTCAGTAATCACAAGAAAGTGAAATAAGCCTGGGTGCCAGATCAGGCCCATAGGTCTAATAGGTCTAATGAGAAGGCGGACAAATTGCCTCGGTGGCCTTATCTATAGCCTTCATAGAACCGGATTATCAATTTAGAGCAACGGTGTGCTATCAGGTTTTGCTTCAGACTTGGGCACGATGCAACGGAAACTTAAAACTTCAACAAGTCTACGGAGACAGCGTTTTGTCAAGGACCCAGGGTTTCGGTGGTTAAGGGCATTTTCAGAAGGAAGAGAGTCGATCGAAGATGAACTACGCAGAGGCAGGCTTTCCTCTTCAAGAATCGATGAAAATGTTGACAGAATCGGAGATCTTCTGCGTAAAGATCGTCGGTTGACAGTCAGAATGATTGAGGAAGAGTTGAATTTGACTCACACCACAGTACATCAGATTTTGACCAATGGATTGGGGATGAGAAAAATTTGCGGAAAAATGATTCCAAAAAGCCTTTCGCAAGACCAAAAGGAGATCAGGATCTTGACTTTTTGGAATCGATTGAAAATAATACCCATTTTCTGGAATGTGTAATTACTATTGACGAGTCCTGGGTGTTAGAGTACGACCCGGAAACCAAGCGCTAGAACATGGAATGGCACACTTCAACCTTTTTGAGGTCCAAAGAAGCAAGAATAAGGAAGTTGAAGAACAAATGCATGCTGATTTGCTTTTTCGATAGCCTGGGAATTGTCCATAAAGAGTTTGTGCCTCAAGGGCAAACGGACAATCAACATTTTTGCCGAGATTTTTTTGAAAAACTTTGAAAAGGGGTTATGATATGAGAGACCAAATATGTTATATCACGACAGTGCGTTTTGTCACGCAGCAATTTTACTAAAGTTTTTGATCAGTAAAACATTCCTGTAGTGCCTGTCTTTATTCGCCTGACTCGAGTCCTTGTGACTTTTTCCTCTTCCTGAGATTCAAAAATCACCTCAAGGGACACGCACGAAAACATTCAAACAGCCGTAACCGACCAGCTGAAGGCTATTCCAATATCCAAGTTCCAGCACTGCTATGAGGATTGAAAGAATTCCTGATGCAGCCATTGAAAGATTCTGCAAAGGAGTTATTGTTGTGAATTTTGCCTATCCCAATATCATGCACTGATGAGTCTATAGCATGGCGAAACATGTGTCTGCATGTCTGGATAGCAATTTTCACATAAACATGAACTTTCATTCAAGTATGTTTCAAATAGTTTTGATTATACAACGTGTTTCAAAAAGAACTTCATCTCAGTAGGTACTGAGTAATTAGTACTTGCAAATTATTATAAGCCACTTGCCTTTTATTTATAACTAACTATTTATCTAATGTCATTTTGACAATTGTCATTTTGTGACTGGAAATATAATTTTTTTTTTACTTAATAGTTATTTATTGTACAAGTGTGTTATGTTACAAATAAGTCACGCCAAAAAAATGTTTAGCTCACGAGTCCGCTAGGACGAGTGAGCTACTTTTCTCAAGTGACTTATTTGTAATTAACACACGTGTGCAATACAAAACTTTATCCAACACCTCTTAAGTTCCGTTCAAAATGGCTTTTAATGTTTTATAAATTTGACGTTCCATGTCAAATTTAAATCATAAATTTGACGTTCCATGTCAAATTTAAATCATAAATTTGACGTTCCATGTCAAATTTAAATTATAAACGACTAATGCAAAAAGTTCATATACAGTAATGCAGTTACTATGGAGAATAAATAATGCAAATCAACAAGCAAACAAAATTAGTGATTGATTAATAGAGCTGAGGATGTTTGCGGTATAACCATGGTTATACCGCAAACATCCTCAGCTCTATTGATTAATAATACTGCAGTTAAAAGTTGATGGTAATGGAAGAGTTGCAAGAGGCTGTTTTCATTCCGCTAGAAGTTAAGAAAGAAGCATGTTATAAATTACTGCCAAAAAAATTGAAGGATAATTACGACAAAGAATTTCGTCATTTTGAAGGATGGAGAAAACAGCAAAGTATCACTGGAATTAACGAAGAAGTTATGCTGGCGTATTTCCATATTTCTAGAAGGAAAATAGCACCTTCTTCATTGTGGACGAAGTATTCCATGTTAAGAAGTACTTTGAAAGTGTATATGAATAGTGATATATCGAAATACGGAAAGCTGATTTCCTATTTGAAGAGTGAGGCAAGAACCCACAAGTCCAAAAAGGCGAAAATCTTGGAGAGGCTACATATAGAGAAGTTTCTGAATGAGGCTCCTAACAATAAATATTTGATGATGAAGGTGTTATTTATTTTCTTATATTTAATTCAAAGTATTTATTCATTATTCGTTCGTGTATTCTATGCAGGTTGCCTTAATAATGGGTATATCAGGTGCGTGTCGTTGTGATGAAATAACTAAGCTGAAAGTTGACGATATAGAAGATAAAGGAGGATACTTGTATGTTTCGATACCTGACACAAAGACAAACGTATCTAGAAGTTTTACTGTTATGGCAGAAGGATTTACAACAGATATGTTTGACCTCTACAGAAAATATGTCTGTATGAGACCAAAAGGTATTCCACATGGCATATTCTTCCTAAATTACAAGAAAGAAAAATGCACTATCCAGCCAGTTGGAATTAACACCATTTCTAAGATACCTCAGAAAGTTGTATCTTTCCTGAACCTACCAGAAGCTCAATTATATACAGGACATAGTCTGAGACGTTCGTCAGCATCTCTTCTGGCAAACGCAGGAGCTGATATTACAACAGTTAAACGACATGGTGGGTGGAAATCGTCCACTGTGGCAGAAGGTTATATACAAGATTCAGTATCCAACAAGATTGATATAGCCAGAAAGATACAAGGTCCAGACAGTCTAACGTCCTCGACTTCTGGTCATCAAATTTCTGTTCAGCATACTTCAAATACGTCTTCTAGTATAACTCTAAATTCGAATAACCTGAATGCAGAGTCAGATACAAAGAGGATTTCCTTCAACTTTAATATTAATGTAAATGTTAATTAGTTGCTATTGTTTACCCTTTAGAATTAATATAAATGTGTTAATACTATAGCAGTTTGAATGTCTCAATGCAATCTAAATTTCACCTTGTTTTATCTCACTAGTGAGATAAATTATGTTTTTAACTCACTAGTAAGTTATAAGTTACATAATTGATTTAAAATCGCCATAGTTATAGGTCTATTATGGTGTTGGATAATAAACAATACTTGTAAATAATGTACACGTCACAAGAAAAGTTTTTTATTGTTGAAGCAATTTCATAACGGAGAATGGCAATATTCCTACGCGGAATATAAGCGACAGTTTCGCTTGCAGTTTCGCTTGGGATAGAAAAATAAAAAATTTAAAACAAAAACTTGTGATTGGTTAAAAGAGAGGGCAAATGTACGCAGGCAAAATCAAGAACTTTTTTGTTCTGTAAAATTTTTTTTTACTGTCAGTCACCGTCAGTAGGATTTCCGTATTCTATTAGTTATTTATTGTATTATTAATTAATAATATTGATTCAAAATAGTTCATTATAGACGTCAGAAAGTGAAATACTCATTTTCTGAAAATTCTGTGTTCGATATTATCAAAGAAATAGAAATGTCTGGAGTTTTACATTCTCCTTTAAGAAAACGACGTTACCAAGATGCTTAAAATAAATTGGACGAAATATCAAAAAGTACAATAAGAAGGCAAGAGTATTCATTGTTAATAAACAAACGTAAAAGTAAAAAAATAATCATTTATATAGATACGTAAGTATATAACCTCAATGTATGACAACAACCATATATTCTACTTGTTTGAAATTATTGTGTAAATTATACTCAGATTGTAGCGCAATCTGGTTCATTCTTATTTGGAATGGACCATAGTTGTGGAGAAGTTTCGGGGTACAGGGTCTGTGTTAAAAGGCAAAAGTTCTGGTAGACCACGTACACAGCAAAATATTGCTGAACACGTAGAACACCTTGTTGGAGAAAACCAACATACATTAGTTCGTCGTTGATCAGTACAAACGTACGTATCTTCTAGCACTGTTCATAGAATTTTGAAGTGTCGTTTACATATTGCTATGGATTTTTTTTTAAATAATTTAAATATTTAAAATAAAATATTTTTGGATAGAAGTGTATATTCAAAATGTATATAAAAATTTTGCGAAGAGAAAAAACTTGTTATCCGAGATTTCATGTAGAGATCGAGGGGAGATGAAATTTATAGCTTGAACTAGAAGGTTGCTTTGTGAAATATATTTAAATATATGTTAATTAATTCGAGTTGATTGATTGAAAGTGATTTTATTTATTAAGTATTAAAGTCCCGATATTTATATAGAGTGAAATTCTCATTGTTGATGTTTAAAGTTAATTAAGCACCTTCTTTGTTAGAATCTCCATTTTAGTTTTTGTAAGTATTTAGAAGTGTATGACGTCATAAACATAAATATAGTAACTATATTTCTATTATATTAATACATGTAATTAAGAGTTTTAATTTAAGAATATAGATAATACAGTTAAATATTATTCTGTTAATATTATAATTGAAAAGTTTGTTTGAGAGGATTAAAGGGTTTTTCTGCGTGTCGATAGCACACGTGTAAGTTTCTTGTTCGTGTTTCAGTATCTGATTATACAGTGTGGTTCTCTGGGGAGAAATTAATATTAGACTTGATTATTTTTAGATAAGTTTTGATCGGTGTCATTTAGAGGATGTTTTCCATTCATTTAGCTGTCAATTTTCAATGAATGTTTTTACCTCAAGTATTTTTGTATAATACAGCATCTTTATACTTTGTAAAGATAGATTTTTTTATTTTTTTATTTGTGTATTAAATTTTTATTTCATCTTTTAAACTGCGTTTGTTTTACTTATTCACTCCGTTATTGCTAATTAATTAATAAAATAAGTATATAAATTTTTGTGAACATTTCACTGGCGCTCAACTCATTTTAGTTTTTACACGACTTTCCTAAGTGGAACCCGAGAAGTTAGAGGTCTCATATTTGAAAATTCACCGGCTGAGAAACCTAGTTGGGAATACTAGTTGTGGATGGTGGTGTGCTAAATTTTCAAACCACTATTCAGAGCAATATGTATCCATACAAAGTATCGATTGTTCAACAGATCTTACCTAGAGATCACGATAGCAGACTTAATTATTGCAACTTCTGTCAAGAAAATTTAAATAATGACGAAATTCTTGATCTAAGATTTTTTAATGATGGATAATGGTTTCATTTAAGCGGGTTTGTAAATAAACAAAAGTACAAAACATAAACTATCCAAACAATCATATCGAAGTTCCTTTACATCCTGTTAAAGTTAGAGTATAGTTAGTTGTATCTTGTCGTAGAAAAATAGGACCAATATTTTTTCACAATAACATTAATAGCCAACTATACCGAGAACAGTTATTAACATTATTTTTAACTAAAGTGCAACGAGACGAATTTAGTGGGGATTACTTCCAGGAAGATGGCGCTACTGTACCTACAACTCGAGAAGATTTAGCGCTTTTAGAAGTTTACTTCCCTCATCGAGTTATAAGCAGAGGCGTTTGGCCAGCGTGGTCACTAGATTTTACTCCGTTAGATTTTTCTATTTTCGGATTGCTAAAAAAATAAAGTATATAAAACAAGAATGAATAAGTTAAATGACTTGATGAATACAATTGCAATTAAATGTAATGAAATAACACCAAATGTATTGCAGAATATTTTTGACAACCTGAAACGTCGTATTCAACAGAATGGTGACCATTTTGAACACTTATTATTAGAGAACGGATGCAATTTCCATAAAACGCAATCGGCAATTGGAATTGTGTATAACGTCGCTCAGTACATCCCGGCGTAATTCAATGAAGTATTTGTTTGACTTACTCGGCCACCTGGTCTCGCAGCGATAACAATGGACAACCCAGCTATTGTATTCGGAGAATATAGTGTTTTCAGTCGTGTCGTGTACGTAGATAAAATAAATAAGTTTATCGTATTTCGTAAGAGAAATAGCACGTACATTCCTTTTCTTTTCATTTAAGCAACATCTTCCAATTATTTTCACGTAAGTGTGCATAAAATTTCGTTATTTAATTTCGTTTATTTGGATCTAGAATATTCTTACTTTTTCAGACAGTGGAAGAGCGTCGAGAATGGCATCGTGAAACAATGGCGAGTTGGATTGAGGGCCATGCTGATTGCATGTACATTGCCAGTGATTCCGAAATTTATTGTGAAGTGTGTGAAACGTTATTGAAAAATTGCAATAAATAAACCGTAAAACGTCACGTAGGATCGTTAAAGCACGAAAAAAAATTGAACCCGTTGGAATCTGACAATTTTAACGAAGAACTCTGTGAAACTTTTATGGCAGCTAATATTTTCCATTATTTAAATTGAACAATCCAATTTTGAAGACATTTCTGAAAAAATATACTGGTCGAAATGTTCCTGATGAATCAACTTATGTTTCAATGAATCAATATTATGTTTCTAGGTGCTATACGAGAACAGTAGAACGCATTAGAAGCCATCTTTTAAATCAATACATATGGATAAGCGCCGACGAAACGGTGGATATGTTAGGACGCTGTGTGGTAAATGTTGTAGCTGGTGTACTACATCCAACTATTCCCTATAACCCATATGTAATAGCAACAAGTGTTATAAATAGAGTTGATGCGGAAACAGTTGCTGAAACCATTAAGGAGAATATGCAAAAAATGCTTCATTCGGACGCCACGTACAAAGAAAAAATACTTTTATTTATCAGTGATAATGCTGCGTATATGTTAAAAACAGGCAGACTATTGAAGAAAACATATCTTAATATGCTGCATATTACTTGTGTAGCACATGCTCTCCACACAATCTGTGAATGTATCAGAGAAACTTTTCCGGAAGTTGATAGACTTGTATCAGCTTTTAAAAAAATTTTCAGAAAAGCATCATTGAGAGTCGCTCTTTTCAGGGAAAAATTTCCATCTCTGTCACTGCCTCCCACTCCAGTAATAACTAGATGGAGAACATGGCTGGAAGCTACTAGTTATTATGCTGAGAATTTCGATAATCTAAAACATTTCCTAACACTGCTAAAGAAGCATAAAGAAGTATTGGTGAGTGCAAGGAGCTCACACAAATCCCAAATTTAAAAAATCAGTTGTACTTTCTTCACGAACACTTTGGAAAATTGCCAAAACTAATCACTTATTTTGAAAATCGAAGTCTCAAATTAAATGACGGATTAACCACATAAGATGTGGCTGTTAATAATTTGAAAAGTATTCCAAGTGACTTCGGATGTGGCCTTCGGCAAAAGTTTGAAGCAATTCTTAATAGAAATCCAGATTTAATTACATTGCAGCAATTATGTATGGAGACAATTCCACAAAATCTAACGGCTAAATATGAAGAAATAAAAGAATATTTCCAGTATGCACCTATAACCAGTTGCGATGTAGAAAGGACGTTTTCTATTTATAAGGATGTACTTAATTCAAAGAGAACAAAATTGACAGAAGAAAACCTTGAGAAACTATTGCTAGTCAATATTAATACTCCTTTACTCAACTTGAACGACAAAATGAACAAATAAAAATGTTCCAATTATAGAAATAAAATTAAAAACTTTATAAATACAACTTTTCAACAAATAAATATGTATTTCGTAATTCTATAGATCACCACCCGTTCGTTTTCCAATTATATAAATAAAATTAAATATTTTAGAAATACAGCCTTTCGCCAGTACTGCACTGGGCTTTGCGTCATGTGGTAAGCGTGTCCGTTCTCTACTTATTATAAATCATAAAAATTATAAGTTCTAGAAATTTGTTATTTACCAAGGTTGTTTGATTAATATCTCATCTTTAAGGTTTTCTTATTAAATAAATTAATAATGTAATTGTACTTGTTATTAGTTTCATCGCCATATTTCTCGATGATATATTTTGACAGTGGCAGGTAGATAACCTTTATACCATTTAATCTATATCCGCATTTCAAGAATGCAGAACATAATAATTTATAGGAGTAATTCATGGACAACTAGATGTAATTCTTTTTGAAACACGTTGCATATTATCGATGTTCCTCGAAAAATTCTTGATAATTGGCCGAACGGAATAGTCATACTGTATTATGATAAATAAGTAACATTTGTCCACATACCACCTCTAGAATATTGGATTCGGCAATTTCTATTAATTCCCATATACCAAATGAGGTCGTGAATATTTTGTAACGGAAGATAAATGACATATCTTTAGAAATAAGGATAAATGTTTTGAAAACTGTTCTCTTTGCTAAAGTATAATGGAAAAGCATATTTGAACGTCAAGATAAATGAACAACGCTGTTTAGGTATTTCTGCCTTGATAATTTATAATAATGTAAGGACCTTACCTGTTTATATTTAATTTTGAAGTCAATCAACGATACAATGCACTGATTATAATTTGGAAACTTCTAAAAGTAACCAAATTCAACGAGTTACACTTCCACAAAAATTATAAGTAATGCTTTGCCATTATAAACCAGGTGTTTAATACACGAAATTGAAATGTAAGAATATTAATTATATTAAATTAATTGTTTAAAAGTACGCTTAATCTTAGGGTCAAAGAATATTGTTTGGTAATAATGAAGCACTAGCACTGGCTAGACGTTGAATTAAAAATAATTAATATAATCTGATAAATAAATTAGATAAACGTATTTTTGTATTAAAGAACAATTATCTTTTTTTATCCACTTGGTCAATCACACGATAACAGGAAGTTGATAAAATTCTGACTGTGAGATGTGTAGAAAAAGTTAGTTAAAAAACAATTTGAGAATTCAAGGTAATAAATAGAGAAGCCAAATTGCTCTATAGTGCTTTATAGTATGTACATACATAAAAAACAATAAGTTGTAAATTTGTAAAACGTGGTGGAAAATTACCGTTTTAAACTTCTTCCGTGAAGTTACAAAGTGGATAACATCAATTCCTTATTTTTCAATACGTTCACTGGATAGTAGAAAATTTTGGTAACGCTGTTCGACTAGATAACGGATATTTCGCGTATGTATTCCAGAATGAAGAAAATGATTCATTGGTTAATAAAGTAAACGGAAGATTAAACAAAATCATTGTTATATCAAACGCCAATTAAGTTGGCGCGAGGAGGGGTAACTTCGCGCAGGATTAGAAGTAGTGGGGAGATTTGTATTTGGTTTTACATCAAATGTTAGATAATTCTAGCCAAGCAAAGACATTATGTTCCGTCAAACGTCAATGACAAATCTATTCTGACAATTGCTTGAGTAGTGGGGGGTGGACGTTTTTAAAAACGGCTTCTGCGCACCCACTCCTCGCGCCAACGTCATTGGCGCTTGCTATAAGTGCCATTACTCCAGGAACAACAGTATATAGTGATTTATGACACTAAATTTAATTGTAATTCAATATAAGTGAAATATATTTTGCGTTTAATCTGGTTTGTTTGCGTCTCTGCGGTCGGTTCTCCCTGATTGCTTGTTATTCCGGTCTGGAACTGTGTCCTTAGAACTGCCGTCTTCGTAGTCGAATGGTGACAAAGTTTGAAAGGGTTTGGTGCGCAACAGGAACTTACTTTTTCAGAAACAATTACAATACCAAAACAAGTCAATAACGCAAATTACAAATGAAAATAAGTTTTGTAATTGTTAGTAAGATATGTATCTTTAAGTACCTACTACTTTCTTGTTCAGGAAGAATTCGCAACTTTATTCTTACCGGAATCGATTCCAACAGAGAAAATTCTATTGTTTTTGACGGATACAGCACCATACATGGTGAAGGCAGCGTTCAACTTGAAAATCTTTTACCCAAATTTAATTCACACAACTTGCTTGGCGCACGATCTTAATCGTGTTGCAGAAGAAGTCAGAAACCATTTTCCCTTAGCAAAATACTTTAATTAGAAGTGTTAAGAAAGTATTTTCAAAGGTCCCATTACGAGTTCAGTTTTATAAACAACATTTACCCGGTGTTCCGCTTCCTCCTCAACCAGTAATCACACGATTGGGAACATGGTTGGAGTCTGCTATTTTTAATACAAATCATTATGAAGGAATAAAGACAATTATTATGGATCTTGATAGGGATGCACAATCTGTGATAGATGCCCAAAAGGTGTATTCTCAACAGTTGGCGTTAATAAATAAATAAATAAATAAAATAAAATAAATAAAAAATAATAAACAAATTTCAAAAGTCATGTTTTGATATGGGACAGTCCGTGTGTGAAAAATTTTTAAGTGTAATATTTTTTTCTACAATATTACATTTTCTGACATTCCTCGTATTTTTTTACCTGCATATTCTTCATATTTAGGTTAAAACATCTGCATATTTATGCGCATATTTTCAGTTTTTTTTGGGGGTATAATCGGGCCTTTACTGTTGTAACACAAATAAATGTCTTTTTAGTATTTTATTTATTATTAAATATGTATAAAGTTTTCACCTGTTTTTATTGCTTGATTACTTTGTAAGAGAATTAATAAATTCGACTATTTACAAATTATAACCTAAATGTTGCAAGTTTGACATAAGCGTTTCTAGCCTAACCGAAAATGTAAACAAATAGATTTTGCCAATGGATTTTGGAAATGATTTCGCAACATTGTTTTAACATCATTGATGACGTGCACGTCTTTGAATTGTGAACGGCGTTTAATTATAAACTTTCACTTTCGATGTAAACTAGGCGTTCAAAATAAATATAAAAAATTAAAATATTCTAAAAAATATATTTATATAAATTGGATAATATTCACAGATATATACATATATAGGATTTAGGTTGCAGTTCTCTTTATTCGTATTAATGTAACAGGAGGCGTTGAATCATATTTTTATCAAAGATAAACAAACAGTAAAAGTGAAGGAATATTATACAAACAAATACAAAATATATTTCACTTATACTGCATTATAAGTTTAGTGTGATATATATATAACAAGTGTTCATTTGAAAAGTCAATCTAGTAGCATGTGATTTACTGAGAAGATTTTGAAGTATGTCGTAAATTAAAATTTACTACTTAACCTACGAAGTTGTATATTTTGACAGTTTCATACATACAAATAAATAACAAATTATAGGTATTTATTGAAAACTATAATAAATGTTGAAAATGTTGTCCTTCAAAATCAATGCACTTTAAAATCCTTCGTTCAAAATTTCTGATGATATTCTGCAACATTACTGGATTGTTATTAATTTCCATGCATTTCTGTTCGATTCTCTGTAGCATATCATTCAAATTCAATATAGGTGTTCCTAATATGTTATTTTTTAGATAAGGCCACAAAAAGAAGTCGCAAGGTGTTAAATCGCATGAACGTGCAGGCCAGGCAATTTCAGTATTTCGACTAATTATACGCTCATCAAAAAATTCTCTTAAATAATCCAAAAATTCTGCACTACAGTGACAAGGTGCTCCGTCTTGCTGGAAATATGCATTTTGAAGTTCATCATCATGCAACTGATTGACAAATTGTTGTAAAATTTCCGTACGGTACCTTTGAGCATTTAACGTTCTCTGAAAAAATATTGGTCCAATGATTCGCCTTTGGCTTATCGCTGCCCAAACACCAATTTTCCCTGGATGTAGCGATTCTTCATTATTTACATGTGGATTTTCACTACTCCAAATTCTTGTATTTTGTGAATTTAGGTATCCCGTTTTATAAAACCATGCTTCATCAGTAAAGATGACTCTTTGCGAAAGTTCTCCATTATTGTTCATATTTACAAACCAATTACAAAACTGTAGTCTACGCGGGTAATCAATTTCTAACAATTCTTGTACTGCTGTGACACGGTATGGATAAAGTTGCATATCTTTTTTTAATAAGTTGTGAGTTGTACCAACAGAAAGGTTTCTTTGTTGACTCAAATGTCGAACAGATGTTTGTGGTTAATTTTCCATTATTTCTTCAACACGATTGACAACTTGAGGTGTACGTTTCTTAACTGCTCCGCTGCCTGATTTTCTTAAGAGACTACCAGTTTCAGAAAAAAGTTTTAAAGTTCTATCCAAAGTATTCTTAAATTGTCTATAATCTATTACAAAATATGGAAACTCAACTTGAAATTCTACCATGCAATCTTGAACTGAATAAACCCATAAACCATCAATTTTATTACCACTTCGAAAATAAGCCTGGACTAAAAAAAAATTATGTTCTAAAGTGAAAGCCATTTTAAAACTGAGAAGCAATTTATTTAAACCAGAATCGACGCACGATTATTTTATTCACTGATATTTGTGATTGACATTATCAAATGTCATTTGGATTTGCGTTTACGGAACAACAAACACATACTAATATATTTGCGTCTTATTCTATCAAAATTTCAAAGTAACCTAGATTGACTTTTCAAATGAACACTTGTTATATATATATATATATATATATATATATATATATTTATATGGTAAATTCAATCAGTCGGCGATTAAAGGTCTGGTTTATTTCAAAGTATATATATTTAAAACAACCCTACATGTTTCGGCAATGATGCCTTTATCAAGGATATAAAATATAAATGACAGAATACAAATGTCAAATAATTGAGTTGCTATGGTTTAAATTATTCAAAGATACATTCCAATTGCATAATAATAAATCATGCCTAAGTATTCCAAAAACAGACAGCTTGTGTCTCTTTCTGGGTATGAACTTGTGTGTTAGTTGCTGCTGGCAGCTTGCGTCTCTCTCTGGGTGTGTGGTTTTGTAAGTGTAGGGTTTTGTATGTTGGCGCGCTAGTGCATGTGTTTAGTGACCGGTCGCGTAAATTTAGAGAGATCGGATAACCAGCCGTTGCGCAGGGCCGCCAACCCTTTCCCGGCAACTTCTTTACTTTTCCGTGCAGTACTGCGACGGCCCGACCCCCGCCCCATCGAGGCAACGCGCCGACAAGCGAAGCGCACCCTGCATGGGGTTGCTCATCGCCAACCGAGGGAACACTCTTAGCGGCTACTTCGGTCGACGACGGTCACACTTTGTGCCATCTTAACGTATTCCGCCAAAGCGGGGGCACTGCACACACATCGAACGTGTGTGTGCTGTTAACGGCAGCCTAGCCAGGTTGCCGCCCAGGACCGGTCCTAGTGGTGTGTGCATTGCGCGGCGCCGTGATTTGCGTCGCGTAGCTTGGTTCCTTTCTCCTGCTGGAAAGGCGGAATGGCACCTGTCCGCCCATCGGGCAGACCCCCCTAGAGTTTGGTAGCGTATATGCTAGGCTACAACCCAGTAGAGGACCACATCAGCACAAAACAAAAACAAGGAAAAGCAAGACATGAGTTATTATTATGTATGCGCCCGTGGAGCGTCTTAAGATGCAAAGTTGTCGGCATTCGCCTTAAACGAGAAGGAAAACCACGAAAACCTACTCGGACAACCAGACAGGAATCAAAACACGGAACAGTCAGCATGATAAGCAAATGTATTTGATATTTAAATGTAATTGATATTTAAATAACTTAAGATACATAGCAAAAAAATATATATTATGATGGTAAATTGTAGATCGTTCCACAATTAAGTTATAGTATATACTGCTTAAATTTTTTATATCATTTCTGTTGTTAATTGAATTTTTTTCCTGTTTAATACTAATCATTTCTTTAATTTGTCTTTTCATTGTGTGTTGTTCTTTATCAATTATCTGTGTGTTTTCAAAATCGAAATGGTGATCTCGTTGTAGTTTGTGTGTAGATAAAGCAGTTTTGTCTGTTTTAGAGTATTTGTGGGCTTGTATTCTTTTGTATAAATATTGTTTCGTTTGGCCTATGTAGTAACTATCGCAATCGCGACATGGTATTTTATATATGACATGTGTTTCTCGATTTTTTCTATTTTAGGTTTAAGTTTAAGTATGCAATCGTGATATATGTTGTGTCATTGTTTAAGGCGAATGCCGACAACTTTGCATCTTAAGACGCTCCACGGGCGCATACATAATAATAACTCATGTCTTGCTTTTCCTTGTTTTTGTTTTGTGTTGATGTGGTCCTCTACTGGGTTGTGGCCTAGCATATGCGCTACCAAACTTTAGGGGGTCTGCCCGATGGGCGGACAGGGGCTATTCCGCCTTTCCAGCAGGAGAAAGGAACCAAGCTACGCGGCGCAAATCACGGCGCCCGCAATGCACACACCACTAGGACCGGTCCTGAGCGGCAACCTGGCTAGGTTGGCGTTAACAGCACACACACGTTCGACGTGTGTGCAGTGCCCCCGCTTTGGCGGAATACGTTAAGATGGCACAAAGTGTGACCGTCGTCGACCGAAGTAGCCGCTAAGAGTGTTCCCTCGGTTGGCGATGAGCAACCCCATGCAGGGTGCGCTTCGCTTGTCGGCGCGTTGCCTCGATGGGGCGGGGTCGGGCCGTCGCAGTACTGCACGGAAAAGTAAAGAAGTTGCCGGGAAAGGGTTGGCGGCCCTGCGCAACGGCTGGTTATCCGATCTCTCTAAATTTACGCGACCGGTCACTAAACACATGCACTAGCGCGCCAACATACAAAACCCTACACTTACAAAACCACACACCCAGAGAGAGACGCAAGCTGCCAGCAGCAACTAACACACAAGTTCATACCCAGAAAGAGACACAAGCTGTCTGTTTTTGGAATACTAAGGCATGATTTATTATTATGCAATTGGAATGTATCTTTGAATAATTTAAACCATAGCAATTCAATTATTTGACATTTGTATTCTGTCATTTATATTTTATATCCTTGATAAAGGCATCATTGCCGAAACATGTAGGGTTGTTTTAAATATATATACTTTGAAATAAACCAGACCTTTAATCGCCGACTGATTGAATTTACCATATCATACCAAGGTCACGAAAATATTATATTTATATATTTATATATATATATATATATATATATATATATATATATATATTACTTTGCCTCTGGAGTAATTATCACTATCTATTGATATCTGGAATAAGGAGGTACATTACTAGCTATTGTATCTTTAGAACATGAAGGTGTGCTCCTATCAATTCCTCTTCTAGAGTTAGTCTGCCCAAATCTAAGAAAATCTCGAATTTCTTGTTGGCATATTTTCACTTCTTGCAAATCATCAATAATTACCTGCTTTTCATTAAATTTATTTTGTTGTTCATGCAAGAGCTTTTTTATTCTATTAATTGTGCTACTATCGATACAAGTCTTTCTACAAAAACTGAAACAATTTTTATTTGCACTATTTTCTCCTTTGACAATTTCACCGTTGTAAAGATAAACATCCATCTTACATTCTTCAAGGAAATAGGGAACAAGACATATTTGCTGTAATAAACAGTTGTAAATTGGAGACCAACCGAAATACTTTTGGAATATATTATTTATTTTAGTGGATAATGCATTGCCGAGTATTACATTCTCAAGGTACGACACATAATTTATTCTTTCGATGTAACCGATTATCTCCGCCTCTTTTTGTATAGTTTGCGTATCACTGACTGCTAAACCGTTGAGTAAATTAATAAGTATAATTGAAATCAAGAATACAAATACAAGGAATATCAATTTATTAATTGGACGGTTAAAATTAATTGAGGTAACGTCAAATTCGCCTGTTAACATTACGATAGTTTTAATAAACGTTAAGTCAGGTTCATTGAAGAAATTAGTAGAGTTTGAATTGTCCATGCTGTTGGATTTATTATCATTAGTCTTAAATAATATATAGAAGCACAATACGAATGCAAGAAGTAAGACGACGTACCATAATAAGAAGAGAAAGAAATTTTTCGTTACGGTTCGGAACATTACGATGTTAGTAGACAATCTAGGATGCTGAGCCAGTAGCACCATCGTTTCTAGCGCTAGAAGTATCACGGCTATTGATGACAACTCTCTGTATAGTATATCAGCAGATTTGTAAAAAATAACGTAAGCGCAAGTAATAAGCATAATAATTTCTAAGATATTTGATGGACTACAAATATATCTTTTTAAAGAGAATAGCATTTGCAAAACTTCCTTGAAAATTATTAAAATATATGTTAAAATCAAAATACTTTTCAATACAAGTTGGTTATCATCATTTGGTAGGAATACATAAGTAATTAGAAAGATACAAAACATGGCGAAGAGTAGCGCATTGGCCCGGAAGAACCACTTCATACGGTGCCATTTAATAAAAATAAAGGTGGAAATTAGAGGATGGACTAGTAATTTACGCATATCAGGATTTTTACTCATAGCGTATACGACATCAGTTTCTCGTTGCGAATATTTATATACTTTGTCTTCCATGAACTTCGTACTTTCGATATCTTCTTTTTCTTCTTTCTCTAAATCTCCATCTTTTACTTTAATTTTTGATGTTGGTATTAAAGATGTATAATCAAATGTGACTTTAATACTTCGCTTGTCGTTTATAAGTTGATCCTTTAATGTAACACATGTATTAAAATGTTTTTCCAACGCTTGTGGATTGATATCTTCAACGGCTAGGTAATTAAAGTTGCTTTTATTGGCAAGACTAGCACCTCGTTCCAATAACTTTAAGGTCAATTTTGCGCCAGCGAATCCACTTGCATAATGTATTGGCGTGCTGCCTGTATCCGAATATTCGTTAACAGGCAGCGCTTCTTTTCTTTCGTTGAACAGGATTTTTAAACACTTCTCATGGTTACTATGTTCATGTACACTTCGCCTCATATTACTCAGTAGCAACACTACAATATTGCTTGGCAATTGTTTATATTTATTAAGAAGTAATTTAAATATTTCGTAGTAACCTTTGCGGGCTGCTATTTCCAGTGGAGTTTCATTATTTTTTGTTGCAAGCTTATTTACGTCTGCTCCACGCTTAAGTAACTTTTGAACCACTTTAACTAAATTGTTATCGCACGCCTGTTGTAAAACTGTATATTCTTCAGTTTCATGATTTACATCTAAGTTTTCCAGTTTTAAGAAGTCATCCTCGCGTCGTTCTTTTATATACGCAACAGCTAAATCTTCTTTATTTTGATTTATGTCACGTTTTGAAGGGAGAGTTCCATCGTAAAGTTTTTTTTCTTCGATATATTCCCGAGCAGATTTCCCATCAAGTTTGTGATTATCAATATCTACGGATCTTCTGCAATTTATGATGGCTGTAACGACATTTTTGTATCCTCTGTAGGCAGCCAATAGAATTGGAGTATAGCCGTTATCGTTAGATATATTTACATCTAAGCCGGATTTCAATAACAGATCCAAGCATTTCTCGAAATTTTCTTTATTTCTTGTTTTTATTTTGTTTATTTTATTCACTTTATCCCCGTCATTCATTTCGTACACTTTATTTCCCATATCTACCAGCGTGTATAAAGCAGTGTCACCATCTGCAGTTGCATTTATTCTTTCTTTTCCGTATTGTATTATGAGTTGCAGAATATCTGGATTCATGCCACTTACAGCGAAATGAAGTGCTTCTTTGGAACTGGTATCATGGTATAATTTTGCTCCCTTTTCTATTAAAACTGCGATTGTCGAAGGCGAAACATGAGCTGCAAAGTCTTCACAGGCGATGTAGAGAATTGGTTTGTAATATGGATAACCGTGTTCTTTATTTTCTAGATTGTCTACCTTGGCTAGTAAATTACGAATAGCATCTATTTGATTATTCTTAACGTAGTTGCGTAATTGGTTTTCTTGTTTCTCAGATATACGGTTCATTTTTAATAATTCACGACTTTCTTCCCCCATAGTGTATTCTGAAACAATAATTATTAATTGGTTTTCGTACCATTTTAGGGTTAGGAATATAATATATTTGGGACACTAAATAAAATGAAACGAATACAGTGCACTCGCCTAATTGTGACAGGCAGGTAAATGTGACACTTGTTAATAATTATTTGAAAAACCCGCGCCATTAAAATGAATTCCACGCTATCTGACCGTTGGCATGCGCAATACTCACCGGCAACAGTCAAAGTGCGGGAAAAATTGCTGCATGGTAAGTTCTTGATTTCATTTTTATACGGTGATTTTCTTAAGTTTGAGACAGTAGACCACGAAATTCAATGCCTCCTCCAGTTCTCAAATACTTAAATGTTCAATTTTCAACACTTATAGCTAAAAGTACGCTCTTTCAAATGCCATGTGTTACCTAACCTCAAATCATTGTTTCTTTCCATTGGAGGTAGTGTCACATTTAGCCACCCAAAATTATCGTCGTGGCTAAATGTGACAAATTTCTGTTTAAAATGTGACAGTAGTTTTAATTTGAGATACTTATCTGCAGAGACAAGAAAAATGTCAGAAACAAAGAAAATTCGCAAACCGCGAAGAAAGCTATATACAAAAGAAGCCATGGAGCGTGCCAAGGAGCTAACCGAAAATGGATGGACTGTGAAAAGAGCAGCTGACGCATTCAATATTCCTCGGTCCACTCTGATATTACATTTAAAAGGGTGGAAAAATCGTAGAAAAGTCACCAACAGTAAGGTGGGAAGGCCAGTGGAAATGGCAGAGGAGATTGAAGGCTGCATAGCGGAAAATTTGCAAGTCCTAAACAAATGGGGATTTGGACTTACCAGGAAAGAAGTTATCGATTTGGTCGAAGCCTATCTCAGGGAGAATAAGATTGAAAGAAGGTTTAAGAACAATCGGCCAGGCAAGGCCTGGTTTATTTATTTCTGCAAACGGTGGAACCTTTCCTGCAAGAAACCTATAAAACGGCAAACTGTTTGTACCGAACAAACCACACCGGAAATTATTTATGTTTTTTTCGATCTGTTGGAAGAAACAATTGCAGAATTGGCCTTGAACGACAAACCCTCTTGCATATTCAATTTAGACGAGACTTCGATACGTCATGATCCGCAAAATACTAAGGTTGTAGCGACAAAAAACGAAGCTGTTTTCCGGACAACACAGGGGACAGGCAGAACAAATACATCCGTCCTTTTTTGTATTTCTGCCAATGGCGATAAATTACCACCTTTTATCCTATATAAAGCAAAATATCTATGGGATTCATGGATGCCAGCAGATGCATATCCCGACACAGGATATATTGCTACACCAAGCGGATGGATGACATCAGAAGCCTTCTATATTTGGTTCAAACCTAGATTTCTGAAACACTGCCCCAAAGAACGACCACTTCTGGTTCTATTTGATGGTCACAAATCACACCTGACCATCGAACTTATTAAATTGGCTCGCGACGAAGACATTACACTGTTGAAACTGCCACCGCATACTACTCATATTATACAACCCCTTGATAACACACCATTTAACGTTTTCAAGAAAAAATGGGACGAAATACTGGTTTCTTGGCAAACAGAACATTACGGCCAAACGCTTGGAAAAAGCGATTTTGCAATTTTGCTGGGAAAAGCTTGTACTGAAGTGAGCCCTTCTACCTTAAAGAAAGGGTTTGAGGACACTGGTATTTTTCCCCTCTATCGTCAGAAAATCAAAACGGAGATCTTCAAGCCAGCAGAACTGCAGGAATTCAATGAAAAAAAATCCAACATTGAACATAATGTCAATGATACCGTTTTGGAACAGTCTGCAGTGAACAGGAGCGATGCTCGTCCAATAGCTACCGCTTCGCAACTTCCAAGTCCATCCTCAAGTTCAGTAAGCCTGAAGTCGTTGATTTTACAAAAGATTGCAAAAAAAGGTCAAACCAATCAGAAGAAGTCTAAAGCGACGACTAAACTAGCAGAGGTTTTAACGAGAGAAGAATATCTCGAATCGCTGAAGTCCTCTGTTTTGAATGTGCAAAAGACAAAAAGAGTGCGAAAGCAGGTTGCAGAAACAGATAGTTCAGATGACAACTATTCAGTCCATGATTCAAATTCTTCAACGGGTCCATTAGTTGAAGTAGAATCAGATGTTGATGATCCAGACATGGAACAGTCACCTGTTTCTTCTGATGTTTCAACCTATTCGATGAGAGATATAGATGAACGAAATTTGGTTCAATCGCCTTTTCCTCAATATGTCTTACAATCTGGTTCATGGATCGTGGTCGACTATTCAACAAAGAAATCAAAAGTTTACTATATAGGAACAGTCCTAAACAAGACTGAGGATGCACTCGAAATAAAATTTTTAAGAAGGAAGAAGGAATATTTTGTGTGGCCAGACATAGAAGACATCGATACAATATCTGCAGATCGGGTAATCACAATTTTAACATCGCCTCGAAAAGACAGACGCGATAAATTTTCTTTCGTCGAAAAAATTGACAAATGTGTTTTGTAATCTTCAAGATTTCCTTATGATAATTAATTGTTTTTGTTTATAGTTAAGAGAGTTGATGTTTTTTTATTCATGTTTTTTATGAAGCAGATTAGTTTTCGTTTATGGTATGTTGTTTGTTTAATGTTCTAATAAACCAATTTTTTTATTTCCCAAAGTCACATTTAGACCCCTTAGGTGTGTCACTATTAAAACTGGCGAATATATAGCGAAACAATGAGAGTTTACCCGTGTGTCACATTTATAATTAAGAAGTGTCACATTTGTAATTTTGTCGGATAAATGTGACACCTACAAGAATTTAAAAAAATATATATAATTCGGCATTTCGAATACAATGAGGTCATTTTAAATGTCCAGATGAATGCAGGTATGCTTACTCGGTAAGGATGACACTGCAAAGTTCTTATAGAAACTATAACGAATAAGACTTTGAATATTTTGTTCCACATGTAGAAATCGTGTCACAATTAGGCGAGAGTGTACTGTAATTGAAAATTTAGTGTGTAAGCCTTTTTTGAAATTTCTGCTATTTTTAGAAAGATTACAGTACAAAATGTTACAGATGTTTCTTGGTAAAACATTGTGTACTAGGGTCACCTTTTATATTTTTACAAAATCTGGGAAGAAAATAAAATTTTTGGGAACAAACTATTTTATTGTTTTTAAAAATATTCGCCTTTATGGTTTATACGATTTTGTATGCGTACGAACCAGTTCTCAAAACATTTTTTTCACTCTGAAGGTTGTATCTCAGAAACAATGTTTTCAAAGGCTTCGACTGCTTCTTGAGGAGTTGAAAATCGCTGTCCACACATTTTTTGTTTCAGTTGGGAACAAAAAGAAATCATTCGGCGACAAGTCAATTGATTACGGACAATGAGACATTATTTCAACACTTTTCCCCTTCAAATAGTCAACTGTTAGACGTGCTGTATGGGAACTCGCATTGTCGTGATGAAGCATAATGCGACGTTTTCGGTTGTTATTCCAGATTTCGTCTATAACTTTTGGCAAACAAATTGCTGTATACCATTCAGCGTTAACAGTTTTTCGATTCTCTAAAGGACATATTGCAATATGTCCTATACAGCCGACGAAACAAGTGATCATTTTCTTGGAAGAGCTCCTTGCACGAACAACTTTGTGGGGTTCGGTTCGTCTTGGAATACCCATACAGTAGATTGTTGCGTGGTTTCCGGTTCATATTCATATATCCATGTTTCGTCACCTGTAACGATGTTGTATACGGATTTTGCGATTCCTACGTCGAATTTTTTGGGCATCTCTTCACACCAATTGACACGAGCTGCTTTCTGTGCTTCGGTCAAGTTATGTGGAAACTATCTGGAACATATTTTTTTTACAAATAAATGTTCATGTAAAATCGAATGAATTGCAGTCTGCGATATGCCAAGAGATGCCTCTACCTCACTGTAAGTCACATGTCGATCGTATTCTATCATTTTCCGCACAGCATCGACGTTTTTTGGATGTTGTGATTCCAAAAAACGTCGATACATATCTAATACATATCATATGTATTAACTTTGTGACAAGAACATGTGATTGTGCGAGTACTGCTGTTGTTCGTCAATATTGCACATGTGGCTTTCTTTTGAATGTGTTTGTCCTGCTTTTAAAATGTAATTTCGGAATAAACTATGTGTACGTCCGTTGATATTAGTTGTATTAATTTAGAATATTGCAAACAACAAACATTATTCCTCGCATATTATTTTACGACGTCTAATTAAATTATTTTTATTAATCATTCGGATGGCAATGTCAGATAATTCTAACCTCTTTGAAAAAAGCCATAATTAAACAGATTAAAAAAACATAAGACACAAATTTCTGTGTATATTTCCCATTTTTTTTTAGTGGGAAGCCTAATATCATTTCGCTTTGTAGTGAAGGTATATGCATATATGTCATTATACATATTGCTATAGACTTTTCCCGGCAAATATTTTGAAAAGTTTTATTATTTATTGTTGTACATTTATTTTGAACGCTACTGTATAATTTTGAAATTTATTATTTTTGTGTGGAAAAACTGGTCTTATAGTGTAAGCCTGCGTGCTTGACTACGTTTAACCTTCAGACATTAATGTACTCCGAGTTTAGAAAGACGTATATGAGAAGATAAATTTTTTATCTTTGTTAATTAACTTCGCGAATTGATTTAATTGTGTTGGTGTTTGAATTCATTACCGTGATTTATTTTACGAGTTTGTAGTACTCGTAATTGTTAATTTACAAGCTTTCTGACTTATATGTCTCGAGAAAAAAATATATATATTTTTTATTCTACGTAAGTAAATTATATTATTCTCATTATCTTTATAATTATTATTATCTTGAATGTATTGACTTGTGTATTTTTCTATTGTGTTAATCTTGATATATTGATTATATTCTTTGTTATTTGAATTAAATGACAAAGAACGTTTTTTAAAATTTCTGATATAAAAAAATTTTCTATAACTTTAAAACTTTGTTCGCTTGGAATATCAAGGGCATATTTTTTTTCATGTGGTTTGCACATGCGTTAGAGTTTGTTTCGGGCTGTCATACAGTTGTTTATTTTGTTTCTTGTGGGAGAAATTAAAAAGCATCTTTGTAATTTATTAGTTTTAATTTTGATCGGTTGTCACAAAGGAAGTTTTTATTGTGTGAGGCGGTCATTTCCACACGGTATTTTTACCTTAATAATATTGTTTAATGACGCAATATTTATCTTTATACTTCATAAAGATATTTTTTTAATTTTGTATTAAAGTTTCATTTAAAGTTATCTGTGTGTGTTTTTGAATTTTACCTTTCTTCATTTGTGCTTATAAGAAACTCAAAGACATTATAATTATAACATTTGTCAATACTCTTTTACTGGCGCATTATAAATTTGTAGAAGAGAAAAACCACGTTTTCCGATTGGAACCCTGAGGGAAAAGCAGTCTCATCTTGAAAATTAACCGACTGAATATCTAAGCTGGACAGATTGGTTGTGAATAGTGGTATTATCAAATTCAAAACCACTATTCATAGCAATATGTTTAATTGTTTCTGTAACGTCTAATTGATTTCACAATAAATCTATACTGTTAAAAAAATAAGTTTGTATATATTTTACTCTAATAAATTATTAGTAATAGATGTGTAGTTTACGCTGCCTATGGTATCTTGCAATTTTATGTAAAACCAAATACAAATCTCCCCACTACTTCTAATGCTGCGCGAACTTACTCCCATCGCTCGCCATATTATTTGGCGCTTGCTATACCTAGATTATATTGGATTGATGTTCTTTAACAGGGTGAGACTGATCCCTGACATGATTACTTGCTTTAAATTCAATAAATTCGCCTTTTTTATTATTATTCAATATAACATGTGTTCATCTGAAAAGTCAATCTAGTAGCATGTG
Organism: Melolontha melolontha; assembly: GCA_935421215.2. Taxonomy (NCBI): domain Eukaryota; kingdom Metazoa; phylum Arthropoda; class Insecta; order Coleoptera; family Scarabaeidae; genus Melolontha; species Melolontha melolontha. The sequence goes on from OW285238.1 coordinate 156,652,036, forward strand.
ATTTACTGAGAACATTTTGAAGTATGTCGTAAATTAAAATTTCCTACTTAACCTACGAAGTCATATATTTTGACAGTTTCACACATACACATACAAATAAATAACAAATAATAGGTATTTATTGAAAACTATAACAAATGTTGAAAATGTTGTCCTTCAAGATCAATGCACTTTAAAATCCTCCGTTCAAAATTTCTGATGATATTCTGCAACTTTACTGGATTGTTATTAATTTCCATGCATGATTCTCTGTAGCATATCATTTAAATTCAATATAGGTGTTCGAAATATGTTATTTTTTAGATAAGGCCACAAAAAGAAGTCGCAAGGTGTTAAATCGCATGAACGTGCAAGCCAGGCAATTTCAGTATTTCGACTAATTATACGCTCATCAAAAAATTCTCTTAAATAATCCAAAGATTCTGCACTACAGTGACAAGGTGCTCCGTCTTGTTGGAAATTTGCATTTTGTAGTTCATCATCATGCAACTGATTGACAAATGGTTGTAAAATTTCCGTACGGTACCTTTGAGCAGTTAACGTTCCCTGAAAAAATATTGGTCCAATGATTCGCCTTTGGCTTATCGCTGCCCAAACACCAATTTTCTCTGGATGTAGCGATTCTTCATTAATTACTTGTGGATTTTCACTACTCCAAATTCTTGTATTTTGTGAATTTAGGTATACCGTTTTATAACACCACCCTTCATCTTTGCGAAAGTTCTCCATTATTGTTCATATTTACAAACCAATTACAAAACTGTAGTCTACGTGGGTAATCAATTTCTAACAATTCTTGTACTGCTGTGACACGGTATGGATAAAGTTGCATATCTTTTTTTAATAACTTGTGAGTTGTACCAACAGAAAGGTTTATTTGTTGACTCAAATGTCGCACAGATGTTTGTGGTTCATTTTCCATTATTTCTTCAACACGATTGACAACTTGAGGTGTACGTTTCTTAACTACTCCGCTGCCTGATTTTCTTAAGAGACTACCAGTTTCAGAAAAAAGTTTTAGAGTTCTATCCAAAGTATTCTTAAATTGTATATAATCTATTACAAAATGTGGAAACTCAACTTGAAATTCTACCATGCAATCTTGAACTGAATAAACCCATAAACCATCAATTTTTCGAAAATAAGCTTGGACTTAAAAAATTGTATGTTCTAAAGTGAAAGCCATTTTAAAACTGAGAATTTTATGCACTAACTGATATTTGTGATTGACATTATCGAATGTCATTTGGATTGACGTTTACGGAACAACAAACACGTATTAATATATTTGCGTCTTATTCTATCAAAATTTCAAAGTAACCTAGACTGACTTTTCAAATGAACACTTGTTACTTAAGCTTATTATTCATAAAACAAACATTTAATGTTGATGTTAGATATTAGTATTTTGAGAGCAGATGTCAGTTTTGAATGTTTGAAATTGCTAATTATTATTCCATAGCTATATGAGTGTTTAGATAATTTCTCAGCCGTTTATTAAATATAACAATTGATAAATTATTGGAGTTTTTTGTGTTATATTTAATAAAGGGCTAAGAAATTATCTAAACACTCATATAACTATGGAGCAATAATTAGCAATTTCAAACATTCAAAACTGACATCTGCTCTCAAAATACTGACATCTGCTTTCAATAACTGACATCTGCTTTCAAAGGAGGCATCTACTTTCAAATCTGACGTTTGCTTTCATAATAGACATCTGCTTTCAAAAAACAGACATCTGCTTTCAATAACTGACATTTGCTTTCGATAACTGACATCTGCTATCAAAACTGACATCAGCTTTCAAAATTGGCTTCTGCCTTAAACTTGACATCTACATTCAATAACTGACATCTGATTCATTAACACTGTTACTTTATAATGCATTTCTAAATAGCTTGAACCAAAGTCTATCGTGGCTTAAGTGGTAAAAGCGACAGTCCGGCAAACTGTAGACTTGGGTTCAAGTCCTAACGTAGACAATATTTTTCAATTAAAAAATTAAAAAATTTCGTATGATTTGCTTTGTTTGTTGATTTGTAGACAGCAATGTTTACATCCTTATATATAATATAATATAATATAATATAATATAATATAATATTTCATATAAAAGCCGAAAAACTCCAATAATTTATCAATTGTTATATTTAATAAACGGCTAAGAAATTATCTAAAGGCTTATATATATATATATATATATATATATAACATTTGATAAATTATTGGAGTTTTTCGGCTTTATATATATATATATATATATATATATATATATATATATATTGTTGTGATGCATGTTATCCATATAGAGCTGCATCTAAAATAGGAAGAATAAGACATACAAAGTGAAAAAGGGTTATAATATAATGGTTATATAAATAATATTATTAAGTCTTAGTAGTATCGAAGTGCATATGTATTTTTATAACGATCATTTCATTCTTTAAATTTCTATATACATTTTCCTTTCATTATTTAATTTTATTATATCATATTCAAATTTTCAAATATTAGCGCGAAAAACATATTCAAATCCATATGCAACTTTGTATTATATCGACACTAGTAAGACACGCCTACAAATTGACATCTCGCTAGGTTTACATTTATCATGCGCAGTATGCGATTTGTATCATTCAAATTTATCTTAACCTAACTTGGTAATTTATAATATAATTTTTAAAATCATTTAGATATTCTAAATTAATCAAATACTTTTTATATAAAATTGTTAAAAGGGTAAATCATCGAGATTATTGATATCAATAGATAGCGTGTTTGGTAATATTCAGACAAGTGCTGTCGGATAATTCGATCCTTGAATTTGAAAAATAAATAGACGCATCTTTTAGACCAAGCCTTAGAAATCTTGTATAAAACACAAATTTAAATTATAAATTCAGCTAAAAGTGATAAAAAGTATCCAGAATATTAATTAACTCGATCGTCAAGTGAATTACTACAAGAATTTTCGGTAATAACGAACTTTCAAACAATATAGCGTCACAGACGTAGTTCCACCGAAAACGATAGAAAATCAGAAGAATTATATATAAGAATCCATCGCCGAACTTCAACAATATAGTCTAACGTACATCAACAACGATACCTGAAATTCTACAGCCAGAAACGAGCGCAGTGAGTAATTAGGCACCGAAGACGAAGTCCGAGGAAAATCTTCGATAGCGTCTGCGTAAACAGCCACCTACACCGCCATCATTTTGTGCTGCACCCGAACATTTTTGGATCACCGAGGATCTTCCCAATTCACACAGACGATCTACAAACATACATCAGCATCATTATTATAACAGGTTTTCAGATAATATTTATTTTTTTTTCAAAAATTAAATTCTTTAAACTTTTATTTTATAATCTTCTCGAATTATTTACCTAATCTACCACGTCCTGTCATGATCTTTATATTTAATTAAACAACCTATTTATATCTTAGAGATAACAATAAAAGGGTACTCACCATAATTGTAATAAGAGTATTCACATTTATATTCATATTATTTATTAGTTTAACACACATAACCTCTTTTCACATTAGTAACACCTTGTTGTTTATGCGTATATGCAGTTTCGTTAATATCACATTTGTAATACGTTATATTTTTACAGTTTCCTTTAATTTAATAAACATAATATTTTTAATTTTACATGAATCTTTTATTTGTTCATATTTATTTGTAGGAGTTATTATATTAAGCGTCAACATTAATATTATTCTCTTTTTTGGAAGCAACAACCTAAAACTCACAACGAGCCCGAGATCACCCACTTTTAGTAAAGTTTTATTAAATATAGTTTCTTGCTTTCCGACTAGTTGGCTATTTGAGATAAAGATAGCGCAATCTGGGGTGAGATTTTATAAATTAAGGCGCCCGACTAATCTTTTCAAATACATAATTTTATCTTACACTTTTATCTCATTAACATTTTATAATCTCACCACAGCCCAGTAAAGAGGGGGACGTTATCAATTGTCGCCGACAACGTGGGCCTGTTGCTTCTTGTTGATAACTCATCTACAAAGTTAAATATTGCAAATAATTGATACTTTTCAAATTGTTTCATATATTATATAGACAAAAAGGTGTAGATTATTATTGTCGTTGTGTGTACATGTTTTTCCTATTATAACAGCAGATTGTTACCTTTATTTCACTACATCGCAGACTTTGGAGGATTCTAGGACATATTAAAGGTTAGTGAAAGGGAAAATATCACCTTGTGCTTACGTTATTTTATTTAACTTTTGATTCACTAATAAAATTACGGTGTCTCGAGTATTATTATTCATATTTTAAACATAACTTTGTATTTTTCAACTATTTATTATTATCATACTTTAAAAATAAAGGATACATATTTATATAAATTCAGTAAACTTCATAAATTTAATAAATATCAAAATGGATACTCGACATAGAACCAAAGCAGTTAAGGACAGTACTGAAGAAGATAGGGTTGAACAGGGAGACATTCCCGTGACACAAGCGTCTACAACTGAAGGGGTAAGTTCACCAGACATTGGCCAGGTGATGAATATGTTACAGATATTAATGATACAAATGACCGATTTAAAACAAGATAACAAAGACTTAAAACAAGACAATATAAATATGAACAACAAATTAGATACAAATAATAAGGAGTCAAAACAAGATAACAAAGACTTAACAAATAAATTAGACACTAACAATGAAAACTTAAAACAAGAACTAACTAATATGAAAACAGACATAAGCAACATGAATAGTGATCTAACAACTAAATTAGAGATAAACATGAACAATATTAATCAAAAATTTGAAATAAATAATGCAAACATCGATAACAAATTAAGTGCTTTCAAAGTTGATTTAGAGGGTAAGATAGCAGAAATTTCTACAGCTCAGAAAAACATGGAAGAAAACGAACTCAAGTACTTAATTAAACTTGATGAAACCGTTAATCTACAGAATTTACATTGGGCTAAGCAGTTAGAGACCGCAACTACTGAAATTCAAAATAATACTGAACAGAGACTTAAAACTACAACACAAGACATACAACAAAACATAGACAAAATGATTTCTGAAAATAATAATTTGTTTAATACAAAATTGACCAATTTTAACAAATTAAATAATGATAACACAGAACAATTAAAATCATCGTTAAACCAATACAACGATCATAATAAACAAGAAATCAATATTGTCAGACAAAATTTAGATACTATAACTATAACTAATAATGAAAATTATACGACTACACAGACTAACATTAAACGATTGGAAAATAAAATAAAAGGCTATTTTACATCAACTAATTATATTAATACTAATAATAGCTCTATAAAGATAGAAAATTTACATCATTTCGACGGGGATATCACACGTGTACATCCTATGACGTATCTTAGTTGTCTTTTACGCTACTTAGAGGATATACCTGAGGAGAAGCAGAGGATGGAGGTCATACGAGTAACTTTACGTTACAGTGCACAAGAGTGGTTTCAAAGAATTGAGGACCATTGTAATTCTCTTGACCAATTTGTTACACTCTTTAAGAAGAATTATTGGGACGAAACGCAACAAAACAGAGCTAGAATACGGTTGTTGACAGGCAAATATCGATTGGGACAAGTATCACGCGAGACATACGCTTCCCGTATCTATAACCAGTGTAAACACCTGAATGACATGGAAGAATTAATGATTGCCAGGCAGCTCCTAAATCATTTCATCTACACCGATACACAGGCTATCATATGTCAAAGAGTTACGGATATGGACTCTCTCATAGACATAATGAGACGTCTAGATGATTATTCGGAGAATAACCTTCAGCCACAACACATATATCGCAATCCCAACTCTCGCAATCATCCGTCACAAAATTCAAATAATCCGAACAATAACTCAAATAACTCACCACCGCAACGTTATAATAATTTCAACAACAATAATAGAAATCAAAATTTTACAAGAGCATATAATAATAATAACAATTCTAACAATAATATGTACAATGATCGGGATAATAATAATTCAAACAATCCATCAAATAGACCTAATTACAACTACCAGCCATCCAGATACAACAGTAATAATTATTTCAATAATTACAATCGCACTACGGATCGACAAACAAACAATAACAATACAAACCATAATACTAATCAACAAGGAAGAGGATTTAATCATATCCGTAATCGTGGACGTGGTCACGTAAATAATATTAACAGACGTCATCGATCTGTATCGCCGATACGAACAAATATGGAAGAGGTATTAAAAAAAACGCCAATTTTAACAGAGGACCTCTACACCAACCCAACACAAGGCCCATCATCAGCACAAAATTAAAAACCCATGACGACTGTAACATACCTTTTAAATTTGAAAATATTACTTTCTATCAACATCCGGAAGAATTCATTACTGTAGAAGATGCAGGCAACCAAACTACCCAAATATATACTTTACCTATTGTAAAATTAAAATTCGAAAATATCTTTTTATATTGCTTAATCGATACAGGAGCGGAAATAACTTTATTAAAGGCAGAGAAAGCTACGAATATACGGGGATACGAGAAGAACATTGTAAAAACGAAAGGGACAGATATCATTGCAGCGAACGGAAAACGCATGGGGACGGTAACAAAACAATTATCAACAGAAATATTAGTCGACAAATCAAAATACATCATACATTGCTATATTATAGATAAACTACAATACGACTGTATTATAGGTATTGACAGTATTAAAAAACTCAAAATGATCTTAGATTTCGAAAATGGTATACTAAATATAGATGTGAATAAAGTTATATTTGAAAAACAATTATCAGAAGAAGAGTTAAAAGGTTATAACCTATATAAGAAGGAAGTGCTTACGAGTGAAATAAATAATATTATATTAAATAATGAACCGTGCAATAGAAGAGATTACGAGGGGAATAATGAAACAGATGGAGAAATAATAGAATTTAATAATACAAATATTGGAATAGAGAGAATGGTAGTTAGGCAAGGAACGAAGGATTGTCACGAGCGAGGAGATGTTATGGAAGTTAGAATGGATAATCAAGTAGCGAAAACAATAAATAATTATGATGATATAAAGAATTTTATAGAGAACTCTAAGATACCAGATACAACTGTCATACCCGACTTAATAGCAATTTTATACAATAATATTACTCTTATTAACAATGATGTAGTGTTTGCAAAAGGATATCAGCATCCGATTAAAATAGATAACGAAGACCCACTAATTAGTAAAAATTACCCCATTCCGTATCATTATCAGCAGAAAGTAAGTCAGGAACTGGAACGATTAGAACAGACTGGCATTATAGAGAAGTCAAATACCTACTTTATAAATCCGATAGTTATAGTTCAAAAGAAAGACTTATCTCTACGCATATGTTTAGATGCAAGAGCATTGAACCGAAGAATTAAACCCGAATTCGAAATGCCGCAAAATATCGATGTATTATTAACAAAATGTGGTAATAAGCCCATATACAGCAAGTTAGATCTTAAGAACGCATTTTGGCTTATCAACTTAGAACCAGAATCAAGAAGGTACTGTGGTTTTCTAGTGAATGGTATTGTTTATCAATTCAGAGTGTGCCCATTTGGCCTAAAAACATCGCCCGCCGCCCTTATTAGATTTTTACATAAAATATTGGATAAATACGACGAATTCGCATTACATTATCTTGATGATATAATAATATTTTCCGAGAGTGTCGAACAGCATTTACTGCACCTAAAAATTATTCTAAATACTTTAACAACAGAAGGTATGAAATTAAACCTTTTAAAATGTCAATTTTTCCGTCACGAAATAAATTACCTTGGCTACGTGATAAATAGAGATAACATTTTACTTGATCCTACACGCCTGGATGAAATTAAGAATTATACAAGACCTAAAAATCTAAAAACACTACGAGGATTCTTAGGGGTTCTTTATTACTATCGCAAATTCATACCCCATTATAGTGAAAGAACCATACCATTATTAGATCTATTGAAGAAAGGCAAGAAATGGTCGTGGACCGCAGAACATGAAAGTTGTTTTAATCTGTTGAAAGAAAGCTTTGTTGAAAACTTAAAACTTCACCACCCTGATTTTACATTGCCGTTTGTAGTTAGAACTGATGCATCACATCAAACCATCGCAGCGGAGCTTGTTCAAATCAAAGATAACATCGAAACACCTATATACTTCATTTCACGAACACTCAAAGCATGTGAAACCAGATATACAATATCGGAGAAAGAGATGTTAGCTATTGTTTTTGCACTTACAAAGTTAAGATATTACCTTATTGGAAAAAGTTTTACGCTAGAAACGGACCATAAAGCTCTGGTTAACATAATGAGTTGCAAACTGAATAATAGTCGCATTTACAGGTGGACGTTGCTCATACAGCAGTACGTATTTAACATTGTATACAAACCAGGTAAGGAAATGATAACAGCAGATGCTTTAACACGACAGGACGGGGATGTGAAACGACAAAATATTTGCATAAATTTGGTACAACTTCAAAGACAGGGAATATTTTCCATTAACAAGCTTTTATCTATACAATCAGGTCCAGATTTCACTGAATTACATCAACAGTTAAAGGAAAAGGGAACTTACAAAGGCATGTCACTTAAGGATAATTTAATAGTAAAACAGATAGGTAAGAACATCGTATATGTCACAAATGAGAAACACACCAGGGAGATAACGGAATATTTACATTATTCATACACGCATATAGGAGGTAGAAAATGCTGGTTACTGTTTAGAGAGGCCTTCTACTGTATCAATGATGAGAGAATCATCAAAAGCGTAATTAAACACTGCAGAACATGTGAACTTGCGAAGGACAAGAACTTTACGAATACCAATATCTGCCACAATATTGTAACTTACGACAAGTTAGAATTGATATCTATAGATTTTCTTTCAAACTTAATTCCAAGTACGAAAGGTTATAGAAATATTCTTGTGATTTGTGATATCTTTTCCAAATTTATCAAACTTATTCCTACACAGAAATGCGACACCAATACTGTACTACAAGCGTTAACAGATTATTTTACCCAATTTGGAAAACCATTAGCAATACTATCCGATCACGCTACGTACTTTAACAATGACAGATACAAGGACTTTCTACATTCGCATAACATCCGCACCTACTATACATCAATACGTTATCCACAGGGCAATCCAACAGAACGATATATCCGAGAAACTCTGAAATATTTAAGAATACTTCTACATGACAATCATAATAAATGGGCCAAATATTTACAACAAATAGAACACACCATTAATAACACACCCAGTACAGTTCATAACCATTGTCCCATATCAATTTTTACTGGTCAGCCACCGCAGAGACCTTGGACAGATCCAGAAGCCATCAACTTCAACGAACGACTTATAGAAGTAAGAGAGAAATTATTGACAAAGAAAATTAAATGGGAAAGAAAGAGGAATACCGTTGATAAGAAATATAAGACATATAATCTTAATGATAGGGTAATAGTGAAAAGATTGAGAGTAACTGATCTTAAAAATAAAATAATGGGAAAACTGCTAAAACCATATCAAGGACCTTATATTATTAATAGAATCTTAGGCAACAATACTTATGAATTAATGGAAGAAGAAACCGGGTACATAAAGGGTAGATACCATATTTCGATGTTGCAGGATTATTTAACGGAACAGTAATATACAATTGAATAAATACAGTCATTAAAATTATTAATTACATTGAAAGGTATGTTATAGCTCGCAAAATACATCAATTAAATGAATACTACAACTAAACTATTTTTATATAATTACAAATAAATATACTTAAACAAGAAACATTAATTTAGACTGGATAATTTGAATTTGGACAGCTTGAATAAATAAAGAGAAGTTACAAAGAAACAATAGAATAATAGTTGATAATTAAAAAAAAAAAAAGAGGAAGAAAAGACTTTGGTATACTAATATAATGTTAAGGAAGTTCATCACACAAACAAACATTTCGTTTTTACAATTCATAAAGTTTTTATATTAAGGTGTTAACTTATTTTTCTTTCTAATTGTTTAATTCGAACGACACGTAATGAGTTTAGAAAAACAAGGTTGTTATCTTTCATTTCCTACATCATCTTCAGCGAAAAGAATGTCCTCATTTGTACATTCCGACATTTTTTCGACGGGGACATTGTTGTGATGCATGTTATCCATATAGAGCTGCATCTAAAATAGGAAGAATAAGACATACAAAGTGAAAAAGGGTTATAATATAATGGTTATATAAATAATATTATTAAGTCTTAGTAGTATCGAAGTGCATATGTATTTTTATAACGATCATTTCATTCTTTAAATTTCTATATACATTTTCCTTTCATTATTTAATTTTATTATATCATATTCAAATTTTCAAATATTAGCGCGAAAAACATATTCAAATCCATATGCAACTTTGTATTATATCGACACTAGTAAGACACGCCTACAAATTGACATCTCGCTAGGTTTACATTTATCATGCGCAGTATGCGATTTGTATCATTCAAATTTATCTTAACCTAACTTGGTAATTTATAATATAATTTTTAAAATCATTTAGATATTCTAAATTAATCAAATACTTTTTATATAAAATTGTTAAAAGGGTAAATCATCGAGATTATTGATATCAATAGATAGCGTGTTTGGTAATATTCAGACAAGTGCTGTCGGATAATTCGATCCTTGAATTTGAAAAATAAATAGACGCATCTTTTTAGACCAAGCCTTAGAAATCTTGTATAAAACACAAATTTAAATTATAAATTCAGCTAAAAGTGATAAAAAGTATCCAGAATATTAATTAACTCGATCGTCAAGTGAATTACTACAAGAATTTTCGGTAATAACGAACTTTCAAACAATATAGCGTCACAGACGTAGTTCCACCGAAAACGATAGAAAATCAGAAGAATTATATATAAGAATCCATCGCCGAACTTCAACAATATAGTCTAACGTACATCAACAACGATACCTGAAATTCTACAGCCAGAAACGAGCGCAGTGAGTAATTAGGCACCGAAGACGAAGTCCGAGGAAAATCTTCGATAGCGTCTGCGTAAACAGCCACCTACACCGCCATCATTTTGTGCTGCACCCGAACATTTTTGGATCACCGAGGATCTTCCCAATTCACACAGACGATCTACAAACATACATCAGCATCATTATTATAACAGGTTTTCAGATAATATTTATTTTTTTTTCAAAAATTAAATTCTTTAAACTTTTATTTTATAATCTTCTCGAATTATTTACCTAATCTACCACGTCCTGTCATGATCTTTATATTTAATTAAACAACCTATTTATATCTTAGAGATAACAATAAAAGGGTACTCACCATAATTGTAATAAGAGTATTCACATTTATATTCATATTATTTATTAGTTTAACACACATAACCTCTTTTCACATTAGTAACACCTTGTTGTTTATGCGTATATGCAGTTTCGTTAATATCACATTTGTAATACGTTATATTTTTACAGTTTCCTTTAATTTAATAAACATAATATTTTTAATTTTACATGAATCTTTTATTTGTTCATATTTATTTGTAGGAGTTATTATATTAAGCGTCAACATTAATATTATTCTCTTTTTTGGAAGCAACAACCTAAAACTCACAACGAGCCCGAGATCACCCACTTTTAGTAAAGTTTTATTAAATATAGTTTCTTGCTTTCCGACTAGTTGGCTATTTGAGATAAAGATAGCGCAATCTGGGGTGAGATTTTATAAATTAAGGCGCCCGACTAATCTTTTCAAATACATAATTTTATCTTACACTTTTATCTCATTAACATTTTATAATCTCACCACAGCCCAGTAAAGAGGGGGACGTTATCAATATATATATATATATATATATATATATATATATATATATATATATATATATTATAGGATTTATTAGTTTAATAGTTCTCTTTATTCGTATTAATGTAACAGAAGGCGTTGAATCATATAAACAAATAGTAAAAATCAAGTAATATTATGCATACAAATACAAAATATATTTCACTTATACAGAATTACTATGAAGGTTTGTGTGGTATATCACTATATACCTTTGTGTCTGGAGTGATGAGATTTATCACTATCTATTAATCCCTGGATTGATGAGATACATTACTAGCTATTGTGTCTTTAGAGTATGGAGGTGTGCCATTATCAATTCCTCTTCTAGAATTATTCTGTTCAAATCGAAGATATTTTAGAATTTCCTGTTGGCACCTTTTCACTTCTTCTAAATCATCCATGATTACCTGCATTTCTTTCAATGTATTTTGTTGGTCATGCAAGAGATCCTTCACCCTATTAATTGTGTTTCTGTCGATACAAGCCTTTCTACAAAAACTGAAGCAATTTTCACTATTTTCACTATTTTCTCCTTTGACAATTTCACCGTTGCGGTAAAGATAAACATCCATCTTACATTCTTTAAGGTAATAGGGAACGAGACATATTCTCTGTAATAAACAGTTGGAAATTGGAGACAAAAACTTTTGGAATATACTGTTTATTTTAGTGGATAATGTGTTGCCTAGCATTACATTCTCAAGGTACGACACATAATTTATTCTTTCGATGTAACCTATTATCTCCGCCTCTTTTTGTATAGTTTGCGTATCACTGACCGCTAAACCGTTGAGTAAATTAATAAGTATAATGGAAATTAAGAATACAAATGCAAGGAATATCAATATGTTAATGCGACTGTTAAAATTAATTGAGGTAGCGTCAAATTCGCCTGTTAACATTACGATAGTTTTAATAAACGTTAAGCCAGGTTCATTGAAGAAATTAGTAGAATTTGAATTGTCTATGCTGTTGGATTTATTACCATTGGTATTAAATAATATATGGAAGCACAATACGAATGCAAGAAGTAAGACGGCGTACCATAATAAGAAGAGAAAGAAATTTTTCGTTACGGTTCGGAACATTACGATGTTAGTGGACAATCTAGGATGCTGACCCAGTAGCACCATAGTTTCTAGCGCTAAAAGTATCATGGCTACTGATGACAACTCTCTGTATAGTATATCTGTAGATTTGTAAAAGATAATGTAAGAGCAAACAATAAGCATAAGAATTTCTAAGATATTTGATGGACTACGGAAATATCTTTTTATAGAAAACAACATTTGTAACACTTCTTTGAAAATTATTAAAAAGTATGTTAAAATCAAAATACTTTTCAATACACTTACATCCCGTTCGTTATGATCATTTGGTATGAGTACATAAGTAATTAGAGATATACAAAACATGGCGAAGAGTAGCACATTGGCTCGGAAAAACCACCTCATACGGTGCCATTTAATAAAAATAAAGCTGGCAATTAGAGGATGGACTAGTAATTTACGCATATCAGGATTTTTACTCATAGCGTGTACGACATCAGTTTCTCGTTGCGAATATTTGTATACTTTGTCTTCCATGAACTTCGTACTTTCGACATCTTCTTTTTCTTCTTTCTCTAAATCTCCATCTTTTACTTTAATTTTTGATGTTGGTATTAAAGATGTATAATCAAATGTGACTTTAATACTTTGCTTGTCGTTTATAAGTTGATTCTTTAATCTAACACATGTATTAAAATGTTTCTCCAACGCTTGTGGATTGATATCTTCAACGGCTAGGTAATTAAACTTGTTTCTATTGGCAAGGCTAGCACCTCGTTCCAATAATTTTAATGTCAATTTTGCGTCAGCGAATCCACTTGCATAATGTATTGGTGTGTTGCCTGTATCCGAATATTCGTTAACAGGCAGCGCTTCTTTTCTATCGTTGAACAGGATTTTTAAACACTCGTCATGGTTAATATGTTCATGTACACTTCGCCTCATATTACTCAGTAGCAACACTACAATATTGCTTGGCAATTGTTTATATTTATTAAGAAGTAATTTGAATATTTCGTAGTAACCTTTGCGGGCTGTTATTTCTAGTGGAGTTTCTTTATTTTTTGTTGTAAGCTTATTTACGTCTGCTCCACGCTCAAGTAACTTTCGAACCACTTTAACTAAATTGTTGTCACATGCCTGTTGTAAAATTGTATATTCTTCAGTTTCATGATTTACATCTAAGTTTTCCAGATTTAAGAAGTCATCCTCGCGTAGTTCTTTTATATACGCAACAGCTAAATCTTCTTTATTTTGATTTATGTCACGTTTTGGAGGGAGAGTTCCATCGTAAAGCTTTTTTTCTTCGATATATTCGCGAGCGGATTTCCCATCAAGTTTGTGATTATCAATATCTACGGATCTTCTGCAATTTATGATGGCTGTAACGACATTTTTGTATCCTCTGTAGGCAGCCAATAGAATTGGAGTATAGCCGTTATCGTTAGATATATTTACATCTAAGCGGGATTTCAATAACAGATCCAAGCATTTCTCGAAATTTTCTTTATTTCTTGTTTTTATTTTGTTTATTTTATTCACTTTATCCCCGTCATTCATTTCGTACACTTTATTTCCCATATCTACCAGCGTGTATAAAGCAGTGTCGCCATCTGCTGTTGCATTTATTCTTTCTTTTCCGTATTGTATTATGAGTTGCAGAATATCAGGATTCATGCCGCGTACAGCGAAATGTAGTGCTTCTTTGGAACTGGTATCATGGTATAATTTTGCTCCGTTTTCTATTAAAACTGTGACTGTTGAAGGCGAAACATGAGCTGCAAAGTCTTCACACGCGATGTAGAGAATTGGTTTGTAATATGGATAACCGTGTTCTTTATTTACTAGATTTTCTACTCTGGCTAGTAAATTACGAATAGCAACTCTTTGATTATCCTTAACGTAGTCTCGTAATTGGTTTTCATGTTTCTCAGAAATACGACTCATTTTTAATAATTCGTGACTTTCTCCCGCCATAGTATATTCTGAAACAATAATTATTAATTGTTTTTCTGTACTAATTTAGGATTAGGAATATAATATCTTTGGGACACTAAATAAAATGGAGCGTGTAATTGAAATAAATTTAGTGATTAGCCCTGTAACACTACCTGGGATACGAGTGTAGCCTAGCTTTCCTTGAAACTTCTGCTATTTTTAGAAAGATTGCAGCACATTATTGTGTTTTTGTTAATAGATAGATATTGCAGACGGTTCTTGGTAAAACATTGTGTATTTATACTTAACCCTAGAATGGTACGTTGTCGCCTATGACACAGCTACACTTTATCTCTTTCCCAAACGCATAATTGAAGAGAGAAGTTAGCGACCACCTACGTACCTCTCGACGTGTCAGTACAGCTTTGAATGCGGTAGTTGTAAGTGCTCTGTTCTGTTTTGCGTATCGATAGCAATTGGTTGTGTCACATACGACTCCAGAATACCATTCTTGATATTATTTTTTTAATTTACAAAATATGGCTTCCACTAGTAAAGCATTGACTCAAGCAGAGTTAGAGGATATTATACGTTCTTACGAGAGAGGCGAAACAGATTTGGACAATATTGTTCCAGAAATAGTGAGCGACGACAGTGTATCTGAAGATGAGGAACTTTTAGACAGTGAGCATTCAGATACTTTTTCTGTCGAGTCTAGCAGTGAGGGAGAAGAGTCCGAAGAAGAATCTGTTACACGTCGAAAGGCAATTTATGGAAAAAATGGTTACAAATGGTATAAATCACCATTTTTTTCAAAAAATAGCCGTTCAGTGCAAAAGAACATTGTGCTTCGATTACCAGGGCCAAAGTCAAACGCATTAAAAGCTGCAGATGAGATTGAAGCATGGAAGTTATTTTTCACCGACGAAATGATTAATTGTATTATTCAACACACAAACCAAGAAATAACAAGACAATCCTCCAAATATGCTAATAATCAAAGCTTTATAGGGTGTACTAATAGACAAGAAATATTGGCCTTATTCGGGCTGTTGTATATGAGTGGGGTTCTAAAAACAAGTTCTCTAAGTACTTCTGATTTATGGTCCAGACAATATGGATTACCCATTTTCAGAGCAACCATGTCACGAAAACGCTTTGAGTTTTTACTTAATTGTCTTCGCTTTGATGACAAAAATACCAGACAAGAGCGTAAGGATGATAAATTTGCACCTATCAGATTTCTGGGGGATAAATTTATTGAAAAGTGTTCAGAAAATTATACACCTGGCGCATATGTAACTGTAGACGAACAACTTCTTGATTTTAGAGGAAGATGTCCATTCAAAATCTATATTCCAAATAAGCCGGATAAATATGGCATAAAAATTGTTATGATGTGCGACTCTAAAACATTTTACATGCTTTCTGCTATTCCATATATTGGAAAAGAAAGAAGAACTAGTTCTGAAACTTTACCTACTCAATATGTCCTGAAACTGTGTGAAAGCATATATGGAACAAACCGGAATGTTACCATGGATAACTGGTTCTCGCCCTCGGATTTGGCAAATAAATTATTGGAAAAGAAACTAACCATGGTAGGAACGTTACGTAAAAATAAAGCAGATTCCGCCAACTTTCTTGAAGAAAAAAGCTACTGTTCCTAGCTCTGATTTTGCTTACGACGAAAATAAAACTATGGTTTCGTTTTCACCTAAAAAGAATAAAATAGTTTTGTTGTTGTCAACTTTTCACACTTATGGCGAAATTGAAGACGAAACTAAAAAACCCGAAATCATTCTATTTTATAATTCGACGAAAGGTGGTGTAGATACATATGATCAATTGTGTCACTCAAAAACTGTGTCACGAAAAACCCGTCGATGGCCTTTACGTGTATTTTATGGAATGATAGATGGAATTGGAATCAATGCTTATGTTATCTATAACGCCAACAAACAAAAACAAAATAGTGCTTATAAATACATCCCAAGAAGACAATTTCTTCAAAACTTAGGCATGCAATTGATCAAACCACAATTGGAAAGCAGACTGAATGTGCCAACAATATCCAGATATTTACGTCTACTAATTCAGGATATTTTAGGTGTGGAAGAAAAGAATCCTAGTTTGGAAAAAGAAATCAACCTTTCGGTCAGAAACGTTGTCATATTTGCCCTAGAAATGCCAACAGAAAAGGTCGAGAACTATGTGTGAGATGCGGTGAACACATTTGTGCTGAACACAGAAGGCCTATTTGTCCTCCCTGCAGTGAAGAACTGTAATTAGTATTTTTGTGAGAATAACTGTTTTATATTTTTGTACCATTTTATTTTTTATAATAAAATTAATGTAAAATTATACTTTTGTTTTTATTTTGAACGATAACTATATAAAAGTTAAAGATATAATGATGTGTCATATGCGACACCACTGTGTACTAGTCATGTACTAGAAAATAATGATACCATTCTAGGGTTAATTTAAATGGTAAAGAACATTTGATAAGCTTCACTACGTTTTATTTTGTTTTGGTATTTCTACCATTGTCAAAGAGTGATCTTATTCAACTAAGTGCAGGGGCACAACTTACTGGATAAGTTAAAGATAATTAATTAATTAAAATATAAAATATATTTTATATTTTATATCCTTGATAAAGGCATCATTGCCGAAACATGTAGGGTTGTTTTAAATATATATACTCGTACTTTGAAGTAAACCAGACCTTTAATCGCAGACTGATTGAATTTACCATATTCTACCAAGGTCACGAAAATATTATATATATATATATATATATATATATATATATATATATATATATATATATATATAGGGTAAACTTAATTAGTCGGCGATTAAAGGTCTGGTTATTACTTCAAAGTGTATATATTTAAAATAATCCTACATGTTTCGGTAATGATGCCTTTGTCAAGGATATAAAAAATATATTTTTTACACTTTGAAGTAATAACCAGACCTTTAATCGCCGACTAATTAAGTTTACCTTATCATACCAAGGTCACGAAAATACTATATATATATATATATATATATATATATATATATATATATATATATATATGGTAAACTTAATAAGTCGGCGATTAAAGGTCTGGTTTATTACTTCAAAGTATATATATTTAAAGCAACCCTACATGTTTCGGCAATGATGCCTTTATCAAGGATATAAAAAATATATTAAAGATATTTTTTATATCCTTGACAAAGGCATCATTGCCGAAACATGTAGGGTTGTTTTAAATATATATACTTTGAAGTAATAAACCAGACCTTTAATCGCTGACTTATTAAGTTTACCATATCATACCAAGATCACGTAAATATTATATATATATATATATATATATATATATATATATACATATATATATATATATATACATATATATATATATATATATATATATATATATATATATATACATATATATATATATACATATATATATATATATATATATATACATATAGGTAAAATTCTTTTGAGTGCAAAATGCTGGACTTACTTTTTGTTCTGGTCCTCGTATTTTAACTCTTTTCACTCTGTTATCTTTTCATTTTGCAACATCTGTTTTCTTTTCCCTTATCGTCTTTATGCTTCTTTTATGGAGAGACAAATATTTCGTCTTTACTTTAATAATATCATGGTCTGAGTGCTCTAACACCATATTATTTACAATTCGTTTTTACATTCGTATTTTAACATGTACGTACGTTTCATAATCAGTGTTTGTCAAATCGAAACCTGTAATAGGGATATGATTTTTGATTGATGTCTTCAATTTTTCAACTGTTTAGTCGCTTAGAAATTTTTATTGCTAATAGCGTGTATTCGCAATTTCATATTTTTACTATATATGGCTAATCTGTTTGATGTTTTTATCAGGTCTGATAAGGAAATAAATATTGTTTCGAAACGTCACGTAGAAAAAAAAATACGTTTCTTTCGATACGTTGACCCAAATTCTATTTCTATTAACAGTTATATAATGTTATATTTATACATATATACAGTGATGGGTAAATGTGTAGAACCATGTGAATATCTGTTAAATTAAAAGTGATATTCTAATAAAATTTTTTAGCCACAAAAATAAGGGATGAAGAGCCATCATTTGAAGTACTTTTTATATATACAGAGTGCTCAAAAATATAATGTAATAATTATACTTTTTTAAAATGAACTTTTTATATTTTGGGATTTTGCTCGATAATACGATATCAACTAACTAACGTGTGCTCATTTGAAAAGTCAATCTAGGTTACTTTGAAATTTTGATAGAATAAGACGCAAATATATTAGTATGTGTTTGTTGTTCCGTAAACGCAAATGCAAATGACATTTGATAATGTCAATCACAAATATCAGTTAGTGCATAAAATAATCGTGCGTCGATTCTGGTTTAAATAAATTGCTTCTCAGTTTTAAAATGGCTTTCACTTTAGAACATAAATTTTTTTTAGTCCAGGCTTATTTTTGAAGTGGTAATAAAATTGATGGTTTATGGGTTTATTCAGTTCAAGATTGTATGGTAGAATTTCAAGTTGAGTTTCCACATTTTGTAATAGATTATATATATACAATTTAAGAATACTTTGGATAGAACTTTAAAACTTTTTTCTGAAACTGGTAGTCTCTTAAGAAAATCAGGCAGCGGAGCAGTTAAGAAACGTACACCTCAAGTTGTCAATCGTGTTGAAGAAATTATGGAAAATGAACCACAAACATCTGTTCGACATTTGAGTCAACAAATAAACCATTCTGTTGGTACAACTCACAAGTTATTAAAAAAAGATATGCAACTTTATCCATACCGTGTCACAGCAGTACAAGAATTGTTAGAAATTGATTACCCACGTAGACTACAGTTTTGTAATTGGTTTGTAAATATGAACAATAATGGAGAACTTTCGCAAAGAGTCATCTTTACTGATGAAGGGTGGTGTTATAAAACGGTATACCTAAATTCACAAAATACAAGAATTTGAAGTAGTGAAAATCCACAAGTAATTAATGAAGAATCGCTACATCCAGAGAAAATTGGTGTTTGGCAGCGATAAGCCAAAGGCGAATCATTGGGCCAATATTTTTTCAGGGAACGTTAACTGGTCAAAGGTGCCGTACGGAAATTTTACAACCATTTGTTAATCAGTTGCATGATGATGAACTTCAAAATGCATATTTCCAAGAAGACGGAGCACCTTGTCACTGTAACTTCAGAATCTTTGGATTATTTAAGAGAATTTTTTGATGAGCGTATAATTAGTCGAAATACTGAAATTGCCTGGCCTGCACGTTCATGCGATTTAACACCTTGCGACTTCTTTTTGTGGCCTTATCTAAAAAATAACATATTTCGAACACCTATATTGAATTTGAATGATATGCTACAGAGAATCGAACAAAAATGCATGGAAATTAATGACGATCCAGTAATGTTGCAGAATATCATCAGAAATTTTGAACGGAGGATTTTAAAGTGCATTGATCTTGAAGGACAACATTTTCAACATTTGTTATAGTTTCCAATAAATACCTATTATTTGTTATTTATTTGTATGTATGAAACTGTCAAAATATACGACTTCGTAGGTTAAGTAGTAAATTTTAATTTACGACATACTTCAAAATGTTCTCAGTAAATCACATGCTACTAGATTGACTTTTCAAATGAACACTTGTTATAACACTTGTGTCTACAGTATTTTTTATTTATTAATTGATAAGGAAAAAAATAAACTAGTCGTACAAACAAAGTCAAGCTTAATTAATGAGATTTTCAAAATGGGCGTCACCTACTTCCAGACAATAAGCCAATCTGTCTGTAAATTTTTTTGTAACCCCCGCTATGATGTCCGGTGAAATGCTGCGTATCTCTTCATTAATTCTTTTAGTCAAATCTTGCAAATTTCAAGGGCGGGTAAGATACACTTTCTGTTTTAGATAGCCCCACAAGAAGTAATCTACTAGATTGAGATCGAGAGAACGTGGGGGCCATTCAATTTCTCCTCTCTTTCCAATCCATCTGTGAGCAGAAGTTCGATCTAATTGATCTCGAACGATAACTGAATAGTTAGGGATGGCCCCATCCTGCCGATACCAGATGTTTTGGAGACTTTAATCATATTCTCACAATGCAGAAATTATCTGGTTATTTAAAAGTTCTAAAAATCATTTTATACGGATTCCTATTTGAAATTTCGAAGTTACTCCCGCCCCACCTACATGGAGGAAGCGGGAGGAACTAGTTATAGCATTAATATATTTCCTCCACTGAATTATTAAATTTTAAATCTGGTTATTTTTTCGTGAACTGCTTATTTTTCAAAATATTTGAAAGTTTCAAGTTAAAAAATACCCTCGGTATATTTATTACATTACATAATAAGTTGTGCCCCTTCATTTAATTCAATCGTTCTTTGGTAATACTAGAAATACCGAAACAATTTTGTTAGTTAAAACAAAAAGGAAATAACACAAAGTGAACTTATCAACTGTTTTTTAAATCTATATTAAGTATACAAAATTATGGTTTTTGCTAATCTCTTATATGGACAATATGTTGATTTTGTAAGGTTGACAAATATTGTGTTTGTGTTACAGGTGATTTGAATGGCATTATCTTCAAGACATAATTGTAATAAGATAATACTCTTTCGAATAAAACAAAACAATTTATTCGCGGAACAATTTTTACGTTTTGTTACATTTTAAAATGCTAAAACATTAATTGCGCCACCCCTTAAAAGAAGAACTAACAGGCGAAGAATTGATAGAAATACTTGAATAGAAATTAATGTTTAAAGAAAAACTTGTAGATACCCTATAAGATTATACAGTCCACAGATTCATTCTCAACATGGGTATCTCGCTTATTATGAGAGATAGAGATTTGGTTAAATGGGATCAAATACTCCAGAGGTAAAGTTGTACCAAATCCTATTCACTAGCTTTGAATATTTAACATACTTCGGGCGCTATTGCAAAGAAAGTGAATTTTTGTTTTTCCGATTTTCTTTAATAACTCATTTATTTTAAAGTAAGACAAATTTAGTTTGCACTTCCTTAACGCACTTTTTTAATAAGAATCTGGTGGTGTATTTAGATTTTTGAATACTGCTATAGTAGTTGAGCTACAATGGTCAAGTTTCATTTTTCTTATGGGGGCCATAGTTGGCTATGATACCATTGAAAATAATTTTTCTTTCCCTTTTCAAAAATGTATAATTTGTTATACCTGATAACAAAACTAATTTCAAAAATTAAAAAAAACAACATATTGTTACATTATCAGGTTAGAGCGGTTGTGGCATTTGACAATAGAAGATTTTGCAAACAAAGAAAGGAAGAAAACTTTATTTTGCAACAATTATTTATTAAATTAAAAACATATGCAGCTCAAAAAATACGTAGATATTATTTTTAAAAAAAGTTATAACAAATTATTAACCGTTTTATAACAGTTGACCATCATTTTCCAAACATAAATAGGATCTACGAATAGCAGATTGAACAACTTTATGTAATATACGCCTTGGAATAGCTCGACATTCGTGAACCACGCTTTCACGAAGTTCATTTACGTTATTGTAGCTGCGGGCATACACTTTGTCTTTAATGTAACCCCAGAAATAGAAGTCGAGATCTTGGTGGCCATGCAACTAGTCCACGATACACCTGTTACCAAACCGCTGACTGAGGAAATTGGTTACAATTCTGGAATTATGTGCTGGAGGCCCAGTGGCGGTTTCTGCTATGGTTTGCAAGTTTGCGCAACCACCAAAACTAATAGATTTAATTTAATGAAAAAAAGCGTAATTCTACATTTTTTAAATTATAAATTAAAAATTTGTACTACCTCACAGAATAAATGAACTATTATAAATTACTTATAATGGGTATATCTAATTGGATATGAATACGTTAAATAAATGAGAGAATAACACACTTGGTTTGCAGACTCATTGCAATCCACGAACGTATATATCCCTATACGGCTGACGAACTTTGTCGAACGTCTTTCGGGTATATCTCCATAAACGACAATAGTGTTGCAGCCGCAGTGCAACCAAAACGTTAGACGTATTTCTTGCTTGCGGTGCAACGGTATAAAAGCGAATAAAAAAGTTGTATTTGTGTGTTTAAAAGTGTTTATGCTCTTTATTTTTAAATAATAATGAATTCAGTGCAGAGTTTAGTAGTGGATCCGTTCTATAAAAGAACGTATGCCGAAAAAATTGAAATAAAGCGGTTGGGCAGACCTGTTCCAAATTTAAATCTGAAACAAACGATTTCCAGTAAGACGCGAACTTTTAATAGACTATTTAATAAGGATATTTATAATAAACATTTGTGGATTTGCGGTTGTAGTATAAAAAATGCATTATTCTGCTTTCCTTGCTTACTATTTGAAGGTGAAGAATTGTGGACGAAAATGGGTTTAACTGATTTAAATCATTCAAGCGATCGAATTAAAAAACACAGTATATCACAAAGGCATATGAAAAATGTAGTCCAATTATCGCTTTTTGGGAATGTGGATATTGCTGCTCAGATGGATAGTGCATATCGAAGAAATATAGCATTGCACAACGAGAAAGTTAAGTACAATCGATATGTACTGAACACTATAATTAATTGTGTACGTTTTTGTGGAGCTTTTGAACTTGCGCTGAGAGGACACGATGAATCAATTTCGTCCTCTAACCCAGGTGTTTTTCGTGGTTTAATAAATTTTAGTGCTGAATTGGACGTTGCTTTAAAAGACCATTTAGAAAAAGCTACTGTTTTCAAGTATACTTCTAAAACTATCCAAAATGAAGTTTTACAAACAATGTTCAGTGTGTGTCAAGAAGAAATCTCTAAAGAAATAAAAGAAGCGGATTATTTATCTGTAATAGTTGGCGAAACTACAGACGTATCAAATAAATATCAAATGGGCGTGGTATTTAGGTATATAGCTAAAGGTAAGCCTGTTGAACGATTTTGGAATTTTTTAGCGCCGTCAGATCATGACGCGAAAACGTTATCTACAATCATTCTTGCAGAACTAGAAACACACATTAAAGATAACGAAAGAAAATTGATTGCCCAGACATATGATGGGGCAGCCGTCATGGGCGGATCGCATAATGGGGTACAGGCACGTATTAAACAAACTTATAAATACGCTGCTTACGTGCACTGCTACGCGCATCAGTTAAATTTAGTTATGTTGAATGCTGCCTCTGCCAACACTAATGTCCGTATATTCTTTGAAAATTTACAAGGAATTTATACCTTTTTTTCAAATAGTTCTCAAAGAGTTGCAATATTGGACGAAACAGTTAAAAAGCGGCTGCCTCGTTCGGCCCCAACCAGATGGAATTTTAATTTCAGAATTTTCGCCACTGTGTTTGAACACAGAGAAGAAATTATAGAAACAATGCGAAGAATTTTGAATGAAAGTAAAACTGTAAATATCACTACTATCAATCAAACTTCAGCTTATATTACGCTTCTTACTAATAAGAGTTTTATTTTCTGGTTAAATCTATTTTACAAGATAATGCCTCAAGTAGATATATTATATGCAAAATTTCAAACTAGAGAAATTGATCCCCTTATGGCCAATAAATATATATTATCATTTGAAACTCAGTTAGCTCAAATCAGAAATAATATAACGAACACTTCGGATACAAGTGACAGTGGGCCCGGCTCATCAACTTCAAAACGACGTAAGATCGATGGAAACGAATATACACGAGAAGCAAAGGAAGTTTGTGATATTATTATTTGTCAAGCCAAAGATAGGTTTAGCTTTACTGGACACTTAACTGCAACGTCTCTATTTTATTCTGATAAATTTAATCAATACAGCTTCCATTTTCCTGAAAATGTCTTTCAGGAAACAATTAAGTCTTACCCATACTTTGATGAACGGAAGAATTTAAATCAATCCCGGGTTTGCTTCCTCTTTATGACATCATTTCACAAAGTGGACTAAGTGCGACTTTTAGTGAAACATTAAAACTTTTAAAAATTCTAATTACAATTCCGATGTCATCAGCTGAAGCGGAGCGGTGTTTTTCTACTTTGAAGAGAATAAAAACTTTCTTAAGAAACAGCATGGCACAAGAAAGACTTTCTGCATTGGCGATGCTTTCTCAAGAAAAGGATTTTATCCAAAGTATTCCAGATTTGAATCAAAGGGTTATAGATAAATTTGCTACTGCGAAAGATCGTCGCATGGATTTTCTGCTTCAATAAAATCAGGATCAGAATCAGTGAGTTTTAAAAGCCTTTTTTTTTCTTTATATGTACCTTAGCAAAAATAACTTTTAATAACGCATACTTAGTGACCTACCTTGTTTACCTACTGTAAAAAGTATTAGTATTCACTAAATTTGCAACCCCCACATTTTTGATGCACGAGCCGCCGCTGGCTGGAGCGCCGTCCTGATGAAACCAACGATTATGAGCCTCTTGTAAAAGTAATTCACCCAGCAAGTCTTCAAAATTATTTTGCAGTAAATGCAAATAAACGTCGGACGTTAGTGTTTCATTAAAAATTATTGGACCAATTAATCGTGATCCTAGTATGCCACACCAGACATTAAATCCAAAACGCACTTGATGTCGAGCAGGTCTGATTACATGAGGGTTTTCGGTAGATCAACGTCGTTAATTTTGTCTATTGAATAAACCATTGTTTGTGAATCTAACTTCATCGGATCATAATATTTGCGAAGAAAAATTATCATTATCATCGCATTGCCTAGTGTACCATTCACAAAATTCTCTTGGTCTTTCATTATCCCCTGGTTTTAAAGATTGACGTACATTGTATTTATATGGACGATATTTGTGGGAGGCCAAAATCTTATGAGTAGTAGATTTTGGAACGCCGGTGTTAGTTAAATTTCCCGAACTGATGTGTTTGGATTTTCAACAACTGCTTGTAAAACATTAGTTTTAGTTTCATTACTTAAGCGCTGCGGTTTTGTATATGGCTTAGTAAATGATCCGTGATGTATTAAATTTACCTTTAAATTTCTGTAAGTAGAAAGATGGGGTTGTCTGCGTTCTGGATACTGGTTTATGTACATTTCGGCAGCTCTCGTTGAATTTTTGTGACACAGAATATAACAGGAAAACATATAAAATTTGTCACTATTATTAAACGGCTCCATGACAGAAAAATATTTAATAGTAATCACTAAATTTAGTATTTAAATGGTACTTTATATTTTATAATGCTAGGTATTTATTTTGCTATTCAATTTGTAAAGTTAACAGAACATAAATTAAATGCCAACTATAAACAAACACTAACAATGACAGTTGTATTTTATATTGTTTTATGTTTCCAAGGTTTCCTATTGTTAAATGCCACAACCGCTCTAACCTGCAAATGTAACAATATCTTGTTTTTTTTTAATTTTTGAAATTAGTTTTGGTATCACGTATAACAAATTATACATTTTTGAAAAGGGAAAGAAAAATTCTTTTCGATGGTGTCATAGCCAACTATGACCCTCATAAGAAAAATGAAACTTGACCACTGTAGCTCAACTACTATAGCAGTATTCAAAAATCTAAATACACCACCAGATTCCTATTAAAAAAGTGCCTCAAGGAAGTGCAAATTAAATAAAAAATAAATTTGTCTTGCTTTAAAAATAAATGAGTTATTAAAGAAAATCGAAAAAACAAAAATTTACTTTTTTGCTATAGCGCCCGAAGTCCGTTAAATATTCAAAGCTAGTGTATAGGGTTTGGTACAACTTTACCTCTGGAGTATTTGATCCCATTTAACTAAATCTCTATCTCTCATAATAAGCGAGATCTCCATGTTGAGAATGCATCTGTGGACACACTGTATAATCGTAGTAAGATTTTATCTTTGAAAATAGTTAAAAATTACCTTTCTTGTTAATTTCTAATAAACAGCAGATCTTACCCTGTTATGTTTAATTTTGAAGTCAACAAACAATGGAATTCACTGATATTAATCGGATAACTTAACCGGATTCAATTACACTTCTTGAACACATAATTGTATTTAATAATTTGCTAATATAAAACAGTTGCTCGTTTCTTTCGATACATCTGCTTATGTACACATTATGTTGGCGTATGAAATTGAAGCGTATGGATCTTAATTATGAAAATATAATGAGTGTGATGCACTGATGACCAAAGAACGTCGACTGATAATAACCCGCTCGTATTCTTGGAAATGTTAACATAAGTAAACTGGATAAACAAATTGTAGATAAACCCATATAGTCTGACATACAGTACTGTTCATAAGTTTGAGGACATTTAATATTTTGTACGTTACACAAGTAGTAAATAAAAATATCATTACAATTTTATGAAAAAATTTATTGAAAAATATTTAATTTATAATAATTAGGGATCGGCAGTCAGGGTACATGACGTCAGTGCCAGGGACGGAGCGAGGACATCATAAATTTTTCAAACGCGAATCAAAATAAGCATGGAGGAACAAGTACTTACCAAGTAAAAGTAAATACATCTTCTCCAGAAGAAATATTGCAGGGTTTATAAAACATATCACACATCCTGACTGTTAACCGTTTATATCCAGATTTCAAATGATAGTAAATCACCAATAATTGTTCCATATGCTCACGTGTTAATAATTGTCTGTCATTAACCTTAAGAAAGTCAGTCGAATCAATACAATATTGTATTTTTTAATTACCAAGTTGTAAAGCTTTTAGATAAAAAAAAAGAGAACGGATACCTTAAGTTTATACAAAGTTTCTGTTTAGTGGATTCCAAAATTGCTTACTGATGGTTAGAAAAATTTTCTTTTAGTTTTATCACTACAACTTTTCATACACTACTATCAACCAGATTATGCCTTTTTACACCATATTATTCGTTGATGGTGATTTGGTGGTATTACTACGAGCAGAGTCCAACCGCTGAAATACGCAGTGGGGGCGTGCAGAACCTTCCAAAGGCGAAGAAATGTCAGAATCAAATTTCGACATCATTGCTGAACGATATGCAAAGAGCTTAAGTTGTTTACGAGCCAACTTTAAGAATAAACGGAAATCACGCAAATGGTGTCATCTTCCTGCATGATAATGATCGCTTCAATGTAGCCCAAACAGTTTAAGATCTGTTTGCTTTTGTGCGTTGGAAAGTCTTAGAACAGACACTCTACAGTACTGACTTGTCTCTACGCGATTTGGATGTATTTCACTCATTGAAATAATTTCTAAATGGATGGCGATGCAATTCGGAAGTTGAGGTAGAGTTTTCTGTTAAAGAATGATTCCGCAAATAGCCTGGGGAATTTTACTAAGAGATAATCTATAGATTACTGCACCAGTTCTTTATGTCTTAATGCTTGTTGGGAATGACTCCAGTTTCTGGTGGTGATCCTTCAACCCGAGTTACTAGAATCAAGACCCATGTGTTGCTTCACCCTGCACAGGTTGTAAGGCTGTATACACTTCACTTTTTAAATCTTCGGTGATTGTTATTAGTGAATAAATTAACTTTCAACTAAGTATATTTATTTAGACTAATAATACATTTATTTTTGTCCTACAATGACATATACTGGCATAAAACTGCTGTTGAGACTGGTGTCTCTTGTTGATAGTGTGAGACTCTGGTTGAGAATGTTGTCTCTTGTTATGATGTTAAGAATAAGACTGTTATGTTGGGACTGTATTGCAAGTAGTAAAAACTCACCACTACCCCAGGAAACTATTACATAATTAAATGCAGCCCGTATTGGTTATATATTGTATTGGTTGACGTCATAATTGGGAAAATGTCCACGTGATCAATTCTTAGTAATCGCACCTACTGGCAACAATACCAGGGTTTTCAATAGGGTCTTAAAAATCTAATTTTAAAATATTATTACTAATTAATAGTGATGTACCGGGTCCTAAAAAATGCCGGGTACCGGGTATTGAGAAAGAAAAGAAAACGTACCCGACCGGGTAACCGGGTACTCGGACGTTATGTAAAAGTGTGCATCCTACGCCATCTGATGGAAAGGCTGCGTATGTAAACAAAACCGGGAAATCCCCTGAGTTTACACTGGAGCTGCCGCTGTTTTGTATATAATATACTCTCAGTTCGCATTTAATTTCAGTTGCATATGGGTCAAATTACAATTTTTTTATTTCTTACAAATTGCTATGGATTTTTCCCTAAATTATATTTAAAATTTATTTAAAAATGTATGTACATTATTTTTGAACTTAAGTGTATATTTTTGAAAATGTATTTTATGTGCGAGAGCAAAAAACTTGTATTATTGAAGGACGGTTTTTTGTGCAAGCCAGAGCGGGTGATGTGGACAGAGAGACGAAATTAAACCTTTAGACAAGAACGTTCTTTTTATTTGAATAAATATATAATTATATATTTAAGTAATTTCGGGTTGTATTTTATTGAGTTTATTAGTTGTTGGTGGTTTAGATTATCAATTCACGTTTATTATACGAGATTGTGTTCTCGTAATTTTGATTATATTTGATTAAACAACGTTTTCTTGTCTACGTGTCTCATATATAATTTTTATGTAAGTAAAAATATATATTTTTAAAAGATATCTTATTAATTCATAAGATTTGAATATTGTAGTTCAATTGTATTAATATTGTTATTTGAGAGATTTAGTCTTAATTGGTCTACATCGTTACAGTTGAAGCCAGTTCAGAGGAAGCTCTTATTTTGATGGTAATCCCAAATGTAGCTGCTTTATAGCGCTTTT
Source organism: Melolontha melolontha (assembly GCA_935421215.2). Lineage (NCBI taxonomy): Eukaryota > Metazoa > Arthropoda > Insecta > Coleoptera > Scarabaeidae > Melolontha > Melolontha melolontha. The sequence continues at coordinate 156,681,778 of OW285238.1, forward strand.
TCTGTAAAAACTACACGACGAAGGAACAATAACTATGAAAAAAGAAATGCTAAAATCTTTAAAGGCTCGATTTGAAAATTTGAAAAAAAATAAGTTGTATGTAATAGCTACGGTATTAGATCTCCGTTAGAAACTAAAATTTTTAAAACCCAATACACAAGTTAATGCTAAAAATTGGATTATAGAAGAAATGAAAAGTATTTCTCCGATAAGTATTGATAAAAACAATGACAATAAACAAAGAGAACCTGCAGAACATGGAAAAAATAATCATGATAAAAATGAAGATGTGTGGGCTTGCATAGATGAAATTTTATTTGAAAATAAATCCATTGAAGAAGAATACTATACTGTAGAAAACTCAACAGATAATATTCAACTTTTAAATTTTCTTAAACATCCTAACATTCTTCGTACCGAAAATCCGTTGGTTTGGTGGGCAAAAAATGCAAATGTTTATCCAACACTATCAAAATTGGCTAGACAATACCTAGCAACGCCTCCTAGCTGTATACCCAGTGAAATAATGTTCAGCGAGGCGGGTATTATTTACGAAGAGAGAAGAAATAGACTTCTTCCGCGAAACGCAGAGAAATGATTATTTCTGCATTATAATCTTCCATTATTGAGATTTAATTATTAAATTGAACTTTTTGTTTTGTATTTTTTAATAAAATGTGTAATTTATTTTCATTCACTTATTGTCTTATCTTCTTTACAAATTTCAGATAAGGAACCTATTACCCGGCAATATTTGCTGGATCCGGGTAATTTGCGGGTACCGAAAATTTTGCCGGGTATGCCGGGTACCGGGTAATTTCCGGGTACCTGGTACATCACTACTAATTAAGTATTGGTTGTAAATCAAAGTGTACAGTTGAGAATATATTCCATTGTTTAGTAATGGAATTTATTGATATCTATTTAGGAAACCTAAGCTTAAGAAGAGATGATCAGATTAAACACCGTCTATTGAAATCGTTCACTACTAAAACTAAGTAATAAACACGCGGTCTAATGTATAAAGTAATAAATAAGTTTGCATATATAAAAGATGCCGCTTTTTAGAATCTAGAGAAAATTTTGCAATTTGAATATCACAATAAAATTCTGTTTATACAGCGGTTTTAACTTGAAAATGAACGTTGCATATTGATAAAATTGTGGATTTTATATTTGAGTTCTATATCCTAGATTTACTTATAATTAACAATAAAAAATGTTTGAAATTAAAATGTTATAAAAGGATACTAAATGTATCCGTAACAATACTAATGAAGATTTATTTTAAATTAATTAAATACAATTTGTTTCTATTGAAGAATTCTAGAATATAAGTAAAAAAATGTACGTACTTCCAAAAAAAATTTTTATTTTTGTAGAAAATTTCTTTCTTTCATATCTGGCAAGTTCCCATTTATTTTAAAGTTGATTAATACGGTACATATATTTTTATATAATCACATTAATCACAGGAAGTTGGATAACACTTAAAAACAAATTTTAGTTGCGTACATGTTTTTGTTTACAAATTTTTATAATATTAATATAATGATTAATATAAAATTATTTCTCGCATGTGGGGTGTGTTCTTTTTGATAATAGTTATTCATATAATTTGTCTAAAATGCTAGCAAGCACTTTCTTTGATGTAGAATAACATTTTGTAGCATTTTAAATATTTTTTAGGACATTATTAAAAATCTTTTTGATTTTATAGTAACATACTACAGATACACTTATATCTAATTAAACGACAAAGAAATTAAGAAATATTACATCTACACAAATTACCAAAATTTACTCAAATAAATGACAATTCTAATAGAATATCATTTATGAGGTGTGACTCTAAAATAACTAGTTCTACAGCATCAGTCAATATATAGCATTTGTTATACCTAAAATGCATAATTATTGAAGCATTAGTTTTTTTTTTAATTTGCAGTGGCCAAGAGAGTTAAAAATATTCGCTTAAAGTAAATAATGAATATAGATAAAAGTAAGTCTTGTATATAAGTTCAAAATTTAGGAACAAAGTTGAAATATTTAAATATATAACTCACCTATTAATATTTACTTAGGTATACTTTATATATTATAATGATATTCACCACAGATTTGTATAAAACTGAAACAGCCTTCTATGGTATCTTCTATTAGATATCTGCACATCTGCCTAAATATTACATTGTTTGACAAAAATTAATATTTGTTATCTAAAGACCTAATATTTGCATAAGGACGTAATATTAATCAAGGACATTAGCTTATTTGTCTCTTAAAAATCTGTTAATTCTTGTTCCGTTACGTAATACATTGAGTTTTATTACCGAAAGGATATAGAGGTGTTCTTTGAATTCTGTATTTTCCGTAGTACTATACTAAACTAAGTATGTTCGGGATTATGAGTTGATTAAAAAAGTTGTTTTAAAAATATAAATTTAAATTCTGGAAATATACGAAAGGGAGGATGGAAAGATGCAATTATATACAATATGCATACAAAAAATTGTGAGTTGATTACGACGCCCAAGGATTTGGAATGTCTATAAAAAATACCGCTATTTGAATTTACACGCAAACACATGCTGCAATGTTTATGTTTATAAAAAGTCTAGAAGATAACATTATTTAGGCTTCTTTGTATCAGAATAATTGAAACATACATGAGTAGGTAAACCCCACCAGTTTTGTATAATACAAAGGTATTTTTAATAATATAAAATATTATTAAAAATCTGGTGTGAAGAACACCACTTCTTTGTATGCTAAGGGCTCGATAACTTGGTACGAAAAGTCAGCTGTCTAAAATTTTTTAAAGATATATTAAAAGAAGTTGTAAGATGTGTTCTCTACGGGGCATTTTACGTCCAATTTGGTAACAATCTACCTTTAATCGAAGACGTAAATGTAAATCATATGTACATATTGCTATGAATAGTGGTTTGAAAATTTAGCACGCCACCATCCACAACTAGTTTTCCCAACTAGGTTTCTCAGCCGGTGAATTTTCAAATGTGAGACCTCTAACTTCTCGGGTTCCACTTAGGAAATACGTGTCTACAATGTAAGTTGAGCGCCAGTGAAATGTTCACAAAAATTTATTTACTTATTTTATATATAATTAATATTTAACAAAATTGGAGTGAGTAAGTAAAACAAACGCAGTTTAAAAGATGAAATAAAAATTTAATACAAAAATAAAAAATATATCTTTACAAAGTATGTATAAAGATGCTGTATTATACAAAAATACTTGAGGTAAAAACATTCATTGAAAATTGACAGCTAAATGAATGGAAAACTAAATGACACCGATCAAAACTTATCTAAAAATAATCAAGTTTAATATTAATTTCTCCCCAGAGAACCAGATTGTATAATCAGATACTGATACACGAACAAAACTTACGCATGTGCAATAGACACGCACAAAAAACTCTGATTCCAATCGAACAAACTTTTCAATTATTATTTTAACAAAGAAATGTTAATAATAAACTGTATTATTTGTATTTCTAATATGTAATTAATTCTCTTAACTACAAGCTTGGATACAATAGAAATATACTTATAATAATTTTATATATTATGATGACGCCATATAATTTTTCTTATGACGTCATAAAAATTTCATATATTTACAAAAAACTATTTAATGGAAACTCTTACGAACAAAGGTGCTTAATCAATTTAAACATCAAATAATTACGAGAATGCAACTCTTTAAATCTCGAGAATTTAAAACTCTAATACAACTATATAAATCACTTTCAATCAACTAACCGAATTAATAAAGTATATTTAAATATATCTCTCGAAACAAGCACCTCTTCGTTTAACAGCTAGAATACGTCTCCACGAATTTCCCCTTCAACCTCGGATAACAAGTTTTTCACTAGTTAACCTTCGAAAATTTAAAAACATTTTCATTATTCAGTCTCTTCCCAAATAACTGTACATTTTTAAATTAAATTAAAATCCATAGCAATATGTAACGATCGACAACTGACTGAATCGGAGACAAAATTATTTCAATACTTGAACTGATCGACAATAACAAGAAAATATTTTTTTCTCGCTTATGAGAGGGAATTTTGGGAAAATATTTTGGAATTTATATTCTATATAATTACATCTTTCCATTTTTCATACGTTGTCTTTTTATTTCAAGGCCACCTACATAATAAAAATACCTAAACGTTAAAAAATTAATTCTTTCTTCACCATTCCTTGACTGCTTCGTTATCAACCATTATTTTTCACTAAGATGAGTCAGGATAGTGTTTGTTGTAAATATACATCATATGATAAAATATATGTCTGATTATAACATTGGTTCAAATTCTTAGGGCATTAAAATATTAAAGCTTCTAATATTATGCAAAAAACACATAAAAACTGATCTGAAAAACCAAAGAAGGACAATCAATTATATTATCTAAAAGATCATGGAACAATTTGGAATTAAACAATTCACGTCTGTGAGATAAAATTTGGAAATTACGCCAGTCCAACAGGCCCATGCAAATAGTACTACGATACAATAGGGGTGTAAAACTAGAGCAGCATAATGAAGAATTCGTGAAAGTCACATCTATCCCGGAACGTGTAGACGCATTTCGTTCTTATTAGAACTCGTCAGAACACGATATCCTGAAGACAGACATGACTTTCACTTCTATACTGCGCGTAGATATACTTAACATGTTCAACTTACTGTAAATGAGAATTTTTGACTATTAAATCTCACTGTACATGCAATTGTCGCTTAAGGTGTTACATTAATCACTACAATTCGACAAATTAAGTTTGTACCAGTATGCATAACGCATCACGTCGCGACACGAGCCTTCCTGGTTGTTAGGATAATGAAAAATTCGTGAAAATCATATCTATACCGGAACGTGTGGATGGATGCATTTAGTTCTTATTAGAAATCGTCAGCACACGATATCCTGAAGATATTAGTATAGAAGCGGAAGTCATGTCGAATTTTTGCAAAATTGGCATTTTCGATTTCGAATTTTCGGTTTTTCAGGCATAACTGAAGAAATAGACATCGAGCGGTTTTCCGGTTTGTACCTATCGATTCAGCGCAACAAAACGCATCCGGCGGCGTATAGTAGGTCATCCAGACGTACTTAGTTTCTAAGATACAGAGATGGGTCGAAATTGAATGACATATTTCGCTATTTTAAAAAAAATAGTTTCCGAATTTCTACTTAAAATCCACCCTAAGGTTTTCGGGGACGTTGAAGAAGACTGTCTGAACGATTTTCCGCTGAAAATTCGCGATTCGGTTTTTTGGACTTTTACGTGAATATCTCGAGCACCAAGGAGATTGCAAACTCATTAAGATTACATAAAGGGTTGGCACCAAAACAAGGAAAATCGACACCCGCCATTATTGAGATTTTCAAATTTCATCGCACGTTTTATCATGTGTTATAATTAGAGAACGGACGCAATTTCCATAAAACGCAATCGGCAATTGGAATTGTGTATAACGTCGCTCAGTACATCCCGGCGTAATTCAATGAAGTATTTGTTTGACTTACTCGGACACCTGGTCTCGCCGCGATAACAATGGACAAGCCAGCTATTGTATTCCGAGAATATAGTGCTTTTTAAAGTGTTTTCATGAGCGTAGATAGAAGCGGGGTTTTTATAATGTATTTTATTTATTAGTTTATATTTCGTAAGATAAATAAAGTGCTGTGAGTAAGTTTCTTGTTTTCATAGTTTTAACTGTTAATTACATCGTAATTTTTGTGATAGATCCTGTTTAATATCGTTTGATTGAATCTATTTCTACCAATTATTTCGACGTAAGAGTGTGCATTGAATTTCGTTCAGTTTCAATAACTTACGCACACATTTTTAGTTTTCATTTATTTAGATCTAGAACATTGTTTAAGTTACTTTTTCAGACATGATATGGAAGAATGTTGAGAACGGCATTGTAAAACAATGGCGAGTTGGATTGACGGTCATACTGATTGTATGTCCATTGTCAGTGATTCCGAAATTTATTACAAAATCCGCAAAATATCGTCAAAAATTCGTCACTTAGGATCGCAAACACATCTGAACTCTGTAAAACTTTTATGGCGGCTAATATTCCATTAAATAAACTTAGCATAGCAATCCCACTTTAAAAATATTTCTTCAAAAATATACTGGTCGAAATGTTCCTGATGAATAAACTTTACGCAAATATTATGTTTCTAGGTGCTATACGAGAACAGTAGAACGCATTAGAAGCCATCTTTTAAATCAATACATACGGATAAGCGCCGACGAAACGGTGGATATGTTAGAACGCTGTGTGGTAAATGTCGTGGCTGGTGTACTACATCCAACTATTTCCCATATCTCATATGTAATAGCAACAAGTGTTATAAATAGAGTTGATGCGGAAAAGTTGCTGAAACCATTAAGGAGAATATGCAAAAAATTCTTCATTCGGATGCCACAACAACAACAAAAATACTTTTATTTGTCAGTGATAGTGCTGCGTATATGTTAAAAACAGGCAGACTATTGAAGAAAAGATATCCTAATATGCTGCATATGACTTGTGTAGCACATGCTCTCCACAGAATCTGTGAATATATCAGAGACACTTCTCCGGAAGTTGATAGACTTGTATTAGCTTTTAAAAAAGTTTTCAGAAAAGCACCATTGAGAGTAGCTCTCTTCAGGGAAAAATTTCCATCTCTGTCACTGCCTCCCGCTCCAATAATAACTAGATGGGGAACATGGCTGGAAGCTACTAGTTATTATGCTGAGAATTTCGATAGTCTAAAACATTTCGTAACACTGCTAAAGGAGGATGCTAGAAGTATTGGTGAGTGCACACGGAGCTCACACAAATCCCAAATTTAAAAAATCAGTTGTACTTTCTTCACGAACACTTTGGAAAAATGCCAAAACTAATCACTTATTTTGAAAATCGAAATCTCAAATTAAATGACGGATTAACCAAAATTAGATGTGGCTGTTAATAATTTGAAAAGTATTCCAAGTGACTTCGGATGTGGCCTTCGGCAAAAGTTTGAAGTAATTCTTAATAGAAATCCAGATTTAATTACATTGCAGCAATTATGGATGGAGACAATTCCACAAAATCTAACGGCTAAATATGAAGAAATAAAAGAATATTTCCAGTATGCACCTATAACCAGTTGCGATGTAGAAAGGACGTTTTCTATTTATAAGGATGTACTTAATTCAAAGAGAACAAAATTGACAGAACAAACCTTGAGAAACTATTGCTAGTCAATATTAATACTCCTTTACTCAACTTGAACGACAAAATGAACAAATAAAAATGTTCCAATTATAGAAATAAAATTAAAAACTTTAAAAATACAACTTTTCAACAAATACATATGTATTTCGTAATTTTATAGATCACCACCCGTTTGTTTTCCAATTATATAAATAAAATTAAAAACTTTAAAAATACAACTTTTCAACAAATACATATGTATTTCGTAATTTTATAGATCACCACCCGTTCGTTTTCCAATTATATAAATAAAATTAAATATTTTAGAAATACAGCCTTTCGCCAGTACTGCACTGGGTGGTAAGCGTATCCGTTCTCTAGTTATAATTTTCGAGAGATGGTTTTTTATCGTTAACTAAAACCCTCAAGTTTTCCTTACAAACTTGTTGCAAAATTTTTTTTCTATTTTGCGTTCGTAATGAACTCATTATGACGCCCAAAACGGTATCGAAATGAGTTTCATTTCGATACGCTTTCTTTATTTTTTAATGTTGGCGTTCTTCGAACACAGTTGTAAATACTTATTGCTGTCATTTGATTTTAAGAATTTAAGTACATTTGACAGAATGATATACTTAGAAAAGAAAAATGCTAAACAAACAACGTATATTGAATACAGTACTAGTTTTTGGCATTGCCTTTTGATTGTTAAAAAGAACAATTTTGGTTAAAACTCTTTATTTTGAACGTTTAACGTTCTACAGCTTCTTACCGAATGAAATATAAAATACATCTTAATACTAATTACAAAACAACTGTCTTATCTTATTTCTTCAAATTTCTTCTATGTTGTAGTTTTCACGCTGCATCCTCCAGCATCGTAACTCAATTGACAACAAGATATACTAGCTTCTATGTCACTCATGTTTATACTTTTAAATAAAATATCAAATAATATTAAGTCTGTGCGTTAATCAGATAGATTTTCTATTATTAAAAATATAAAAACAACATAAAAGTTTATATGTATTTATTAAAAGTTAATTTAAAAAAGGATAAAAAAAATATAATAAAATAATGTATGCTCTCATCTTCAACATGTACAATAAATATTTAAAGCAACTAATATTAACAATATAAGCATTTCCTTTTATCATTTTTAGGTAAAAAATCACCAAGTTAAGAAGTTTTTGCAGATTGTATTATTTGTTCCAAGCTTCTAATTGTTCCTTAAGTGATCTACATTTTTATATAGACATTACAGCCCATGTGCAACACATTGACGTAAAACACAATTTTTTATGTTACATGTATTGCAACGTAGATGATCCTAGCAAAATGCTCTGTTTTTTTGTGGTGTAATAATTCAGAAGTTCGCGAAATTTGACTCACGCTTGCAAACGGATGCAGTTACAATCAAACGCCGATATATGCAGTTATACTGTGTGTCTTTGAAATAAAAAGACAGTACATATATGAAAAATGGAAAGATTAAATTATATAGAATATATACTCAAAATATTCTCTCAAAATTCTTTCTCATAAGCAAGAAAAAAAAATGACAAGGATATGTAAAGAAATGTTGTTACGCCACTGTATGACTGAATATATCGTAAATACTATCAGAGATGATATTTTAAAGCTACAATATGGTTTTATAAATTGCAGTCTTTGAATACAATGGGGCATTCTGAATCCGATATTCGTATTTTATATTTCTTACTTCAAACAAAAAAAAACATCTCGTAATACACATGAAATTTTAGTAAAATTTTTAAAATGTGTTTGTAAATGCATCTAACATACATCCTAATTTTTAATTATTTATCTACTTGAATGTATAAGAAGCTGATTTGTATGAGGTATTGATCTTAGCATACAGGATATTATGCCATAGACAGCTGTTTACCTATGTAAACATACTGGGGGGGGGGGGGGAGGGGGTGTAACTTCAATATACATATATACATTCTGAATATTATCAGTTCATAGGTGGCACATTCCAGGGTGTTTTTAATTTTGAGGTTTGCGTCGTAATTGACACAATATTTTGGATTCGTATTTTCTATATAATTACGTCTTTCCATTTTTCTTCTTCTTTTATTTCAAGGACACACTGTATACACCTCTGGTCTGTCAATATTGTGCCGTTTGGTAGTGGAAATTGTTGGTGAACAATTCTTCATTGTTGTATGTGTATATGTTTGCGATTTTTCATATCAGTATCAAGTTCTCTTTTAAATTCGGCAAAACTGCCGCATGAACAGACAAAATGTTAAAAGAAACATTAAGAAATGACGTGGGTCAAACATAAACTTATGACTGGTTTAAACGTTCCCAAAATTTCTGAACACCGGTTAATGACAATGAACAATGAACCGGAATTATACCAGGAATGCAGTTGTGGATAATCGGGAGCAGACCATCCTGACATCTGTAACATTCTAGCGTTATTTTATGGCCCATGTCAGCCGATTTTATGGGAAGAATTGAACATGAGGATATCAGTAAAGTTTGTGCAGCAATTATTTCTGCTAACTAATATTTCTATTGAATCAAAGGAATCAAACATGCTATGAAAGAGATGTTTATTGTTTTCTATTTTGACAGTTCGAATTTAGTTTTGATAACTGCAACTGTTATTTTGCAAGCTAATTTCAAACCGTAGTGGTGTGCAGTAAAAATGCATTTAACGAGAGAAAATTTTAGAGCCATGATTTACTATGATTTTAAAAGTTTTTTAACTGCAAAACAAAATGTTTCACGGCTTCGTGCTGCATTTGGCGATCAAGCTCCTTTTCGGAGTAGTGTTTACAACTGGTATAACAAATTTAAATTTCAAAGGGTTTCACTTAGTGACAATTTTCGCGAAGGAAGACCAATCTCAGACGTCACTGAATGTAGACGCCGTACGAAGAATGATTCAAGACGACAATTGAGTCACGTATAGGATTACACAGGTCTACAGTGATTTTGATGTTTGAAAGCTGGTTGCTAATTTGTATATGTTTGGGGGCCCTTATTCCAAAAAAACGCCATATTTTTGCTCTATCACGTAAATTTTGTTTATAGCGCTCTATATCTTAAAAATGTTAATTTATTAATATACATACCTATGACAAGAATATGTTTGTTCCATGTTAGGCATGATTTTTAAATGAATTGGATTTTTATGGAATTAAATGTGATTTGGCAACACTGGTTAATATTAGATTTCTCAGCAAAGCAACAGAGTCGGCGCAGAAGCGTCAATACAACGTTGAAACCTGCTTATGTGCAGTTTGGTTGTGTTAGTCCTCGTGCTACTGTGTCCGCGCGCTTGTTGTCTTCGTTATTGCGTATTTTAAGTGTTCTAGAACGTATAAATATGGAAAGAAGATATTGTGTGAACAATCCGAATAACTTTCGTTATATCTGTGGTAGTTATGTCGTAGTAAAGCAGAGGCAAACTATAACTTCGTTTGTGAAAAATGTATACCACGCTTATTTTGGTGTAAAAATTGGCGACAAAGACAAGTCCTGGGCTCCTCATACTGTTTGTTCCGTTTGCGTTGAAGCATTAAGAAACTGGCAAAAAGGTAGGAAGAAATGTTTAAGCTTTGGTGTTCCTATGGTATGGCGAGAGCCTAGAAATCACAGTGATGATTGTTATTTTTGTTCGTGTAATGTTCAAGGATTCAACAGAAAAAATAAGAAACAAATTGTGTATCCCAATCTTGACTCTGCTATTCGACCAGTTCCTCATGGACCAGATGTACCGATACCTACCGCCCCAAAAGCACTAGAAAACGTCATATCGTCAGAATCAGAGGAATCTAATTGCGACCCAGATGACTCAGATTTCACACCAGATTTCAGAGAGCCCGAAGTGTTTAACCAGAGCGAACTAAATGATTTAATTAGAGATTTGCACCTTCCAAAGGATGCATCCGAATTGTTAGCCTCCCGACTTCGTGAGAAATATTTACTGGCACCTGGCGTCACAATAAACTACCAAGAACATCAGTGGATGCTTTGTGGTGACCTTAAAGTGCTGTGCATGCTACTAGGACAACAAGGAGGTTATACAAAATTTCCATGCTTTATTTGTGAGTGGGATAGTCGAGCAAGGGATAGACATTGGACTCAAATAGAATGGCCCTCTAGAACAAGCCTTACACCTGGTAGCAAAAATGTATTAAGAGATAGCTTAGTTGACCCCAAAAAAGTTTTACTGCCTCCTCTCCATATCAAACTTGGCTTGATAAAGCAGTTTGTTAAAGCCCTAGACAAAAATGGACAGTGTTTTAAATATTTGTGCGAGACATTTCCAGCCTTATCCGATGCCAAATTAAAAGAAGGTATTTTTGTTGGGCCGCAAATAAGAACATTATGCAAAGACAAGGATTTTCAAAACACAATGACCAATGTCGAGAAAAACGCCTGGGTTTCATTTAAAGAAGTAATTGATAAGTTTCTTGGGAACTCTAAGAACGAAAACTACGAAAATATTGTTCAAAATATGTTACAACACTTTCATCGTCTAGGTTGTAATATGAGTTTGAAAGTGCATTTCCTGTTTTCACACTTGAACTATTTTCCTGAAAATCTTGGAGCAGTTAGCGAAGAACAGGGAGAGAGGTTTCACCAAGACATTAAGGAAATGGAACGGCGATACCAAGGCAGATGGAGCATGCTGGATGTTAAAACGGGATATGCCCTAAAAAACATACAACCGAATGTCCGGACAACGCAGCTTTCTGGCAAAAAGACAAAGATTTCACTTAAAAAAGACTGAGTAAAGTATTTTTTTCCACTTTTTTAACTTGTATTCCACCTTTTTACTCAATAAGCAAATAATTTTTTTTAGAAATATCGTTTTTTTTCATTTAATATTTGTAGAAAAATCTTACGTGATACAAATAAATGCATAGAATTTTTGAAATCAGCCTACCAAAATTATATAAAATCAGTTTTCAAAATAAAAACTTCTGTCAAAAAGTTTAATTTTGTAGACCTGTGTTATTAGGAATACCTTGGGTATTGGCATGGCTGTAATAAATAAGATTTTACATAATAATTTGGGTGTGAGGAAAGTTTGTTGTCGTTGGATACCTCATAATTTAACACAGGAACAAAAACAATATCGAGTGGAATGGTGTAAAAAAAACGCTTAAGAAATATGATGGGGGTAGGTCTACAGCTGTTTACAACATCATTACCGGTGATGAAAGTTAGATATATGCATTTGAACTGGAATCAAAACGGCAGTCGGCTCAATTGGTGTTTCCAACAGAACTTTATCCAGTCAAAGTGAAAAATCTCGAACTGTTGGAATGTCCTGATTTTGAGAAGAAACTGGCTACCATTTTCTTCTCAAAATCAGGACCTATTACAACAGTTGTGCTTGAAAATAAACGTACGGTTACAGCAGAATGATACACGACAGTATGTCTGCTAGATGTTGTTCAAGAGGCTCGTTTACGACGCCCTAGATCGAAGATTCTCCTTCATCATGACAATGCTTCAAGTCACACTACGCGTCAAACAAACGAATTTTTGAAAGATTCTGGATTAAAATTACTCAATCATTCGCCATATAGTCAGAATCTGGCACCTTCAGATTTCCTTCTATTTCCAAGACTACAGGATAAAATGCGTGGTGTACGATTTGCAAGGCCAGAAGATGCAGTGGAGAGCCTCGAAACCCTTATATCTAAAGTGACTCAAGAAGAGTGGAATTTATGCTATGATAACTGGTTTTATCCAATGTCTAAATGTATTAAGTTTAAGGGCGAATATTTTGAAAAACAATAATAAATATAATTTTTGACTACAACATTTTGTTTTATTAGTTTGCAGAAATAATCGGTGTTACCCTCGTACGACTCCTACGCGACGAACAGAAACCACATTAGGTCATTTCAAAAACAGCTTCGAATTGAACCAGATTTTGTTTGTAAGGTCGTCACAGATGACGAGTGTTTTGTTTACGGGCATGGTTCCGAAACCAAACAACAATTATCACAGAAGTCTTCATCTTAATTTCGGTCAAGGAAAGCTCAAGTCAAAAGCAATATCAAGTTTTTTCTGATTTGTTTTGGGCTTATCCATAAAGAAGTCATACCTACAGGTCAGATGATTAACATATAATTTTATCGTGACCTTCTAATGCGTCCAAGCGAGAATATGGGAAGGAAATGTGCGAAAAAATGGAAGAAAAACGATTGGGCTCTTCACCATGACAACGCAAAGTTACATATGGTTTTTCTGAAACAGCAGTTTTTGGCGAGAAACAATAAGTCAGTTGTTTCTCATCCAGCGTGATCGCCTGGCGTCTTCTCTTTCCAAAGATGGAAATCCAGTTCAAGGGGCGAATGCTTGATACAATACAGATGATTTAAGTTGAATCAAAGAGGGCACTGACTGAACACATTAACGAAACAAGTCTTCCCAAATGTACTTTCTTCGTAGCAGGGCACTGGGATCGGGGTTTGCCCTTTCAAAGGGGGCAACTTTGAAGGCAATGGAGATCAATGAATTCCCGGTATTCTGCAATTGTATATCTTTACATTTCTGGAAGTTTTAGGTACCACCTCGTATATAAGCTGCCTGTTATAAGTTCAAAATACAAGTCGTAGAGTACGATGAGATGGTGATACATAAACTGGTTTATAAGCTTACTATGCATGGCTATATACGACGGAAGATCGGAAAGTTTCTAGAACGAACCAGAAGATGGCGTTGTGCGCGCATACTGGTCATGTGTTTTGAGTGCTCTATCTATTATATAACTGGTGTTAAATTTTTAGACAGATAGTGTATAAAGTAAAGTTGTTATAGCCAAGCAAATAAACAGTGCGCGCTTTTTCTTAATTATTAATAAAATCAAATTCCGTGCAGTTATTAAACATTTTTTTAGACGAAGTTCATGGAGGGTCTTCACCGTCGTATACAACCGTTGTAAACTGAATTGGTGAATTTAAACGTGGTCGAACTAGCATATAAGATGTATCACGTTCTGCGAAACTATTAGAAAAGTTCAGAGAATCGTGATGAGTGATCGCCGATTAAAGTTGAGAGACAGCCGAGGCAGTAAGCATATCATATGAACGCGCACATTACATTTTACATCAACATTTGGACATGAGAAAGGTAAGTGCAAGATGGATGCCGCGTTTTCTGTCAGCAAGCTCTTGTGACAATTTCTCAGCAATGTCTAGACATGTTCAAGCGTAATCCTGTAGATTTTTTGAGACGTTTTGTAATCGTCGATTAAACGTGGCTACACCACTTCACGCCAGAAACTAAAACATAATCAAAGTAGTGGAGAGTACGCGGCGAACCTACTCCAAAGAAGGTTAAGACGATGCCGTCAGCTGGAAAGGTGATGGCTACCGTCTATTGGGATTTCCGAGGAATAATTTTTAGTGACTGAAGAAATCAGAGACAAAAGGCCTCAGATGACAAAGAAAAAAGTCTTGTTTCACCAAGACAATGCTCCAACCCACAAGTCGGCAATTGCGATGACGAAACTGCACAAATTACGATTTCAATTAATTGAAATGCACATTTGGCCCCTTCGGACTTATTTCTATTTCCGAACCTTAATAAATGGTTGGCTGGAAAGAAATTCTCATGGAATAATGAAATCATCGAAGCTGTCAGTGAACATTTGGAAGATTTTGATAGTTCTTATTTTGAAATAAAAGATCTTGAAAAACGTTGAATTAAATGTATGGAGTTATTAGGAGACTATGTAGCAAAATAAATATGATTTTACGCCGAAAAGTGGTGTTGTGTGTCTCGTTTTAGAAACTTTCCCATTTTCTCTCATACAAAAGTTGTGTTGCATCATTAATTTTGAGTAAATTTGGTCAAATTTTTTAAGCAACAGAAATTAAACCTTGTGTTGTGAAATGTTTGCGGACTTTTCAATTATGAATATTTTTTCTTCAGAGCACGGGTTTTTGCTAAAATTACGAACTATTTTTCGATTGCAATTGTTTTATAATCTCCCGTTGACATTTAATAATCTCCTGCAAATCCTTAATTTGTTGCATTTCCTTATATTTATTTTGCTTATCGTGCAGGAGATCTTTAACCCTCTGAATTGTTTTTCTATCAATACATGTATCAGTACAAACTCTAATACAATGATGGCTATCTCTATCTTTTCCTTCGATAATCCTACCTTTACGGTACAGTAAAACATGCATCTGAAAATTCTTCAGATAATCAGGGATGAGAGATACTTGCTTCACTAAAAATTTCGGTATTATATTGATCTTCGGCATTGGACAGCATCCCAAATATTTTTGAAATATACAATTTACGTTTCTAGGCAGTGCGTTACCTAATATTACATTTTCGAAATAAACGATGTAATTTATTCTTTCGATATAACCCATAATTTCCGCTTCGTTCTGTATGGTTTGCGTATCGCTGACCGCCAGACCGTTGAGCAAATTAAAAAGTATAATAGATACCATGAATACGAATAGTAAAAATATTAATTTGTTCAAGAAACCGTCGAGGTTGAGGGAGCTCGCGTCGAATTCGCCCGTTAACATCACGATAGTTTTAATGAATGTTAGACCCGGCTCGCGGAAGAAGTCTTGTTCCTCTTCTTCATCATTTCCATCGGTAGAATTTGATTTGGTTGCATTATCATGGTCCTCGCCGTTGTTATTAAATAAGTTATAAAAACATAGAACAAAAGCAAGAATTAAAACGGCGTACCATAACAAGAAGAAAAAGAAATTTTTCGTGACTGTCCGTAACATTACTATATTAGTAGACAGCGCTGGATGTTGGCCGAGTAATATCATAAGTTCTAGCGCTAAAAATATCATGGCTATTGAAGATAATTGTTTGTATAAAATATCTGTAGATTTGTAAAAAATTACATAAAAGCAAATGCAAAGCATAATAACTTCTAAAATATTTGACAAACTACAAAAATAAGTTCTTATGGAAAGGATCATTTGAAAAAGTTCTCTGAGTATCAACAAAACATACGTTAATAGCAAAAAACTCTGCACTGCAATTGTAAAATTTTGAGGTGCTTCATCATCTTCTGGTAGAAATACTAAAGTAATTAGTGATGCACAGAATGACGCAAAAAGAACTAAATTGATCCAAAAGAACCATCTCATTCGGTGCCACTTAATAAAAATAAAACTGGAAATTAGTGGATGTACAAGTAATCTACGCATTTCTGGGATTTTGCTCATTACTTTTATGACACCAGTTTCACTTACTGGGTATTGATACCGTTTCTGATCGTTCTGATTCATTATATTCTGATATTCAATGTCTTTTTCCTTTCCTTCTTCTATTTCGTTAGCGTCTATAAGCGTTGGTGTTGGTATTAAAGACGTGTAATCAAAAGCGACGATAATACTTTGCTTATCGTTCCTGCACTGATCTTTTATAGTAACGCAATTGTTAAAATGTTCCTCCAATGTTTGTGGATTGATGTCTTCTACTGGTAAACAATTAAATTTGTTTCCATTGGCCAAACTCGCTCCACGTTCCAATAGTTCTAATGTCAAACTCGTATCTGAGAGTCCACTTGCGTAATGTAAAGGCGTATTTCCTGTTTCTGAATAGTCATTAACGGGTAATCCTTGTTTTTTCTTCTCGAACAAGTGCCACACGCATTCCTCATAATTTACATTTTTGTCTGGACTTTGGCTCATATTACTGAAGAGTAAAATTAAAATGCTTGCAGGGACTGGTTTGTATTTGTCAAGTAGCAGCTTGAATATATCGTGGTAACCTCTGTAGGCGATTATTTCCAAAGGGAGTTTAGTATTTTTTGGGACAGTCTTATATACGTCAGCATTATTGTTTAATAAATATTCCACAACCAAAATTAAATTACGATCGCATGCCTGTTGTAAAAGCGTTCCTTCTTCGGTTTCATAATTAACATCTATGTCTTCCAATTGTAAAAAATCTTTCTCACGTCTCTCCTTGATGTATCTAATGGGCAACTCAATTTTATTCTCGTTCGTGTCACAGGTGCTTGATGGAAGCGGGCCATCGTAAAGTTGTTTTTCCTCGATATATTGTCGAGCCGACTTCTTAAGAAACTTATGATGATCGATATCTACGTATCTACCGCAATTTAGTATGGCAGCAACGACATCCTTATACCCTCTATAAGCAGCCCATAAAATTGCGGTGACATTCTTCTTGTTGGATTTGTTAACGTCTATTCCAGATTTCAATAATAGATCCAAGCACTTGTTAAAATTTTTGGTATCCACATTACCATTATTGATGAGCATATGTAAAGCTGTGCTACCGCTTGAAGTTGCATTTATTCCATTAGTTTTCGTCATTTTCCTTATTACGACTTCTAGAATGTCGGGATTCATGCCACCCACAGCGAAATGTATTGCTTCCTTGTAAGCAGTTTCCTCGTCGATGTAATGGACGTCTGCTCCTAGATTTATTAAGGTTTCGACGGTTGATGGTAAGACGAAATTCGCGAAATCTTCGCAAGCGATGTATAGTATTGGTTTGCAGTATGGATAATCGTACTTTTCCGTTAGAATGTCGATATTTGCTTTTGCAAGTAAATTGCGAATATCTTCTATTTGATTCTTCTTCACCCAATCTAGAAGCTGCTGCTTGGGGTTTCCACAAACGCTGTTCATCCTTGTCAATTCGTGATTTCCTTGCGCCATCGTAGGTCCTGAAACAAATAATTATATATTGATTTTGAACATTGGTTTAAGAATATAATTGATATTGTTTCGTCTTAAAACGAAAGTTATTCATTTGTGTATACCGGGTTCTTCTTTTATCATTACACATACATCGACCTGTGTAAAGCTAAAACAGGTAAAATCAATGCATTGGCGGCATAGTAAGCAACCAGTTATACAAGTGACAAATTTTTTTAAATGACAAATATTTCTGATTTTTCATTCAAACTTAAATCTTAACTTAAATACATTTTAAATAGTTAATTGACGAAGGAGATACTTGTTGAAACTTCATTATAACGCTAAGAAATAAGTAATTAAACTTCTAGTTTCAAAAATTCTTTTATTGTAAATACCACTACAATATTGCTTCGCCATACAATGGCTTCATCAGGTGGATGAAATACTGAATATGTACAATACAAGTTTGAATATTTACGTGAAAATTATTGGGGAAATGGTGGTGGAAATTTTTTTTTACAATCTTAAATTTAGTAGAGGGGAGTTGTTTAAATCTAGTTGGTCATTTAAAGCTAATCCTAAACTATTGTATCTATTAATTTCTAAGTTTTCTAACAGGTTAAGTTTTTTACTTTTTTCTTGAATGTGTAAAATTTTGAAATCTATATTAAATCTATGATTGATATCTATACAATGACTTGCGAAAGTTGAATCTGTTTTCTTTTCTTTATGGCTTCTCTCGTGTTCTTTCATCCGAATTTTGAATGTCCTCCCCGTTTGTCCTATGTATACCTTATTACAATCTTCGCATGTTAACTTATATACACCAGAGTTTGATTCTTTGTCTATTTTATCTTTGTTGTTTTTAATAATGTTCTGTATAGCATTGTCTGTTTTAAATGATATATGTTCGTTATTAAGTTTTTTAATGAAAGTACCAATTTTTTCCAAAATTTTTCCCAAGTAAGTGATTGAATTATAGGAATTAATTATCTGTATTTTAATTTTGGATAAACTAAGGAAAGGGTTTTAGATTTTTGTTGGCTATTTAGGATGTTATTGACAATATTTATAGAGTAACCATTGTTTAATGCTATTGTGTATATTCTATTTAGTTCAAGGTAGATTTAACCATATCACACAAAACTAATAAACACGAGTTCGCTATATACCATAAACCAACACATACAGATACCACAATACACGCTAATTTTTTTCATCCTATAACACAAAAATTATCAGCATACCAATCAATGGTATATAGATTAATTCATGTACCTATGAGTAAAAGTAATTTCGACCTTGAACTAAATAGAATATACACAATAGCATTAACCAATGGTTACTCTATAAATATTGTCAATAACATCCTAAATAGCCAACAAAAATCTAAAACGTTTCCTTAGTTTATCCAAAATAAATACAAGATAATTAATTCCTATAATTCAATCACTTACTTGGGAAAAATTTTGGAAAAAAAAGTTGGTACTTTCATTAAAAAACTTAATAACGAACATATATCATTTAAAACAGACAATACTATACAGAACATTATTAAAAACAACAAAGATAAAATAGACAAATAATCAAACTCTGGCGTGTATAAGTTAACATGCGAAGATTGTAATAAGGTATACATAGGACAAACGGGGAGGACATTCAAAATTAGGGTGAAAAAACACGAGAGAAGCCATAAAGAAAAGAAAACAGATTCAACTTTCGCAAGTCATTGTATAGATATCAATCATAGATTTAATATAGATTTCAAAATTTTACACATTCAAGAAAAAAGTAAAAAACTTAACCTGCTGGAAAACACAAAACTCATTTCCTTTGATGTCCAAAATTCATTCCCTAGTATCCCTCCAGAAAAAAAACGGTTATTTTAGCAAAAGATCTTCTCCATAAAAGTAATGTAAATCCAATATATAATGAAATTCTTGATTTATTAAACATATGCATAGAACAAAATTACTTTCAATTTAATAAAAACTTATACACTTGCAAAGAAGGTTTAATTATGGGTAATCCCCTAAGTCCGTTATTAGCTGAGATTTTTATGGATCATCTTGAAAATTCTATTTCAAGAAATCCTCTTTTCCAAAATGTATTATTTTGGTACAGATACGTGGACGATATATTACTAGGTTTCACAGCAACAAAGAGACAATTAAATTTATTATTTGATTATATTAATACATTGTATCACAATATTAAATTTACAATGGGAAACAAATAATAGTATTAACTTTCTCGATTTAACGATTACTAGAATTAATAACAAATGTAACTTTGAAATTTACCACAAACCGTCAAATACAGATAACACTTCTTACCATCCGATACAACACAAATTAGCCGCTTATCACAGTCTTATACATAGATTAATCAATACTCCGTTGACCAAACATATTTCGAGAATGAGTTATATTTAATTAAACAAATAGCAATCAACAATAGATATAAAAGTAATATAATATAAAACATTTTAAATAAAAAACTCCTTACAAAAGTCATATGACAAGTTTACCCAATATTAAATAATAATAACATCCAAAAATTTAAAATGATCACGTTTATAGGCTCTTCAAGCATAAAAATTTGTAAATGTTTAAGAAAGTTAGACATTAATGCATCATTACAGCGTATAAAACTAACAACAATTTCTCAAAATTTATAAAAAACAATAAAGATTTATTAACAAATAACAATAAAAAGTCAGGAGTCTATGAGTTAACTTGCGGTAGTTGCCCCATATCGGACAGACAGGAAGATCGTTTGAAATACGCATCAAAGAACATTTTCCTTCATTTAGAAATAATAAAAGTGACTCTTTATATGCGTCACATATTAATTTAACAAACCACAATTTTAACAAAGAATTTAAAATATTACACGTAGAAAATAAGGGCAAAAAACTTAATTTATTAGAGTCACTTGAAATTAATAAATTAAAGAAAACTGACAAGATCCTCAATGATCAATTAGAAATTAATAATTCACCTTTACTCAATTTATTTATTTGATATTCAGACAGTCATGTATTTTATTTTTCCATAGAACTTCTTTACCCCCCTTTAACATAATGTAGACCCTCAGTTTTATCACTTTAAGAACAGTATTGTATAAACCGTAGAGAAAGTTTTGTGCATAGACATTTTAGTAATAAAAGTACCCATTCCTTCAACTATTCAAAACAAAACATGTGTTTGTTACGGTACATTTGTGTCAAAATATATCCATAAGTTAGTTATATGTCTGATGAAGCTCAGGTTGGAGCGAAACGATCCTTACTGTGTAAAGTAAAAAGCAGTGAAATTCATTAAAATTTGTTTTATTTTATCACGATAATAGTTGAATAAAAATGTATGAGACAGCCAATCCAGTAGACATCTCAATTGAATGGATACACAGTAGTTTGCATAAATATTTAGATATGAATAAGCTAACCAAGGCAAGATTAGAGAATTAGAGAAAGATTAAAGAAGGCAATATTATCCTTATGTACTGATACTGATACATTTCGCTGCAGAACTAAAGAGAAAAAGAATAATGGATTTAATTCAGAAATAAGGTTTGTTCTATCAGGATAAGGCGATTTGTTCACTCATTCGCTATGGCTATCGCTAAATTTATTGAATTACGATTTGAATTGCTGCTTTATTCACCATATTCACTAGATCTGTCTCCAAGTTAAATCGTCTTGTTTCCAAACTTGAAAAAATGTCTTTGTGGAAAAAGATTCAGGACCAATGGTAGCCGATAGCTGTAGATTATTTTTAAGTTCGCTTAAAAAATAGGCAAGTCGTTGAGCTATGGAATCAAATGAGAATTATGTTAAAAAAATATATTTCTTGCTCTAAAATAAGTCTTTCATTGAAAAGACTTTTCTGTCAAATTATACTCGTATAAAAAAGTTACTAAAATTATAATTCTGTTTTAATTCAAACGCTAATTTAAATTTACTGTAAAAATATTTATTTTTTCTTTATATTCGAATAGATGACGTGATTTTCATACAAATTCCTTCATTAAGTAAGTATGCATACCTTACTTGCTATTCTGCATCTTAAAATCATTTGTCTGCCTCCATTATTTGCTTTTTGCGTGGAATAACATCACATGGCTTATTTTAATTACCGATGATTCACATTTTTCATTTTGTTAATATGTGCAGTTGTACTTACTAAGCCATATATGTATGTATACTTATAAAAAAGTTAATCTATGACGAAATTATATATACATGCACATATGTGCTTGTATATATAACGAGAAATAGTTGTTATAATTACATTGACATTATTACATGCATTAGAACTTCTATAAGTATGTTTCATAGGGTCGCTATTATACAGACTGTCCCGTATCGTTATGTTCAAATTTCAGGAGTGTAAAGTAGAGTTCATTTCAAGTAGCAAAAACGCAAAACTTGTATATCCATTTTTATTTGTTTCAAAGTTACAAATCTATGAATGTGATTGTCAGATCATGAAAAAAAAATGTAATGCTAAAGTCAATACAAACTGATTTTATTTAAAAAAAAGTTATACGATTCAATAACTGACATTTAGATCACTTACCTGTGTTTTTAAATGTCAACTCAAGAAATCTAGATTTATAAATCATATATAATATCAATAATATATAAATATATGAGAGCCATTCGCATCTCTGTTCTTTGTTGTCGTAATATTGCCTACACGAAGTTGTTAATGTAAATAGTGCTCACAAAGTCTTTACATCCCGAACGGCTATGAACTGAGGAATGCATGTCTGTAATAGATCCATACTATATTTTCTTAAATGTTATAAGTTATGTTATGACGACGGCAGACTATGTGCCCACACTGTCAAATTTAATATAATATAATAAATTTAATATATATATGTTTATATTTGAGAGATGTTATATTTGAATAGTTAAAGTGCTCTTTGTATCTGTACAATGGATCTTCAGTATTGGTAAAAAGTTGCCCTAATTTTGTAAAATCTACATTTTTATCTAATACACCTTATGTGTATTATTAAATTTAACAGTGTGGGGCACATAGTCTGCCGTCTTTAGTTATGACTCATAACATACAATTTATTTGACATAAGTTAGTTTTCTATGTGATTTTGAATGAAGTTTTACTAAAGATTGTATTGAATAGATTTTAAGCTTTGCACATCCTCTTTATGTAAGTATTATATGTATGTATTTACAAGATTTTCCGTATCGTATGTTCAAATCTTAGGAGTGTAAAGTAGACTTCATTTCAAGTAACAAAAACACAAAACTTGTATATCCATTTTTATTTGTTTCAATGTTACCGATGTATGAATGTTATTGTCAAATCATGAAAAAAAATGTAATCCCAAAGTTAATAAAAACTGATTTTATTTAAAAAAGTTCAATTAATAATATTTTCGAAATGTCCACCTCCTTGTTGAATGCAGGCCTGTGTCCGCAAGTCAACAGAAGAAGTACTTATCCGAATTTCATACTTGTTTTGTCGGATTTGCTCGGCAGCCAGGTGAATACGATCCAACAACTCTTCTGTTGTGTTCGAAACTTGCGCGTAGACTAACTTTTCATGTACCCCTATAAATAAAAGTCAAGGGGATTAAGATCGGGTGATTTGGCTGGCCATGCAACAGGACCACCTCGACCAACCCATCTTAGATAATTGACGTTAACCCAATTTCCGGACAGCAGTTCCGAAATGTAGTGGTGCCCCATCCATGTGAAACCACATGTCTCGTCGAACATTCAGTGGGACATCCTCTAAAAGACCTGGGAGTTCGTCAATAAGAAATTGAAGGTAATTGTCCGCATTTAACCTCCCAGGAAGAACGACAGTACCAATCAACAAGTCATCGATTAGGGCCGCCCAAACGTTAATAGAAAATTCATGTCGAAATTTAGATGGGGTATAGCTTTGGGATTTTCTGATGACCACCTGTGCAGGTTTCACAGATTTGTAATACCACTTCTTGTGAACGTAGATTCATCTGTCCAGAGGACTGTTCTGCAGAAATTAAAATGAAGCCGTGACTGTCTTAATATCCAGGTAGAATAAACTAGACGAGCATAGTAGTCTGCCTCAAGCAAACCGTGTCCTCTGCGATAGTGATATGGATATAAGCCCTCACGTTTTAAAATTCGCCAAACTGTCGTTCGTGACACTCCTAGTTGTCTAGCGATTTGACGTACACTGAGAGTTGGATCCCTTGTAACAATAGCTACTGCTTCTTCCTCCAAGTCCGCAAGCAAATTTACTCCTCGGTCGAACAGATAATCACGCAGTCCGGATTCCCGAAATTGTCTGTGTACTTCCGTTCTGTAATGAGGAATGCGCACATCGGTAAACCGATGTCGGTACTCAATAACTGCTTGACGTGCACTGCCGTTACAGTAGTCATACACAAAATACATGTCCGCATACTCTTGAGAAGAAAATCGGTAAGGCATTTTGAATAAAGAAAATGTGTCCACTCACTAATAAGCTGTATGAACTGAAACGTAATGTAATCCTTTATTGAAAAATGCAACGTTAACAGTCATCTGAACATTTGTTTATTGTATGATATTCATGGTTCAGCTCTTACGAAATAAGTAAGAACCTTCTTTATCATAAATCAATTTCCAGTACTCTTTTCTGAAGATCTCCAAGAAATTACTGGATGCACTACGACACGTATTTATTTATTTTATTATGCGACGTTAACAATCACAGGCCTGTTATTGAATCGTATAACTTTTTTTAAATAAAATCAGTTTGTATTGACTATAGGATTACATTTTTTTCATGATCTGACAATCACATTCATAGATCTGTAACTTTGAAACAAATAAAAATAGATATACAAGTTTTGCGTTTTTGTTACTTGAAATGAAGTCTACATTAAACTCTTAAAATTTGGATATAACGATACGGGACACTTATATATATATATATATATATATATATATATATATATATATATATATATATATTAATGAAATTTTGTACACGAACATAAGGAAATGTTTTGAATCTTTGTTGGCTATATTATTATTTCATGCAATTGTAATCGGTGGCTAACCATTTAAAAACTTATGTAAGCCTTAAAAATAATTATTACTTTGCTAATAAATAAAACACACATAAGATGTTTTAGATTTACACTTTATTAATAAAATAACGACAGCTGTTTCGCTAACACAGTAGCTTCTTCAAATTCAACTTAAGACTAAAGATACATACAAGATACAGCGTTAATCAGGTAGTTGACCCAAGTTAAAATTCTAGGAACTATTACATTTATATTTTGCTTTTTAAAAACTATACAATGTGCTACTTGTGTGAGGTTTAAGTATAAAAATATAGTATATGCAACTAAGAAATAATATATCAATGGGTGAACAGATTTAACAGTGGGGATGAATTCAAGTCTAATTTATCGTTTAGTAACATTTCTGAGTTTTTAAGTTTATTAATTTCTAAAGATTCTAAACAGTTTAGTTTTCTACCTTTACTTTCTACATGTATGGTGTCGAATTGTAAATTAAATTCGTGCTCATTCTCTATTAAATGATTAGAGTAGGTAGAGTCAGTTTTCTTATTGATATAAGAATGATAGTGGTCTTGGATTAGTTTTTTAAACGTTCTACCTGTCTGTCCAATATATGTTTTGGTACATGATCCGCATGATAACTTATAGACTCCTGATTTATTGTCTTTGGTAGTTTTTTCTTTATTATTTTTAATATATTTGGCTAGATTATTATTAGTTTTATAAGCAATATTAATGTTTTCTTTTTTAAGGAATTTTGATAATTTAAGTTGCTGTTGACCTATGTAAGTAAATGATTTAAACTGCTTGTCTGGATCCACTTTAATGATCGGGTACACCTCCCTTAATAATTTATTGACTGATTTTTTAACAATTAATTTATCTATTAGATTTGGGTCATATCCGTTGTTGTGAGCGATTTGTTTTATAATATTAAGTTCTTTATTATAGTCTTCATTGGACATCGGGATGTTAATAAGTCTATGTGTCATGCTGTGAAAAGCCGCTACCTTGTGTTGGACCGGGTGGTTAGATTTATTATGTATCGTGGTATCTGTATGAGCCACTTTGTGGTAAATAGAAAAATGGACCCTATTGTTTACACGTTTTAAAGTGAGATCCAGAAAGTTTATACTATTATTAAGCTCCTTATCTATCGTAAACGTGATATTAGGATCAATGGAATTGATAAATTCATAAAGAGTGTTCAACTGCCTATCCGTACCTATATATCCTATCAATATATCATCAACGTATCTGTACCAAAACAAAATGTTCTTCACGTATCTGTCATTATGAAAAATCGTATTTTCCAGGTAATCCATATAAATTTCCGCAAGTAAAGGAGAAAGAGGATTTCCCATGATAAGACCTTCAATAACAAACTCTACCTCTGTAAACAAGGTCTTATCATGGGAAATCCTCTTTCTCCTTTACTTGCGGAAATTTATATGGATTACCTGGAAAATACGATTTTTCATAATGACAGATACGTGAAGAACATTTTGTTTTGGTACAGATACGTTGATGATATATTGATAGGATATATAGGTACGGATAGGCAGTTGAACACTCTTTATGAATTTATCAATTCCATTGATCCTAATATCACGTTTACGATAGATAAGGAGCTTAATAATAGTATAAACTTTCTGGATCTCACTTTAAAACGTGTAAACAATAGGGTCCATTTTTCTATTTACCACAAAGTGGCTCATACAGATACCACGATACATAATAAATCTAACCACCCGGTCCAACACAAGGTAGCGGCTTTTCACAGCTTGACACATAGACTTATTAACATCCCGATGTCCAATGAAGACTATAATAAAGAACTTAATATTATAAAACAAATCGCTCACAACAACGGATATGACCCAAATCTAATAGATAAATTAATTGTTAAAAAATCAGTCAATAAATTATTAAGGGAGGTGTACCCGATCATTAAAGTGGATCCAGACAAGCAGTTTAAATCATTTACTTACATAGGTCAACAGCAACTTAAATTATCAAAATTCCTTAAAAAAGAAAACATTAATATTGCTTATAAAACTAATAATAATCTAGCCAAATATATTAAAAATAATAAAGAAAAAACTACCAAAGACAATAAATCAGGAGTCTATAAGTTATCATGCGGATCATGTACCAAAACATATATTGGACAGACAGGTAGAACGTTTAAAAAACTAATCCAAGACCACTATCATTCTTATATCAATAAGAAAACTGACTCTACCTACTCTAATCATTTAATAGAGAATGAGCACGAATTTAATTTACAATTCGACACCATACATGTAGAAAGTAAAGGTAGAAAACTAAATTGTTTAGAATCTTTAGAAATTAATAAACTTAAAAACTCAGAAATGTTACTAAACGATAAATTAGACTTGAATTCATCCCCACTGTTAAATCTGTTCACCCATTGATATATTATTTCTTAGTTGCATATACTATATTTTTATACTTAAACCTCACACAAGTAGCACATTGTATAGTTTTTAAAAAGCAAAATATAAATGTAATAGTTCCTAGAATTTTAACTTGGGTCAACTACCTGATTAACGCTGTATCTTGTATGTATCTTTAGTCTTAAGTTGAATTTGAAGAAGCTACTGTGTTAGCGAAACAGCTGTCGTTATTTTATTAATAAAGTGTAAATCTAAAACATCTTATGTGTGTTTTATTTATTAGTGATATGGATTTACATCAAGCAAAGGTCGAAACAATTAAAGAATTATTACTTTGTTTAAAATATCAAATATGTCTTGGAAATAAGAATCAAATATCTTTATTTTATGTCAGTTATCAGAGTTTGTTGATTATTCTGCATTGAGAGTAAAAATGAGTTACACAAATTAAGAGAAAATCGTGACATGTTGAGACTATATTTTATACACTGCAGAAATTCTGTGTGAACCAGTGAAGCTTATCGTCAAAAATTCCCGCAAAGGCGGCAGTCGCATTACTCCCATTTTTGCAGATTAGAACGAGATTTGGTTGGAAACGATTCTTTTCAAGAACCACGATACAAATACGTAAACAGGATTAACGAAGAGGATGCTAATCGTATTAGAATAGGTTTATTTACAAAATATGTAGTATGTTTTTCTATGTACGAGTATTTAAAAAAAATTACAGATTATTGTTCATCTGAGAAAATCGACAAATGAAATATCAGTTGAATTGCATTTACCCCAAAGTAAGGTTTGAAAAATGTTAAATCAAAGTGCGCACCATAGAAAATGGACGTGTCTGGGGGGCTGTTACCTGGAGATTTGGAACTGCGATTAGCTTGGCGCAACTGGCTCAGACAACAAATCAATTTAAATGGAAATTTTCTCAATTTCATAATGTAAATAGATGGATGTATATTTACCAATTGCGGAATGTTCAATAAAATAATGAACATTTCTGGGCTGTAGAGAACCTATACTAGAACAGGCAAGTTAGAAACCAAGTGCGTTCTGGTTTAAATGTGCGGGCCGGGATTTTAAACGGTTTAGTAATAGCCCGTTTATTTATGAGAATAATTCGAAATATATTTAAATATTCTGGAAAATTACTTAGCCAATTATTTAGAAAATTTGTCACTCAGACGACTTCGTATTCTCTGGTTCCAAAGAGATGCAGCACCTCCCCACAATCTAAAAGCGCTGAGAGACTTCCTGCAGAGAGAAGATCCAGGAAAGTGCATTGAGAATCGCTGACTTGACCGATCGTTTCTCGATTTCTTTCTATGGGGAACTTTCAAAAAATAAGATTTACGTGGAATCCATACAACATTTAGAAGAATTGCGTGCAAAATTTACGAATGCCTTTGCGATATTAAGACGACGCGACATCAGTGGTGCTATTAATAACATTGATCGACGCATTAGCTTGTGCATTGAACAAGAAGGAGGCAACTTCGGAAAAAGCTACTTTGGAGAAGTGCTTTTGATTTTTCAATTACTTGCATAACAACCAAGTTATTGAAGAAAGAAGAAAATATGAAAATTTGGTTTTCCTAAAAAACGAAAAATGATAATGCAATTTTTTTTGTGCATATTAATCCCCATTCATTTTCGCAAATTTGACCCAATCTAACCTTCTTCATATCTCTTACGGTTTAGAAGATCCTAATGGTGAGCATCGAATCCAAATAACACTGTATACAAGCTGTCCCGAATCGTTATGTTCAAATTTTAGGAGTGTAAAGTAGACTTCATTTCAAGTAACAAAAACGCAAAATTTGTATATCCATTTGTATTTGTTTCAAAGCTACAGATCTATGAATGTGATTGTCAGATCATGAAAAAAAAATGTAATCCTAAAGTCAATACAAACTGATTTTATTTAAAAAAAGTTATACGATTCAATAACAGGTCTGTGATTGTTAACGTCGCATAATAAAATGTTATCCTAAAATAAATAAACAAGATCTACAGAAAAGAGTACTGAAAATTGATTTATGATAATTATGATAAAGAAGGTTCTTACTTATTTCGTAAGTGCTGAACCATTAACATCATACAATAAACAAATGTTCAGATGACTGTTAACGTTGCAGTTTTTAATAAAGGATTACATTTACGTTTCAGTTCATACAACAGCTTATTAGTGAGTGGACACGTTTTCTTTATTCAAAATGCCTTACCGATTTTTTCTCAAGAGTATGCGAATATGCATTTTGTGTATGGCTACTGTAACGGCAGTGCACGTCAAGCAGTTATCGAATACCGACATCGGTTTTCCGATAGGCGCATTCCTCATTACACAACGTTTCTAGAAGTACACAGACAATTTCGAGAATGCGGACAGCGTGATTATCTTGTCGACTGAGGAGTAAATTTGAGAGCAGACTTAGAGGAAGAAGCCTATTGTTACAAGGAATCCAACTCTCAGTGTACGTCGTGAGGGCTTATATCCATATCACTATCGCAGGGGACACGGTTTGCTTGAGGCAGACCACTATGCTCGTCTAGTTTATTCTACCTGGATATTAAGATAGTCACGGCTTTATTTTAATTTCTGCAGAACAGTCCTCTGGACAGATGAATCTACGTTCACGAGAAGTGGTGTTACAAATCTGAGAAACCTGCACAGGTGGTCATCAGAAAATCCCAAAGCTATACGCCCATATAAATTTCAACATGAATTTTCTATTAACGTTTGGGCGGCCCTAATCGATGACTTATTGATTGGTCCTGTCGTTCTTCCTGCGAGGTTAAATGCGTTCAATTACCTTCAATTTCTTATTAACAAACTGCTAGGTCTTTTAGAGGATGTCCCACTGAATGTTCGACGAAACATGTGGTTTCACGTGGATGGGGCACTACCACATTTCGGAATTGCTGTCCGAAATTGGGTTAACGTCAATTATCCAAGATAGATTGGTCGAGGTGGTCCTGTTGCATGCCCACCCAGATCACCCGATCTTAATCCCCTTGATTTTTATTTATGGGGGTACATGAAAATTTAGTCTACGCGCAAGTTTCGAACACAAGAGAAGAGTTGTTGGATCGTATTTACCTGGCTGCCGAGCAAATCCGACAAAACAAGTATGAAATTCGGATAAGTACTTCTTTTGTTGGCTTACGGGCACAAGCCTGCATTCAACAAGGAGGTGGACATTTCGAAAATTTTATTAGATCAACTTTTTTAAATAAAATCAGTTTTTATTGACTTTAGGTTTACATTTTTTTCATGATCTGACAATTGTATTCATAAATCTGTAATTTTGAAACAAATAAAAATGGATATACAAGTTTTGCGTTATTGTTACTTGGAATGAAGTCTACACTCCTAAGATTTGAACATAACGATACGGAACACTTGTATAGTGGTACTACACAACTAGTTACTTCATTGATAACTAAAATAATGTGAAGAACTTACCTGATTAGACTCATATACTTTCATTATACTTTAAATTCAATCAATAACAATTTAGCTATTGTGAGTTAATTACTTTAACAAATATCAGTTCTTCACAAACTATACATTTTGCACTTAAATCGTGAATACATTTCGATGATATATCCAACTTTATTTTTAATATAATTCACGCAAATTATATTAGAACGAAATAGAATGTCTTAATCAATTCACAAAATGAACAGACACATTTTAAGAGAATTCTCCCGTAATACTTATTAGTAATTATTACGCTGGAATGTAAAGAAGTACTGGGCACTGATATTCAAACATATTGTAGAGATCGTGGAAGGGCTAATGTAACTGGACAAATACTGAACTCTACCTTATCTAACATAAGTGCTTTAAATGGTATAGGTACTTTAAAATATCTGATATGTAAACAAACTTTTAAAATCAAAACAAGGAATGTGAAAGAAAGAATTTTATTTAGAAGTAACGAGTTAGTAAACTTAATATCGACGCTTTTATTTTTTATTTCTTTATTTACCTAATCGCCTATGCACAGTCAACAATGCGATAGTAACTTAATCACAGGAAGTTAGATAACTTCTTATTACATCTGAGTAGATACATTCAAATATATTCTTCTGTTGGATGTTTAGATAAGCATAAATTCCTTATCATTTTAAAGGTTTCATTTTCTCTTTTGTAATAGTATCTATGATACATTAGATAGGACCTACAATCAAGTAAGAAGCGGAGAATTGCGTAGAATTTAATGTATTATAAACTTTAATGAATATTGTTTTTCCTTTTATAATTTTAAAATATTTTAAATTTTCTCAGGGTTTTAAATACAGGGTTATGATAAAGTAACGCACAAAATTCATAAAACGTACAATGTTCATTTTTGAAAAAAAAGCAAAAACACGTCAAACAGTTTATTTGATTCCGCGTCTTTTAACATAAGTTAAAAAAAATAAAACGTCAAATTTGTCAAAGTTATGACGTCATCAATATTTTTTTTTAAATATGAAGCTTAGTTTTTTTTACTTTATTTGATAAAGCTTGTTTTTCTGCATTATAAAGAAATAATTGAAGTAGGGGTCACATAAGAAAAAACTGAAAGAATTAATAAAAAACAAAATAAACTAGTTTTTGAATTTATGAAAAGAAACTAAATATTAAAAGAATTAAAACTTAAAGTTACCTAGTAATAAAACAACTGTTTGTCAGTGTCAGTCTTACAATTAGTGTCATACCAATTTTATTATGATGGCTCCTTTAACGGAAAGAGAAAGGATAGAAATTCTAATGATGGTAGCTTACGGCGATAGACTTCGAAGTTATGAAGAAGCATGTACTTTATTTAACGAAACACATTTTGAAAGACCTCCAATTGCTAGAAGCACAGTAAGCAGAATTGTTGCAAAATTTAATGAAACAGGAAGCGTAAGTGATGCTCCAAAATCTGGAAGACCGGGAATAAGCGACGATGCAAAGTTAGATATTTTGCTGTCATTAGAAGACAACCCTCACGCAACTACAGCAGAAATTGCCTTACAACAAGATGTTAGTCAGTCGTTTGTAGTAAAGTTTTTAAAAAAAGAAAAACTGCACCCATACAAAGTTCAACTTGTTCACGAACTCTCAGAAGATGATCCGGACAGACGTTTGGAATTTTGTGAAATCTTCATGAGGCATTGTGACGAAAATCCAAATTTGCTTAATAGTGTAGTATTTTCAGGCGAGGCAACGTTTTATTTAAGTGGTACAGTAAATCGACACAATTGTCGTTACTGGGCTCGGGAAAATCCCAACTGGATTCAGACAAAACACACCCAGCGCCCCCAAAAAATTAATGTATGGGTAGGAATCGTCAGGGGAAAATTTATTGGTCCTTATTTCTTTCGTGGGAATTTAACAGCTGAGCGATATTTGGAACATCTTCGTATGGCAGTGCTTCCGGATCTAATTGCGGCATTTCCGGATCCAAATAATAGGGAAAACTTGGATCCCAGTATTTGGTTCCAACAAGATGGTGCACCACCACATTATGGTCTTAATGTTCGAAGGTTTCTGGATAACCAGTTTGAAGGAAGGTGGATTGAAAAACGTGGACCAATGGAGTGGCCACCTAGGTCACCTGATCTCACCCCCCTTGATTTCTTTCTGTGGGGACATTTAAAAGGTCGGGTCTACGTTAACCGACCAGACAATTTAGAAGACTTAATGGAACGAATTAGACATGAAATGACTCGTATAACTCCGCAGATGATCGAAGACTCTGTAAATCAGGTCTACCATCGTCTTGGCCTATGTCAGATAGTGAACGGGACACAGTTTGAACAATTCCTGTAAGAAATCGTTTTGGTTTAATGGACTGTTTAGTTAATTTAAATGTTATTACTATAATAAAGTTTATTTTGTGTTTTATTAATTCTCTCAGTTTTTTCTTATGTGACCCCTACTTCAATTATTTCTTTATAATGCAGAAAAACAAACTTTATCAAATAAAGTAAAAAAAAAACGAGCTTCATATTTAAAAAAAATATTGATGACGTCATAACGTTGACAAATTTGACGTTTTATTTTTTTGACTTATGTTAAAAGACGCGGAATAAAATAAACTGTTCGACGTGTTTTTGCATTTTTTTCAAAAATGAACATTGTACGTTTTATGAATTTTGTGAGTTACTTTATCATAACCCTGTATATAAATAAAAACGTAGAATTTTTATCTACAATCAACATAAGTCAATATTTGCATATATTTAAATGTAAAGGGTCATTCAAAAAATGCGCCCACATGTTTATTTTTAATAAAACGTAAACAACTTGCAATTTTTCTAGTTGTTTTCTTTATTGAAACTACAAGAGCGATTCGTAAAGTAAATTCCGTTTGGTTATTGACAAAATGCTGTAACACTGTCCTGCAGCTCTCAAACCGTTGGTTTCGAAGCCATTTCTTCATGTTAGGGAAGAGATGATAGTCGATAGGAGGCATATCAGGGCTATAGGCAGGATGGTTAAACACTTTCCACTTAAAACTGTCCAGTGGGCTTACTAAGCGAGCGGTGAAATGCGAGCGGGCGTTGTATGAAGAAAAACGATGCCCGAATTTAATAATTCGTGTCGCTTGTTCTGAATAGCTTTTTTGAGCATTTCATAGTTTTACAGTAGACTTCAGTGTTTATTGAGGTCCCTAGTTTCATAAAGTCTACAGGAAGGACGCCTTTCTTGTCCCAAAAGGCAGTGACCATGACTTTGCTCGCAGAAAAGTTTGACGGCATTCTCGTGGACGAGTTAAAGCGATCTCACTGAATTGACTATCTTCACCTTTAACATTGTAACGTGTCAGAAAAGTTAGTGCCGATCCCATTTTTTTTGGTTTTATCTTCGGTAAGAAGTTATGGCAATGGCACCAAATGTAAACAAAATTTGTGGTTATCTAAATGTTCAGTGGGTACTTCGTCAGTTCGGTGATTGTGAATCGCTGATTTTCACAATTTTTTTCTTCGACATTACTTGCAAGTTCGTTTATCACAATAGTTGGTCTTCTATTCTGTTCTTCATTATGGACAATTGATCGTCCTTCTCGAAAGGTACCTCACCATCTTTTAACCATACTGTCACTCATAACATTTTTACCATAAACAAAACCAAGTTCGCGATCAATCTCAGCAGCCTTCATGTTCTTAGCACACAGAAATTGGGTAACATCATGCAATTCACAGTTGGCGAGATTTTCAATTACAGCAGCCATTTTAAACGACAAAAATGGCACGAAAGAATGTCTGAACTATTTTTTTACTAGCGCTACCAGACTCACACTGAACCAGACTATACTGCAACGTTACGATCGCGCCGATATCTCCACTTTTCTGCCCACTAGGCGGGAGCTTAACTTACTTTACGAATCGCCCTCGTATGATCCATTACGTGGAGCAGAATATTATTCCAATGTCCATCACGAGTGCGTTTATCTTGCTGGAAAATAAAATTTTGGTTTTGAAAACGCTCGTTAACTATTGGTAACATGATTGCAGGCCACACATTTATAGGAAATCGTACACCATTTTGCAAATTTTCGGGAGTATTCTTTGAAGTCGTTGATTTGGAGGTCTATAAACACGTAGGCGGTCGTTGAAAGTGGACTGAAAAGCTTTTTCATCGGAAAATACAACTTTATTCCAGAAATAGAAAAAAAATCCTGCAAAGCATATCCAACTTTGGCGCCTTTATTTGCTTGCCTAAGAAATAAATTCCTTGAAGCGGATCTATTTCTTAGTCCAGTCTCGCTGATATATCGGCGTGCAGTTCTAACCGACCCCGAGAAATTTGAAACCTCTCGGCCTTTAACTGTGGTGGAAAAAAGCTATTCTACAACATGGTTTACTAGAAAAGCATCTTCCTTTGCGGTCAATACTTTCGGACGGCTGCTCGTTCAACAGTATGAGATTGGTCACACTTTTTCAGAGTACACAGTGCCACACTAAGACCAACGGTTTGGCCACTACGGCGACGCCATATTTTGCAAAATTGACATTTTCGATTTCGAAATTTACGGTTTTTCTGACATAACTCAAGAAGTAGGCATCCGAGAGCCTTACGGTTTGTACCAGTCGATTTAGCGTGTCAAACTGCGTCCGGCGGTATAGGATAGGTCGTCTAGAGGCAACTCGTTTCCGAGAATTTTTGAAATACAGCTGTGGATTACGTGTAAATCTCTTGCAACACATCGTAATAACCACCCTTCTTCGAACTTAGAAATAGTTGTTGCCTTTTGTACTTGTACTTCAGTTAAATGTCTAGACATTTTCACATTTAAAACATTTCGACTTTTTACTTTTGACGAGTGACAACTGTATTAAACAATATCATATCAGCAATGTTGATTTAACTTAATATACCCTGTATGGGCTTGGTGATTCTTGTAGGACCAAATGTTGTATCTGCTTTCGGGAGAATCCGGCCGAAAGACCACAATATGTTGGGCTTAAATCCTCGGTGACTGTTTGTTAAATGAATAAATGCACTTTCATCTAAATATATTTATTTATACTATATACATTTATTTAGGATCTACAACGACTTATACTAACATAAAACTGCTGTTGGGATTGGTGTCTTTTAAAACATGATTGTTATGTTGATGTTTAAAGTAAGACTGTGTGTCGTTACTTATTATGATGTTAAATGTGAGACTGTTGTCTTAAGACTGTGTGTCTTATTCTGTTGTTGAGTTCATATTGATCTATTCTGTGCTAATGTAGGTGTAGGTTTTCGCGGTCGTTTTCTAAATGTAGATCTCAGTTTTCGGGTTGGAACCGCGTCGAGTTAGGCGTAATTTCCAACGTTTCGCCAACAGTTACAAGGGACATCTTCAGGGCTGTACGTAGATGTTCATCGATTCGCAGTAGCTTGAAGAATTCTTCAAGCTACTGCGAATCTATGAACATCTACGTAATTGCCAACGTTTCGTCTAATGTTACAAAGGACATCTTCAGGGCTGTACGTAGATGTTCGTCGATTCGCAATAGCTTGAAGAATTGGTAAATTACGCCTAATTCGACGCGGTTCAAACTCGGAAACGGAGATCTACTATTCTGTGCTGTTTTACAAATGGGTAAAAATATACCATTGCCCCTAACTATTACATAATTAACAATGTGCGTATTCGTTGAAGATTATTTTTCTGTTATTAATTTGCTCGTGATGACGTATTTGGGAATGCAAGTACAATGATGTGAGTGCCTCGTGTGTTTTCGGTGTTTACTAAGAAAACGTTACAGTTAGTACACGAGAATACACGAAGCACTCGCATAATTGCACTTGCACTCCCAAATACGTCATCACGAGCCGCGCCTGTATCTACGGGCAACAATATACCGAAGGTTTACGATAGAGTCTTAAAAATCTAATCTTAAAAATCTTAACTAGTAAATACATAATGAAATATCATTACTAATTAAGTATTGGAGTTATAAATCTAAATATGTAATTCCGGTTCATCCCTTGTTAAAGTAATAAAATTTACTATACATATCTAGGAACCGTGACCTTAAGAATGGATATACAGATTAAACCATTTGTTCACTATACCCCAAGGTAAGACAGCGGTCTGATAGCAATAAATAAATTTAGGGTTGCCAATCATTAATAATCCTAGATAATAAAATGAGTGGTCTAAATTATAAAGTAATCAATAAATTTGTAAATGTAAAAGATATCGATTTCTTAGAATTTAAAGAAAGTTTTACTATTTGAATTTGATAATAAAATTATGTTATACAGCGGTTTAAATTCGGAAATGAACGTTAAATATTTATAAAATTGGAAATGTTATGTTTGATTTATATGTACTAGATTTACTTAGATTTAATAATAAAAAATACCAACATATCCATTTATAATAGGACAAAAATGATATTTCCATTATTTTGGTGTGCTGCCAATGTATAGTATGTTAGATTTCTCGATGCATAGCTTGGTACATACATGAAATGCTAGACGACTGTATAGTAAGCAATTTAAAATTATTATTTTTACTTTATTCGTATTCTATTAATTGTTAAATGATAACGCTAGATGCATATATGCATTTTTTATTAACACATATAGTTTCTTTAATCTAATTTTTCAGAAGTTAAACACATCAATTGTAAGTTTACGAGTGTCGGTAACCTTTCTAAATTATGTTAACGCAAACTATGCTTTAAAAAAATTGTGCAATATCCCGTGTTTCCAATATAATTTATTTATGTATGTATATACGTAATATTTTTATTAGGGACAACCGGAACCTATTCGCAGGTTGTGAAATAATTGATTTCACTTAATTTCAGATTGTAGTCTTTTGTAATGAATTAGCCGTGGTAAAAATTGATTCTTTTTTATTATTTAAATACTTCGAGTATTGTGACATTGTTGTGATAAAGTTTATTATACTGTAAAGGTCTGCATGAAAGGGAGATTTAAATTGATACATTATCCACATATTTGTTCTTAGATACTCATTAGTAATTAATTAGAAATAACCATAAAATAGAAATCGATATTTTCCGGAAAGAAATTAATGTCAATAGATTTATCACTGCGGATTCAAATCATAGTTTCCAATATGAGACGGCTTCCTTCAATTTTATTGTCAATCGTTTGCTAAACTTTCCGTTAACAAATATGAAATGCGAAAAAGAACTAGATTTCATTAAAAACATGGCGAGATACAATGGTTTCAATACGGAAATATTAATAAATTATTAGAAGGACTAACTTAAAAAAGACAATCCGCAATTCCACATGTTTGTTACCTCAACAAAAATCATGAGAAAAAGTACTATGTGTGTTTACCATACCATCAAATTACTAAAAATCTGAATAGACTTATTAAAGAACTGGATCTCCAAGTGCGAAATTACAATTAAAGCTCTCCTTGGTAATATCAAAGATAAAGTAGATATAATAATAATAATAATAATATTTATTAATTGTCCAACAGGTCACCCCAATACAGACAACATAAACAAATAATAATTATAATACATATGTGAAAAAGAATTAAAAACAATATAATCAAACTGCCTAAATAGAAAGGAATAGTGAAAGAAAAGAAAAAAAAAATTAATAGAAGAAACAAATTAACGAAACATGTCTGGAGAAAAATTATTTAAGCTGTTGAAGTCCTTGGCAGAATACACCATGGGAGTTCTCAGCAATATATTTGTTCTAGCCGTTGGAAGTAGAAGCACTTCATTCACTCTTGAGTTTGGACGAGGTACTCGAAAATTCACTTCTGCAAGCAAATCAGCTGAATCGATCTTATAAAGAATTACATTTTTGATAAAATTCGAACTAATTAGGTGTCGTCTTGCTTCCAGCGATTCAACTCCATGATGATCCAAGAGTAACCTGTAATCCAAACCATGAGGAAGGTACGCTCCATCAACTTTGTAACTTAAATACTTTAGAAACTTGCGCTGTATGGATTCAACTGCATTAATATAGCAGTCATATATTGAATACCACACGACAACGGCGTATTCTAACTTGCTAACAACTAGCACATAAAAAAGAGACTTGAGTGAAGCTATGTTGTCAAAGTCTTTACACGTACGGATAATGAAACCCAATGATCGATATGCTGACATAGTGACTTGGGAAACATGATCAGCGAAGATCAGCTTTTCATCAAAAATAACTCCAAGATCATTGACATGTGTTTTTCGGTTGATTGCAATATTGTTAATAGAATAATTGGAAAGATATCTATTGGGTTTTCTGGTGAAAGATATGAAACAGCATTTGTCGATGTTTAAATTCAATTTGTTTGAAGAGCACCTATTTGTGACACGATCCAGGTTCTCTTGAAGAAGGGCAGCATCTTGTGCACTACCAATTCGATGAAAAATTTTTAAATCGTCCGCATAAGTCAAAACACGACAATTAATAGAGCTTATTAAATCATTAACAAAGATGTTAAATAACAAGGGCCCAAGATTGACACCCTGGGGCACTCCGGAAGTTGAAAGGTACGTTCTAGATTTGTAGCCATTATAGTATACAAAATTACTTCTATCAGCAAGGTAAGAAGTGAGGAGCATTATTAGTGAGTTGCTGAAGCCGAACAAATTCATTTTACCCAGGAGAGCAGTATGGTCAATGGTATCGAAGGCACGAGAGAAGTCAGTATAAATGACGTTCATCTGCTCTCCCCTGTCAAGTGTTTCACATACAGCCTGAGATAAAAGGGCGAGGTTTGAAGTGGTAGACCTTTTAGACATGTTAGACCTTTTAGATATATTAACCAGAAAGCGGGTGTATATGAAACTAATTGCTGCGATTGCAATTTGAAATATATTAGTCGAACTAATCGCCTAATAATAAGTTAATCCCGTTGTAAAGTACACATATAGCATATTA
The DNA here is from genome assembly GCA_935421215.2 of Melolontha melolontha. NCBI lineage: Eukaryota > Metazoa > Arthropoda > Insecta > Coleoptera > Scarabaeidae > Melolontha > Melolontha melolontha. Next base: position 156,721,513 of record OW285238.1, read on the forward strand.
AATTCAATAGATCGGAAAAAATCGAGAATTGCTCGTCATGTATTAGGAGCCGATTATAATATCATCAAAGATTGTTGAAAACTATGGATCTCACACTGTGATGTTTGAGAGATGGTCGTTGTAGGTCAGTTTACTGTCTAATGGAACACCGAGACCCTTGAAGAGCTTCGTTTGTCTATAACAGTATTATCGACGTAATAAAGAGAGTTTGTATAATTTATTTTCCTTGTGAATGTTACAACACGGCATTTGGAAATAATTAGATTAAATTTGTTCATGCGACACCAACTGTGGACAGTATTCGAGTTCTTTTGCAAAAACTCCACATCAGCTATGTTTGTAATAGTATGATATATATATTGTCATCTGCATAAGCCAACACATTGCAGTCAAGTGATGCTATTAGCTCGTTGATAAATATAACATAAGAGGGCCCAAGTTGGAACCTCGAGAAACTCCAGAAGTCGGGTAAAAAAATCTTGATTTATAGCCATTATAGGTAACATAAATTGCTTTACTTGTCGAATATTTATTTATTTATTTATTTATTTAAACTATACATCCTTATACCGTTAGGTGTCGGATTTTATTACTACATTTCAAGTTACTATTGCATTTATTCTTTCATTCCACAAGTTTTTGTTCTGTGCCAAGTTCCTTGTTTCACACCATTGTATACCACATTCTGCGGCTGCCTGTCGTACTTGTTCTTCCCATTGTATTCTAGGTCTTCCTTTTCTGTTCTTTCCCTGTACTCTGGCTTCATACACCTGTTTTGATGGTCTATTTTCGTGCATCCGGTGCAAGTGTCCTAACCAACCCAGCTGTCTTTCTTCAATAACTCTCTTAGCCGGTTTACAAATCGATTTTTCTAGAAAACGGTGTACCCTACCGCCTTAAAGTAAGAGTACATTTTAGTACTGGAATACCTGAAAATTTAATAATCTAGGGTCACAAATGCTTAAAAGTTAAAGACAAAAAAGTTATGCCTTAAAATAACCGTTGACCTACCCAAAACGGACGCCTATGACCGGCACTAGAAATTCGCAATTGATGGAATCGATTCATCTCTGGAGGATAAATAAGCATACCAGTTTTTGTTTTTCTAAATAGAAGCGTTCTGGAGGAATTTAAAAAAAAATAAATACAAGGCGCCATCTTCAAAGAACTCTAGCTCCCTTAGGAAGCATTTTCGGACTAGGTGAATTTGGGTTTAATTGTCTTAAAATTATCAGAGGAATCTCAGGTCTTCGTTTGTCAGGAGAGTTTCTGGACACCTGTATACGTGATTGTCTATATTTTTGAGTTTGGCCTTGTTTTGAATGAGTTTTGTTTTTTCTTGTGCGCTTTCCATTTCTAATAAACATATTGACCGGCCCAATTTATACGCCGCCTTTATCTTTACATCAATTTGTAAGTTTTCTTTTATAAAGGTTTCCACTCTCTCTTGTACTTTGGTTGGACTGTTTTCGTTCACCTCCATGCCTGATACAACTACGTTATTTCTTTTCTTCTCCTGTTCCAAGTGTTCCGTTCTATTTTCTAATATTCGGATTTCTGCTCTTATCTTTTCATTTGATTTCTTTATCTGGTTGTTTTCCTGTTTCATGTGTTGGTTTTCCTCCTTCATTTCATGGTTCTCCGTCCTCACTTCTTGCAGTAATTTTTTATACTCTCCTTGATCTTCCCTGATTTGTTTTACTTCTATGGTTAAATTCATTAACATTTGCATAATCTTGACAAACTTTTCATCGTTTCCATCTATCATCCTTTCAGAATTTTTGGCTATTTTCTTAGCTTCTTTCATAGTTCCTCCATTTTCATCTTCTTGTCCACCTCGTTTTCTTTTTCCCTCATCCGTAGAGTATTCATCGTTATCTGAGTATCTTTTATGTATGTGTTTAATCTGTGTTCTATGGGTTTTATTACTCTTACCAAAATCCTGAGCATTTCCTCTACTGTATGCTCCTTTCTTTCCCTCGTCTGTATTTGCCTCGTCACTGCTCATCTTTTCCTTCTTATCGCCTCTATTTATTTTTGTTGACGCCCGACTTCTCTTCAGGGTACCGTACTTTATTATTTCTGTTTATCTATCACTGTGATTTGTTTCGCAGCACCGTACTTTTTTCTTAGTTGTTATTGTTGAATTGTTTGTACGTATCTAATGCCCGAGTCGACCTCTCGAAGGCAGTAAACACATGTTATTTATTCTGAATATAATTGTCTTACCTTCTACTTTCCTCTTATATTTCTGTATCACTTCTTCTACTTTTTTCCTTCTTCACACTTGTCTCCTTTCCGCGTATTATTAACTCGGTATCCCCTGATTTTGGGTTAGAATTCCGGAGCTGATATATACACGTCTTCTCACACACACACCTCACATTCATCCCTTGTCGACTTGTCGAATATGACTTCATAAATCTGAGTAAAGAATCGTTAAACTCAAAAGATGACAATTTATGTAAGAGTAAAATATGGTCGATGGTATCAAATGTGCAACTGAAGTCCATATAAATAATATCTAATTGATTAGCATCGTCTAAAGCTTCGGCTATATCTTGGGTTATGCAGCACAAGTTGTTTAGAGTGGACGATTTCTCACAAATCCATGCTGTGAAGTAGAAATAAAGGACATACTTTTGAACAAGTTAATTTTGTAAACAACTGATTCAAAGATGTTCACAAAAACAGAAATAAGAACTATTGGTATATAATTAGAGATTACCGATTTTCCAAGCTTGTGGGAACGAAGATGTTTGAATGGATAAATTGAAGAGTTTGAAGTGTGGATGAACAAAAATATTAGCGCAGTCCTTAACCAAATACGTAGGAATATTATCGTCTCCGGCAGTATGTTTATTCTTTAGTTTCCCAATAGCCTTGATGATATCATGCTGTGTAACACAACAAACGATGATAAGCGGATAATTACTAATAGTATCGTAACTCAAGTGACGTATAATTCGAGCTTTTAAGAAGATAAACTTCTACAAATGTAAATTCGAAGATGTCAACAATGGTTTAATATAATAATGATAATTATAGTAATAAAGTTAATAAATGCATTTTTTTTTAAATTTGTCTGTCTATTGAATAATAAGACGTTAATTCAACCCAATAGGGGTGATAAAATTGGATCAGAATGAGTGAGAATCGATTGGTTTAGCAGATTATTATTCAGTAGTTATAAAATACCCTGTTGATGCAAAATTTAAGTACTAATTGTAGAATATAAATAGAAATACATTTTGTACGATTACAAAAACTTTTTCACTTGGAATTGCATATATCTCCGCTCCTTGTTAAAGTAAATGTTTGCAGTTTTCCTTATGAAAATTAGTATACATTAATTAGAAGCAATGACAAAAGTTGAAATTTGTTACTCATTTGTTAATGATAACGTAATCAAGTTTTAACGAAAGAACGACATGGTTTATTTATATTATTATTATGTTAAAAAGGCATTCTTGTCATAAAGCTATTTTAACGTTTCGATAATTCTTTGTCAGAACGTAGATACGTATTTTTAGAACACGTGGAACATACATATGAATGTATACAAAACGTTCACAATGGATAAACACAAAAGAGATGTTTCATATGGTGGAAGATCTAAAATACAAATTTTCACCATTGTTTTCAGAATATGCAAAGAAAAAGAATAGATATTTTGCGTATAAGTGCGCATAAATTTGTATTTTTGAATATTTTATCATTTCAAATATCCATAAGAATTTATTGCATATTGTATGTTTATAAGGTGTGTATGTATTTATAATTGCAGTAATTGTGTTTCTAGTGTGCATGTTCGACAATATTTTATTAGTATTCAATGTGTACAGTATGTATCTACAATTGATTTAACTCAGGTCTCATTCATGAAGGAAATTATACTTTATCGCATTCTATAAAATACGAATAAGAAAAGACAAAATAATGAAACGTGTCTCAAAATGAAGTAAACTTATTGTATTACCAATGTACATAATTATTTTTCCACACAATCAACATTTAGTGCAACATATTTCTTCAAACGCTGAATTCATTTCTTGATTCCGTCCATGAAAAAACTTTCTTGTTTACTGTTGATTGCACTTGTGAACAGCAGTTCTAATTTCAGAGTCTGATAAAACTGTCGATATTTATGCGGCCCGCCAACGAATTTTAAAAATTGTTTGAAAACCTACAAAAGTAGGTAAAAATCCATTCAAATCAATATTTCTTAACTTTTTATTTTATTCTAACTTTTTTAATTGTTAGTAAGATATGTATTTTTAAGTACCTACTACTTTCTTGTTTAGGTTTACTACGTAGGACAGGTATGCTCCTCGTCGTTCAAATGAAAATCTGGAAGCAATTTTACGTGTGGCGACAAGTAATGTGGAGCCAAACATAAACAAAATTGTTAGGTCAATGCAATGTCATGCATCAAAATAATAAAACATGAAATATTACATTGTAATGATTAAATTACATTACGATTACATAATTACAACAAACATTTTTGAATGTTCTTTTATTTTTATCATTTGTAGTAATTCATGTATGTATGTATAATCTGCACCCATTTACCATACATTGGTGTAGGGTATAATAAAAGTTAATGCGTTTCTCCGTGTGTTTGAATATTTAAAAATAAAAATATTTGTGTTAATAAGTATTCTTTGTAGTGGCCCGTCCTTGGCTTATAATTTTCCCGAGTGGCCCCTGTTCCCTATAAGTCTGTGCATCCCTGCTTTACGGATATGATTCTTTAGTGATTGTAAAATTTCCATATTCTTACTGAGTTAATCGTTGATTCCTTCGGTGGCTATTCGGTATGTATGAATCCCTTTACATCTCAGTTAATGATGAGCATGACTTTCTGCACAGATGGAACTCTTTCGAATTCTCGTAAACGTGGAGAATCGGGGTCATAATGGAGAACCCAAGATTCGTCCCCGGTGGTGATTTTTATGAAAAAATCATCACCTGCACCTCGATACTGGTTAAGAAATTTTTTACAAATGTTTTTTCTTTGTTCTTTCATGACGTTGGTCAACTGTCGCGAAACCTATCTGGCGTAAATTTTTCTGTAACTCAACGTCTGAACAATGTACTGGATTCTTTCTTGACTAATGCTTAAGTAGTAATAAGTAATCCGGTGATTTTGTTGAATTATTCATTTGTCTTTGTTTCTTCTCATGCGTCACTGATTCTGGTCGATCTGACTGCTTTTCTTCAATCACCTTCATTTCGCCTCTATGACAGAGTTTTGCACATCGAACCCACTGGCGAACATTCTTCACATTCAGTCCCGCGCCGTAATTGTGCGCACGCGTGTAACGCACACAGGTCGCTAAATCAAAGGGCGGCGAAAATTATTCGTCATTACTAGAGATACTGGTCATTAATCAATAGGTTAAGATAATACTAACGTGTAATTTAAAAAACGCGCTGGCCTATCGAGAGAAAGAATTCAAGTGGGTGACCGACCGGTTATGTTAACTTTAAACAACCATACCCTCGATAACACACTTCTTCTAATCGTTATAATTTTTGCGTATATAGAATTTAAATAGCATCAAGAATTAAATTTGTTAGTGTTTAGGGACTATTTATCACTTATCGGTGACTGGAAAATTTATGGTTGCGATAAGAAAATATAACACTGTTTGTTTGGTTTACCATAATATATTTTTGCAAGTGTTTGGAATTTTAAGATGCAAGCATGTGTATCAAGCCCTAAACTTGTTAGTGTTGAAAGTGCTATTATGTTACGGTCTGTTTTACTAGCGCATCAATTACTAATTAATTTTCGGTAACCCATAACAATTCATAATAAGTAACAAGATTTTGCCCACATTGAGTTAAATGTGACAGATCCTAGAATGGATACTATGGCTGTTAATGTCTCATTCCTAATTTGGGCCAGTTAAGTAAGCATTGCAATATTTAAATCGAAGGCTTGCCACCTATTGTTATAAACACGTAGTTGCCCGTTAAGCCAGATGGACTTTCTACAATTTTCATTGCCTTCACATTTTCGAAGATCTTTTGTATAATAGTATTTCGGACACACAATTTAGCCATGGTCGAGTCTGGGCAAAACCGTAGGTACCTGACCCATTTATTTATCTATTCAATAGAATATAGCGATGTCAAGTTTATGTAAACTTATCTACCTATCCTGTTTCGACCAATCACAAGAAACAGAGTGGAGTCTAATATCTGCATTTTCTTTACCTTACTAATATTTGAGAAATAAAAGTTTAAGTTTGCTAAGATCTATCAATGAGATCACACGCGCCATTCCGACCAGCTTCAAGCGTTTAAAGTTTTATGATAATATGTTTTGCTTGGGGCTTATGTAACATTGTTTTCTTGTTTTAATAATTAAAGATAGTTGTGCCTACAGCAAGTGTTGTTATTTTGCGAACCATAGAGCGAGCGAAGACCTTCTAATCACAACTTGAATCAACGACGATTCAACAGAATCTAGTCATCGCGGATTTACGACCCGGGATTCGAGGAAGTGTCAAATCCAGCCACATACGCCCTGAAAATATTTACTATTGATTCTATTCACTTTTTTATTTGTTCAAACCAATTATTGAAACATTTACGCCATTCTGAAGTTAGCGCACTCAAAATGTGTGACTTGAATGCTGTGATGACCTCGTCTGGACAGGAAAAACGGTGGTTCGCATATTTTTGAAAACGTAAAAAAATGTTTGGGTCCAAGTCAGGACTGTTTGCTGGATGAGTCATAAATTCGATGCCTTTATTTCGTAAATAATCGATTGTTGCGCGAGCGGTATGGGGAGTAGCATTATCATGATGAAGGATGATTGCATATTTAGGGTTGCAAAACTCGGCAGACAAAACAGCATCGGATAATTGAGGTTTTCGATTTTCTATGCGAATACTCACACTTTCAGTATCTAACACACGTTGAAAATCAGCTACAAAAGTTAAGTCGATTTGGCGGGCCTCTGTTCGGATAGCGCTCCTACACTTCGCCGTAAATCAACATCTAATGGTATTTTCGTACACTGTACCGGTCCACGTTAAAAAACTAGCAATAATTAAAAACACGGTAAACTTAAATACGAAAAAAAAATAGAAAATGTGTAATTATCGACTGTTCTTATGAATCCTCCTAAATTGCCCACTGAACAGTTCTATACATACGAATATTATTGTGAGGTCAATGTAAAAGAAAATAATCAAACTCCCAATAAAGATTTAAGTAAGATAGGTTGTGTTCGGTGATGTTGCCAAATCGCGGGACGGCGATATAGGAACTTATTTTAATATATTTTTTTCATGAAAATGGTTAATTAGACAGCAAATATTTATTAGAATTTCTTTTTATATTCTATTTATTCATTGTATAAAACTCATTCGAAAATATGCATTATTATTAGAGATAAAGCTCCTTAGAAAACGAAACTTTGTATTTTTTTTTAGATGCAACTACTGATTGCTATACGTTTTTATTAAGTTTTTTTTAATTGCTTTTGTGCATTGTATCTAGTTTTTAAAGGATTGCAGTTATTCTCCTTACACATTGTATGATAATGCAACTTATACATTATACTGTATTAGTTTTGTACAGACAACTTTGGGTAGGGGACGGTTGCCAACCTAAAACCAATAATGTATTCAAATCATACACCTACCATAAATTAAAATATCGAAGGCGTCTGTGCTTGTATGTATGTACATATATGCAAATATTAATTTGCATATTTTAAATACTAATGGACATGTTACGCTCTAATATATTTAATTGGTGATTTGTTATTGTCAAATTTAATGTCCATTTGGTTTGCAATGAAGGTTTAACTTCTCATTGTAAGTTCTGCTCCCTTTCAATTAAAAAGTGTTGGTATTGGTAATAGGAATATTAAACTACGGAAGTATATTATAATTTAGAACAAAAAATTTGACACTTAAAAATCGCAAACGGTATCGCACAATGAAACTTAAAGAGGGCGATGTTAATAGTTATTTAATATGTTTGGCGAGAAGAGAAAGTGAGTCAAATCTTCTACCAAAACATCATTCGCTCTAAAAAAGGAGCATTCAGAAAGATAGGAAAATAGAGAAATTTACGTAAGCAAAATCAAGATTTTTTCTAGTTCTGTTAAAGATTAGTGTACTGTCAGTAGTGCCTATTTGCATATTCTACAGTCTTCCAGTGAAGCGGGAAAATTAAAAGTACCCAATTTTTTTCTTGAAATGTTTATAACCAGAATTTGTGTTTACAGATTCGAGTTGAGTAAAGTATGCTATTTTATTACAAATAAAACACATATACATTACACTACCTGTATCTGTACACATGGATATACACCTTGTATTTTCCAACATTTACTTCTGCCAACGACACGTGTTTCTGTCACACAATAGACTTCGTCAGTTTGGCTAGTGAAGAAAAGCTTAATAGAACGCCTCATAGGTATACCAGATAATCTAGTGACATCAGCCAGACAAAAGAGATTATGTCGAAAATAGCGATTACTTTCGTCTAGCTCTGCCGGTACAGAAGGGAAAAAATACGTATATAGGTGTAAGTCCATTAACACTATGCCAGATGGCAGCAAATATATCAAAGGAATTTGTGTACATCCATATGTTAAGCACGCATTACGCATTTGTTACAAATGAAACAGATGCACTCAAACTACTATGGTATATATGCTATTTTACTTTTTAAAAATTTCGCCGCTCGAGTGAGAGCTATTTCTGTGTAAAAATTCTTCTAATCTTGATCGAAAATCACTTGGCGAAACTAGTCAGGTTGAATCCGTAGAATTTCTAGTCTGACATTCATTTTTAATTCCGGTATGCAAACCATACCGGAATTAAAAACGAATGATAACACAGGCCTGCATTTTTCAACTCTTTGAATGTTGATTTAATAATATTAACTGTTTTCTAGTAATTGGGTAGCGCTGATTTCAAATCTGCTTTTATTTTTTTTGTATCACGTAAGGTTATTTTTCAAACCAGTAAAATCAAAAAATATAGAAAAAACACGATTTATTTCATTTATAAGCTAGTTTTATATTATATTAAAAAAATATAAAAATATACACATAGAAACTATTAGAAATAGTTATTTATTCTTTATGCTTCTTAAAAAAACGTTTTCGTTTTTCAGAAAAGCTTCGTTTGGTTGTTTTTCAGTCATATTCAGCTAAAGGAAGATCTGAAGGTAGTTTCTGGGGCCAGCAATTTTTTTTGTTTCAACCTAGACCCCAGTACTTCAGAAAGATCTTTTGAAAGTCCAAAATCTCTTACTAAGGCATTCAGTTCGGCTTGTGAAAATAGCTGAGGTTGGTTTTGACCTGAGGTTGATGGTTCAAAATCACTATCCATCTGTACGGAGCCGGAAGTTGAAGAGGTTTCAATATCTTCTTGTAGTACTTTGGTGGGTATAGGTATAGGTAGGTACATGATCACTGTGAGGAACTGGTCTGATAGCTGATTTAATATTGTTTGGGTAAAAAATATGTTTCAAAGTTTTTCTATTATGCCCCTTAATATCACAAAGGCAAAAGTAGCAATCTTCATGATGATTTTGCGGTTCTCTCCAAACCATCGGTATTCCAAAAGGAAGGCTTTTTCCCTTTGGTCCAATGTCTTAAACCTTCTTCACATACCTTACAAACAACCTGCGGTGCCCAATCTTTATCTTGATCTCCTAATTTGATTTTGAAATAAGCATAATATGCATTTTTCACAAATTCACCAATTGGTGTCTTAAACTTTTTCAAGACGAAATATCCACAAATATAACAGAAATCATCTGGTTTGTCTGTGCAAGACCGGCTAGACATAATTTTAAGCAATGTTTATTTATCAAATACCACGCACAACACTAAAGACAAATTAATTTTACTTGTTTACTGATCGACACTCAGAGCTATAATGAAGTAAATGACATTAAAATATACATTTTGTTTGGAGTGATAAACTTGAAATCCTTCTTCGCAGTACTAATAAAGTGAAAGCATAATAAATAGGATTTAGCAGGTAAAAATTCCCAGAAATCTTGTCCAAAATTAATACATGTAATAAAAGATTTACATCAGGTAATGAGAGCCTATTTAACAAATTTCTTTAAAACCACAACAGAAAATCATTTTTGGGTTAATACCTAGAATTTGAAGTAGTACATTTATTTTAAAATGTATTAAAACGCCTATTATAAGATTTTTTTTATATTTTTTTCTTTTTCTTTTGTGCAAAAAAAAATCTGTGGGTGGTAGAGACCAACTGTATTTTAATTAGTTATTGCTATATAAAAACTGAGCTTAACAAACAAAAATCACGTCATCACAAATTTTATGCAGGCCTGTGTAATGGTTTGCAGTCTATCAATGTACACCCTGCTCTTCAGAAATTCCCAAAGAAAAAGTCGCGTCCGGACAAATCTGGGGATCTGGCAGGCCACAATATATCGCCATATTTGGATATGAGTCCGTCCGAGAAAAGCTCTCTTAAAGCAGCAACAAAAATAACGATATTTGTAAAAAACCTGCAATCCGGCAAACCAGGATTCGAACCTGCGTCCTTTGGTTTCCGGGACCACGCTCTTAACACTTGAGCTATTAAGGGACTGAAGTTCTAATCACGGGAAAAGCATTAAGAATAAATTGCATTAAGGACAAATATTATATTGTGCCGGCGGTTGGCAAATTTGTGCAAATCAATTGCATTTTCGCGAAGTGACACGAATGAAATAAATGCTTTCTACATATACGACTCTAATTAATCGCTTTTTTTTTACATCACTTCGCGAAAATGCAATTGATTTGCACAAATTTGGCAACTGCGGGCACAATATAATAATCTGTTCTTAATGCAACTTAAGGTAGTTCCCGTGATTCGAACTTCAGTCCCTTAATAGCTCAAGGGTTAAGAGCGCGGTCCAGCAAACTAAAGGACGCAGGTTCGAATCCTGCATAAGGGTACATTTTTCTCAGAAAAATATTCGATTAATTAGCGTCGTATATGTAGAAAGCATTTGTTTCAACTTAATTCGGTGTAGGATTTTAAAAGTTCATGCAAATTAATGATATCTTGTAAGGAAATTTTGAAGAAAGTATCAATTTCAGTCCAAATGTAATGTGCAAATTGAAGTATGCTTCAATAACTTCCTGTGAAGTAGAACATCATTTTCTAGTTACAAGTGACGAGTTTTACAATGGACAATCAAAAAGTATTTGATTTACTTACAGTTATTAATCAAGGAATAATTAATTATGATTAGAAAAATTGTAATGTTGTTTAAAATTGAAATATATATTTTGTTAATGGAAAAGTACCATACAAAAGTAGGTAAAAATCCATTCAAAACAATATTTCATAACTTTTTGTTGTATTCTAACTTTTGTAATTGTTAGTAAGATATGTATCTTTAAGTACCTACTACTTTCTTGTTCAGGTTTACTACGTAAGCTCCTCGTCGTTCCAAGCATATTGTTACGAGATTAGAAATCTGTCGAACCAACTAGATTACTCGAAGATTCGCGAAACACGTCGGTATTATCCCCAAACAATGTGGTAGGTTCTCGATGTTAGGTAATTCGTATAAATACAACGCATCGCCCGCTATCGGGGCAGTTAAGTTTTAACTATGGACAAGCGCACGTTATATTGTTTGAATTGTAATCTGTGAAGAATAAATATTTCGTCGTTCGAACTTGGCATCTACCTACGTAACAATATAGTATCAATTTTGATATGGATAAACAAGGCCCCAGTAAAAAATGTATTCGTAAGGTTGAAGATGAAAATCGACAGTTTCAAGATATTTGGACCGAAAAATACTTTTTTATTTCATCGCATAACAAAAGTGTCTGTTTAATATGCAAGAGTAGTGTTTCTATTCCGAAGGAATATAATGTGAAAAGGCATTATGAAACTCAGCATCATATTTTTACCAAATTAGCCGGCGAAAATCGAACGCAAAAAATATCCTCTTTACAAAGGGAACTAATAGGCCAGCAAGATATGTTTACAAAACCAATTCAAGATGCTGAAACAGCTACTGAAGTTAGCTTTGAAATATCTGGAATAATAGCGAAAACTTGTCGGCCTTTTAAAGATGGTGAGTTTGTTAAGCAGTGTTTAGATATCGCCGCAAAAAAAATGTGTCCGAAAGATGCAAAGAGGTTTGAGAAAATTCAACTAAATCGGATGACTGTTCAAAGAAGACTTACCACATTAGCAGCTAATATAGAAGAGTAATTAGCTACGAAATCGAAAAGTATTGAGTATTTTTCTATAGCACTCGACGAACCTACAGATATAAGTTCCACTGCTCAACTCTTAATATTTTTACGAGGTGTAACGCATTTTGAAGTGAGTGAAGAACTGATTGGTATGAGTTCTTTGACAAGTCAAACCAAGGGGAGTGACATGCTCAAAGCTCTTCTGGAAAAATGTTCTATAATGGATTTGGATTTAACGAAATTATCTGGAATTACGACTGTCGGAGCACCTTCAATGGTTGGAAGTAAATCTGGGATAATAACTATGTTAAAAGAGTATTTACAAACTAAAAACATAGATACCAAGGAATTAATGCAGTTTCATTGCATTATACATCAAGAGGCCCTCTGTTCAAAATTATTGGGATTTGAAAATATGATGAAGGTTGTAGCGAATATGGTGGTCTCCTGGTTTACACTAAAGTAAGGTGGCTATGTCGTGGGTTGTCACTAGAGCGGTTTCTTAACTTGATTGAAGAAATCGAAATATTTCTGGTGGAAAAGAAAAAGGACGTCTCCGAGCTCGACAACCCTGATTGGCTGTGTGACTTAGCGTTTCTTCATCACAAATAACTTGAATGTCTTAAATACGCGACTCTCAAGCAAAGATCAATTGATTTCGCAGTTATACTCTCATGTTTCGTCCTTTCAATGCAAATTGAGTCTTTTCAGGACACAAATCAATTGAGTCAATTACAGCCATTTTCCGAACTACAAAAAAAAATATGGAGAAATTCAATAAAACTGACGTCAATTTCGCTTATGTTGAAAAAATTGATATTTTAATACAAGCTTTTCATGATCGTTTTCTAGACTTCAAAAAAGTTAAACCTCTATTACATTTTCATTATGACATTTTCAGCAATCCTTTCAACATTTCACCCGAAAATGCACCGGAGTCAATACAGCTGGACTTGATAGACATGCAAAAAGATGATAATTTACGAAACAAGTTTAATGAAGATAATTTACTCAACTTTTACCGTTGCGTTGACAAAACCGCTTATAAAGAGTTGCGAATAAATGAATTGAAATGCGCAAGCTTATTTGGCGTATATCGACGTATATTGGTGAGCAAACGTTTTCAGTGATGAAACTTAACAAAACAAAAATCGAAACCGTCTGGCAAATGAAAATCTGGAAGCAATTTTACGTGAGGCGACAAGTAATGTGGAGCCAAACATAAACAAAATTGTTAGGTCAATGCAATGTCATGCATCAAAATAATAAAACATGAAATATTACATTGTAATGATTAGATTACATTACGATTACATAATTACAACAAACATTTTTGAATGTTCTTTTATTTTTATCATTTGTAGTAATTCATACTATTTAAAAATAAAAATATTTGTGTTAATAAATATTCTTTGTAGTGGCCCGTCCTTGGCTTATAATTTTGTCGAGTGGCCCCTGTTCCCTATAAGTCTGTGCATTCCTGTATTAGAGGTTGTTATTATTAATATAACAATTATTTTATTACCTACAAAGTTTAGTACAATAATTGCAAATCTTTCAAAGCATAAACGCATGTTTAAGGGCATAATTTAATAGTTTATCTTGCATGCATTTTATTTAACTTTTTAGTGTATATATTCCAAGCTCTAGTTATAAGATATGAAGCATGAAATATAGATTTATGTTCGTTTACTTGTGTTTCAGTTCCGATATATTTTCAATTTGTAAGTCAATGTTATTTTTAATACACCGCATATAAGACAATATTTATCTAAAAAACAAATATTAAATTTACTTATGCTAATAAACGCTTTGTAATTATTGTTCTTTTGATAACACACCTTAAATTCGAGATTAATCACAATCACATTGGAACTATAGGATTTGTTAATATATGCACCCACATTTGTTCCTTTTTATTGATGCGATTTCACTTATTCTTATTACTATTACTATTACAATTGGAAAACATTTCCGTCACTTAATGTGCTATTTATGTAACCCGTGTAGAAACAATTTTATTGAAATAAATAGAAAAAAATTTTTAAAAAACATATTCACGATAAATTTCAGTATTCACTTTGCTTGGCCCAATATTAACTTGTGGAAAAATTGTGTTGTTTACTTAAATGAAACGGCGCGGCAACTCATCTGAAAATAATGTTTTCAACAAAGGTTCTGAAATTTTTTGCCTACTCAGAACATAACATCATGAAGTCATTTTTGATGTTTCGACAACTTGTAACTATTGCAACCTTTATTTTTTAGAGTTTTTATTACAAAATAATGGAATAGCCCTAAATCTTTAGCAACCGCGAAGATAAAGATACTTCGTGGAATATTTTACGATCGTTTTCGTTCCATATTTTTATTAATTTAAAAAAAATCCGAAGAATTTTGGTGATCTTAAACATCTTCTCTTATCGTTTGATCGAAGCAAACATCAAATTACTAGAAAAAGGTAAAGGTTGAATATGATGCCCGTTTTGCTGCGTGTGAAAGGAATAGCGGGATCAAATATAGGAATGGTGTTTCATGCATAGGTAGGTACTTTATAGACTTTATAGACTGAGTACGCCCGGGAATTATATACCAAAATGTCCAGATTTAAGCAATAAAACCGATCGATTTCTTCTAAGTGTGTCTGATAGTAAATATGCTATTATTTGCATTACGGAAAAATGGCTTTCCTTTGAGTAATGAGATATTTCCAGCTAATTATGTGGTCCTGAGAAGCGACGGACACTTTAAGTTCGTGGATCGTGCACGTGTTGGCTTGTAAAGACGTTTTTTGTTTGTAGTGTATTAATTATCATAACATTTTCTGCTAATTATCTCTTATAGATATCACCGGTTGTAAGATCATCTTAACCTTAACGAAATTTAACATATTTTTGTAACTTATTTTCCACCTGATATAATGTTGCAATATGTTGAAGAATTGTTTAGCATGTTCGAATCATTCTTATCTAGCCTTGATGGCAGCATACTTATTGTTGAAGATTTTAATATCCCACACTTTTATTAATGACGAAAAGAACAATGTAATTAATGAGTTTATAGTTTCCTAATTTTGAGCAGTTTAAAAATATATTCAATTCCGGTAGACGCCCGGTTGATTTGGCTATTTCTAACTAAAGCAATTTCAATGTTTGTCAGAATGGATCTCCTGACTTGGTTGAGGATCGATGTAATCCGGCTGTTAGGCAACAATAAGTTTGTAACTATATTTTCTTTTTCTTTTTCATGGTTAACACTACATTATTTTTTATTGTTTGTGTTATTGGAATTATTGTTGTGCATATTTTTTATTTTATTTGTTTTTTGCTTGTCATAAAGTGTTATCTGTCGGACAATATACGTATTGACTGTTTTTCACTGAATTTGCGAAAATATGAATACAAACTGGATAAACTTTATTAAATTGCATTATAATAATATAGCTTATATGATACGCAATGAAATATTAAAAATATATTGGCAAACATATAGCATATCCCAGCAAGTAAAGTGTAAACTAATAAAATGATGTTGAGACTATTGACGGATAAAAAAACATGTTTTACATTTTCATCTATTAACATCATTTATTATTGTATTTGTTGACAGTTTACTTATTATTATAGGTATGGTGTCGTAAAACCTTTCCTCACATTAGTTCAATTTGTAAGTATATTTTTATTGCATAGATATTATATAATATGTTGCACTACAACTAAATTGCTGTTAGTTTACCCTTATGAAGCACACCAATTGTGTGGCGAAATATTGGCTAAAAATGGACAATTAAAAGAGTATTTCCAAATTTCTAACCGAGACTTGATCTTATCAAATCAAATTGTATTTTAAATCCCAATTGTATATCGTATTTGTCTATGTTACAGTTTTGTATTTATTGGAAGGATTCATTTTGAAGTGAATTACGCATTATTATTAATTAAACGGTTGTGCGATTGTTAATGAAAAAGTTTTGGTGTAACTTTTATCAAATTTTGGTAGACATCTTTAGATTATGCATCAAAATGAAAATATATTAAGGAAATTGTGTTGTATTTATATTAAAACGAAAAAAAGTGAAGTAATAAAGTTAAACACTGCATTTTAATTTTTTTTAGGCGATACTCGTCCATTAATAACGATGATAGTTTTGACCTTGAATTAATTAAGAACCGGAAACTTGAATCATCTCTTGAGTGTAACTAACATAAGAATTTTGGTAATCAATTTTGGCTTTACAAAGTTGATAACTTTTTTTCGCCATACTACTTCCGTTCACAAACTGAGTTTGGTTATTTTGTGGCTTTGTTGACGCAGTATTATCTCTATTAACTCTGCATTTTTAGAGTCATTGTCATTATATAAATACATCTTACATAATGATAATGTAGAAGATTGTCGTGTTCGTTTTTTAAATTTTTTTTTAAAGTCGACGTTTAACATGTGGTTGAATATAGGCGCGCATGTGTCAACTAGTGGAATATTAAATTCATCGCCCTAGGCACAATTACTTAATCAGCGAAAAGTGGCTGTAACATGAAAGAGGCCCAATATGTGAATATTTAAATAAAATTCTAACATAGTGTTTAGATTTTTAAATACATGGACGAATGAAATAAATAAAGCTTACCTAAACTTTATGTAAATCCAAATATGTCAGGAAGATGTGGTAAGGTCACTTTTAACAACGCAAAAATGGAAATAACACTGAACTAATGACGTGTGTCGTATATAAAACTGACACCGAACAAGCCATAAATTGTTGTTACCAGCAAAAATATGATTACATGATCTCTTATAATAAATAAATTAATAATAAAATAATATTTTTAAACTAATTATCGGGTAAGGCTTCTGCTTTCAGCATAGCTGTATAGTGAATGAGGATTTTACCATTCTCATTTCATTGAATGCTGGTGGGAGTAGGTACATAATAACAACACGAATAAAAAACAGGAAATAAATGACCAGTTAAATGAATTTATACTGCCCTTTTGAGATGCACAATGACGGTTTTAATGTATCTGTGTTTACAGTAATAGTTAACGTCATATTTAAATTACTACCATCTATATATGCTTGAACATTTTAGAGTTTTAGCATTTCGATTTTTGGATATTAATTTTAATATTATTATTATTGTTATTACTATTATAATATCTATAGGGATTTCTGATGAATTTTTACACATTATACCTTATTATCAGTTTTGTTATAATTATAAATATCTGTGCTAATATGTTTTTTGGCGGAAAGAATAAGTTTATTTTAGCAATTTATAAGAGCGAATAAAATTTTATATAATATTTTTCAAATTCCGGTGAGCTAACAAAAACATATTAGAAGCAATATGAAAAGTTATAACATAATATACACAGGAGTTACACAATCTGAACTATTTCTTAATGTAGTCGCCACCGATATAAAGGAATTAAGGCACCTAGGAATCGGTTTCTATATAGCCTCCTTATAATAATAATAATAATAATATAACAAGTGTTCATTTGAAAAGTCAATCTAGGTTACTTTGAAATTTTGATAGAATAAGACGCAAATATATTAGTATGTGTTTGTTGTTCCGTAAACGTCAAATGACATTATCAAATGACATTTGATAATGTCAATCACAAATATCGGTTAGTGCATAAAATAATCGTGCGTGGATTCTGGTTTAAATAAATTGCTTCTCAATTTTAAAATGGCTTTCACTTTAGAACATAAATTTTTTAAGTCCAGGCTTATTTTCGAAGTGGTAATAAAATTGATGGTTTATGGGTTTATTCAGTTCAAGATTGCATGGTAGAATTTCAAGTTGAGTTTCCACATTTTGTAATAGATTATATACAATTTAAGAATACTTTGGATAGAACTTTAAAACTTTTTTCTGAAACTGGTAGTCTCTTAAGAAAATCAGGCAGCGGAGCAGTTAAGAAACGTACACCTCAAGTTGTCAATCGTGTTGAAGAAATAATGGAAAATGAACCACAAACATCTGTTCGGCATTTGAGTCAACAAATAAACCTTTCTGTTGGTACAACTCACAAGTTATTAAAAAAAAGATATGCAACTTTATCCATACCGTGTCACAGCAGTACACGAATTGTTAGAAATTGATTACCCACGTAGACTACAGTTTTGTAATTGGTTTATAAATATGAACAATAATAGAGAACTTTCGCAAAGAGTCATCTTTACTGATGAAGCATGGTTTTATAAAACGGGATACCTAAATTCACAAAATACAAGAATTTGGAGTAGTGAAAATCCAAATGTAATTAATGAAGAATCGCTACATCCAGAGAAAATTGGTGTTTGGGCAGCGATAAGCCAAAGGCGAATCATTGGACCAATATTTTTTCAGGGAACGTTAACTACTCAAAGGTACCGTTAGGAACCAGGTAATGGTACCAAACTTGAACGTATGGGTATCAGAGGCCTATCATTGGACCTAGTCAAGTCGTATCTGTCAGATCGAAAACAACGTGTGGTTGATGAGGGATTTGGGGCTGCAATGTATTCTGACTGAGGCACTCTTAAAAGGGGTGTGCCTCAGGGTTCGGTGCCGGGCCCCTTGCTTTTCCTTCTTTATACCAACGAAATACCGGCAATTACTAACCACCTAACAACTCTGTATGCGGATGACGCTGCTGTGGTTGTGAGATCTCGTGGAAATCTCGAGGAAATAATAAGAACTACGACAGAATTTCAAGAATGATTTTCTAAAAACGACCTCAAATTTAACGTAAATAAGACCGAGGTTATCCAATTTAACTATTACAAAGAAGTAAAACATCCCATGAACTATAAAGAAAAGAACTTACCTTTTGTGATAGCACTAAATTTCTGGGAGTATATGTTGATAGCCAACTAAATTGGAAGGCACATATCGAATACTTAGCTTCGAGTACGTCTGGATTTGCATATGCATTGCGTACTATAGCTTCCTCTGTAGATAGAGCCACTGCACTGGATGCTTACTATGCCTATGTTCAATCGCGTTTGCGATATAGCATAATCTTTTGGGGTACGTTTGTGGACGTCTCGAGAATTTTCATTCTGCAAAAGATGTGCATTAGGACTGTTTTTGGACTAAGACGAAGAGACACATGTACACCGGTATTTATAAAGAACAACATACTTACCTTGCCATGTCTTTATATCCTTGAGTGCGCGTTATTCGTAAAAGCAAACTATGACTTATTTGGAAGCAAAGAACTCACTCATCAGTATGACACAAGAGATGTTAGAAACGCGTATACCGTGTGTCCCAATTTCGATGCTCACCATTGGTATCTCGGTTATTAGAAGATATAGAACAACGGTTAAATGGGGAATGTTTTGCAGAATTCAATACTCGCGGCAAATCTCATTTCAAATTTGACCTAACTTTTTAAATTTTTAAAATATTTTGAAAAATCAAAAATTTGCCGATTTCGTTATTCCTCAATAACTCGATAACGCTTAGTCTGACCTCTTTTAAAGTTTTACATTGTTCAGACACTTTTTTAAAACAAATTATTTGATACAAACAGAAACCCCCGATTGTCATTTGTTTTTAAGTTATTACCACTATCTTTTGTTTTTCATATGGCGGCCATATTGGATTTTGGGTTTGTTAGGTAGTCCTCAAAATGTGCTTTTCAACGATGTATAACATGCCTGAAAAATTTTTATTTATAAGGAAAATATTAATAAAAACGTAAATTAATCTTTAATATGAAATTAGTAGGCTGAAAAATTAAACACCAATGTCAAATGAAAGTAAAAAGATAGTCTAAGTAATACTGTAAACAAACGAAACGATAAAAAAATTACAGAAATAAAAAGTAAAGATACAGAACTTAAACCACTTAGACCATTCTGTTCCACACAATTTTGACACCTTGTTCGAGTAGAGTTACAAACTATACGTAGCGTGTTTCCGTTTACTGATCGTAGCACATCTAGTACTCTTTGTTCTAAAATTTCCCGAGTTTCTGGCGATTCAAAATCAAATACTTCGTTTTTAGTGGTACCCCATAAATAAAAATCAAGCGGGGTAAGGTCGGGTGATCTCGCAGGCTATTGCACGGGTCCATTATTTGAAATCACTCTCTCATTAAAGTTTTCTCTCAAAAAATGTTGCACGTTACGAGTGTTATGGGCCGGGCAACCATCTTGCTGGAACCAGATGTTTTGCATGTTCTCGGGATTAATAATTTGCCTCAAAGCAGGCATTATCTCGTTTGTTAGTAGCTCCAAATATCTGTTACCAGTTAAATTGTAATCAAAGATGAAAGGACCTATTAACGGATTATCTAAAACGAATAAAAGAGTTTAAAAAACAAAAAAAATGTAAACAAAATGTCATGCCATTTTCAGTAGACCAATGATGATAGTTATTCCTATTGAACACTCCACAATTGGTAAATCGTGTTTCATCTGTCCATAGTATTTTCCTAGGAAAATTAGCGTCATATTCACATTTTTGAAGGTACCATCTGCTAAACTGTAATCGTCGGAGATTGTCATTATCACTTAAACCTTGTACAATTGTTGGTTTGTAAGGGTGATACTTGTTTTTCGTCAAGGTTCTGTGAACAGTAGATTTTGAAATCCCTGTTTCTCGTGTCACACGACGAACTGATGTGCTGGGATTATTCCTAACGTTCTGCAAAATATTATTTAGACGTGTATCAGCATCATTAACTTCATAGTTAGCTCGTTTTTGTTCGAAGCTTCCAAAGTTTTTAAATTTTCTAACTAGTCTTCTAAAAATTGTCCTGTGTGGCTGTTGTCTTTCTGGAAAACGCTCTGCATAACTCGTGCACGCATTTTTAGTGTTTCTATTTGCTTTGAAATACACTTCCAACATATCAACTTTTTCTTCGTTTGAATATGTATGTGCCATTATCAATACTTATAAATCTTAATACTTGACAATAATTACTTATCACTAACTACAAGTAGTTTTAATTAACTTATCTCTGCAGCACTAATTGTACTTTGACAGGTTATCGTTTTGTTTCATTGTCCGAATACATTTGTCATTGACGTTTGACGGAACATAATGTCTTTGCTATTGATACAAGCTCAGAGGTTAGAATTATCTGACATTTGATGTAAAACCAAATACAAATCTCCCCACTACTTTTAATCCTGCGCGAACTTACCCCTCCTCGCGCCAACTTAATTGGCGTTTGCTATACTTAGAATATCTTTTCACTTTCATTTGACATTGGTGTTTAATTTTTCAGCCTACTAATTTCATATTAAAGATTAATTTACGTTTTTATTAATATTTTCCTTATAAATACAAATTTTTCAGGCATGTTGTACATCGTTGAAAAGTACATTGAGGACTACCTAACAAACCTAAAATCCAATATGGCCGCCATATGGAAAACAAAAGATAGTGGTAATAACTTAAAAACAAATGACAATCGGGGGTTTCTGTTTGAATCAAATAATTTGTTTTAAAAAAGTGTCTGAACAATGTAAAACTTTAAAAGAGGTCAGACTAACCGTTATCGAGTTATTGAGGAATAACGAAATCGGCAAATTTTTGATTTTTCAAAATATTTTAAAAATTTAAAAAGTTAGATCAAATTTGAAATGAGATTTGCCGCGAGTATTGAATTCTGCAAAACATTCCCCATTTAACCGTTGTTCTATATCTTCTAATAACCGAGATACCAATGGTGAGCATCGAAATTGGGACACACGGTATAGTGCCTCCCCAAATTAGCAAATTTCTAATAAGTAAGAGTGTAGTAACACAAGCGACTCGAATATATAATAATTTGCCAATTGCTTTAAAAATTGAAAAAAATACAAAATTTAAACAAGTTTTGTGCCGCCTGCTAACATCAGAAGCATTTTACAGTGTACAAGACTTTCTGGAACATGCATGTTGATCATAGTGCGATGACTTGCATTGTAATTAATGTAGACTTTTGTTTTATATGTCAACAATTATTAATGTTAATGTGAATGTTAGTTTACTATTTTTTGTTTCTTGACATTTTCCATACATGTATGATGTAATACGGAATAAAGTTTATTATTATTATTATTATTATTTTAAAAAAGAGGTAATTACATAGGTTGGTGAACCTATTTATAAACAATAAAAAATATGAATTTAATTAAAGGAATATCGTAATCCGAAATCATTGATAATACGAAGATGGAGCTCTGAACAGAAATGGAACGATTAATCTGGAAAAATTCTCGAAGAAAAAGGCAAAGATGTGAACAGAGTTGAGAAAGTTACAGTTAAGAAGAAATGAGTATCTCATTCCAGATTATAGTAGAGGTCTCAGAAATAAAATTTTTTAAATTCGTTTCACTTTTTCTGTTCTTGAACATTATTATCTGAAAGAGAAGGCTTACATTAGTATTACGTACATTAAAATTGTGTAAAAACATTGTTGTTTATTTAATATTACCTTTGGTTTGCAGTAAATTTGTTCGTTATATGTTGCGTTGCATATTACTCTTATAATTTTGTAGTCCGGATATTATGAATACATTAAAATTAAAGAACTATAAATAAAAATTACAATCTTTTATTATTAATCTTTAGTAGTAAGTATTCCAAATTAAATTTTTAAGATAATTCTTAAATATATGTATTAACCTCACTTTTTTTAGTCCTATTGTCACTAAAAAAATCCATAATAAAATAAGAAGAAGTTTAAATTCATTATTGAAACCTATTCTCACATATTTTAACATTTTATATAAAAATATTTATTCACGGATAGTTTTTAGTAAATTCTAAAATACGTATTTTATTATTTACTCTTCTAAATATTTTCTGTAATTTGTAACACTTCGCGAATGCAGGCTACTTTGATTACACTTCCTTTCTCCTTGGTACTCCTTTTCCCGCGCGCATATGTAACACTTTATACTGTGGTGGGTGTAAAAAATGCTCTTCTAAATTACACTACATTAAGGCAAAAATGAAATTTTGAATGTATATTTAAAACAAAACAGTATCGGAATTTTTCAAACATTGTCTACAGATTTTGACAACTATCTAGTTAGTATTGTTTTTATTTTGCGATCTCAGTCCCGAACATGCCCCGAAAGCAAATTGCCGGTGCATGTTAATGTTTGATCAAATTGAGATCGCCTTCATTTCTACAAGTTTACAGATAATGCGGTCTTTCCATAACTTGGTTAGTTTAAAATTCTCTCCGTTTGCGAAAGTTTCTTTCGATGACTTGATTAGTTTCGAGTTGCCCTCGTATTCGAAAGATTCTTAATTAAGTATGTCGCTAAAAGACAAAATAAATATAATCGCGGAAAGTGAAAAGTATGCGTTAAGTTCGCGAAAGTTGGCCGAAACATATGAAGTTGGAAAAACACAAATTAACGATATTATGAAAACTAAAGATGAATTAAAAAAGATGGCTGAGGAAGGTGTTGTTAACTGGGAGCAAAAAGTCGACAGGATTGCCAGTGGATCAAGTCGTATACAATTGGTTTTGCAAAGTTTTGTAACGTGTTATCTGTAAGTACCTGACGAAGCCACTGTGTTGACGAAACAATTGTCGTCGTTTTACGATTATGTATTAAAAAAGTGAAGATTTTAACCATTAGTTTTATTTCTATCACAAAACATACGCTTATTTTCCTTAGACCTATACCGCGCAATAGCGGAATATCTCGTTCTTCATTTTGTGAAGTTCTTTTCTGTTTATGTGGTAGCGGATATAAGCGATAATAGCTTTCAAAGTTATTAATAATGTGGAGCAATCTCATATGCTAGGCTTTTTTTGAAATTCTGTTTGAAGTGAACCTATAATTTGTCTGATTGACTGACCAAAATGACGACATTTAATAACAAATAGTTTTTCTTGAACCAAAAAAAATTGCATAGCTAGAGTGAAATCTGTATTAACCGAACTTATAATTAATATGCTGAAAAGAGAAACAAGCAATCGTTAACAAAAGAAAATATTAGATAAATGCAAACAATAAATTACGATAAATGCATTTTACTTGAAAATCAATACGTATCTAACGCTGGTCATATTGTCCACATATGTTTAGCACAATAATCGTCCTCTCTTTTCGAATATTACCGACTACTACAGGTGACTATAGAACGATCGTTTTTTATGGTATATCTATGTGTTTGTGTGGGTTGGTGGGGGTTATATTGAATATTTTATCATGTCTACTATATCCGAATTTAAGTATTCTATTTGAGTATTTCTTAGATTTTGTTTCTCGTTGTTTTATTTTTTGTTTATTTATGTATTTGAAAATATGTGATAGATACCATCTTTACCGAAATTAATAAATACTTCAGCTTCATTGATCATTTAATACCGTAAAATGGGGTGACTAGGAACAGTTTTTAACTTTGGTCTCACATATAGGGGTGAATAGGGACACCAGTTAAAAATTCACGTCCGTTCGTATTTAGACATATAGTAGGCCAATAGGAACTAATAAAATATGTGAAGGATGATTAGGTACCCAACTATTCAATGAAAAGAAATTTAGGTTTTACAAAAAACTTTATTTAAGCTTAATAGATCAAATTACTTAAATCGTTTTTAAAGCTGACCATGTTCTTAAAACGAGCTCATTTGTTTTGATTGAGTGAGAGTTTTAATTTTTTTTTAAATGTATTTAGCAGGAATAAATACCTCTTCTTCTGTTTGGAAAAAATTCCAAGCGAGAGGAGCCTTTTTATAAAAAACTCCAACATGCCCATCACCTTGAAGAAATAGGATTTTACTAACGTATAGCCTGTGTGCGTGGTTATGCCATGCACTTTAACGACTAGAAAGTCTCCTGGATTGTACGAATTCTCAGAATTTCCAGGTCTCTTTAGATCTTTAGGCCTCGTTTCAACTTCAGGCTCTTCCTCACATGATAACATGTACCTACTCATTATGACTATCTTGAATGGAATACTCTGAATCATCCGACGAAGATAAATCTTGTATCAACGTTACCCTCTTTTTTCAGGGCGACTGTGAGCTGGTTTAAATGCTGGATCTCCAGTATTTGCACTACACATTACACGTAGCAATTCCTGATAATCCTAGTTTGTTGCCAACTACTACTGATTCCTCTAAATCTTTTACTTCCACACTTTTTCCTGGTGTAATACTTATCTTTGTTCGTTTTTTCTTTTGCTTGATACGGTCGTATTATCGTAAGGTTGCTAATAACTCTTTAAAAGTGTTGTGGATAGCTTCTACCCGTGCAGATGTTACACTTTCATTCCTGCTGTTATTGGTACTACCGTTAGAATCAGTTTTCGGCAATATATTAAGAACCTTGTTGCGATCTAACGGCACAATTCCAAACTTTGTGAAACCAGATACAACGTTGTCATCTTTAAGAGAATCGCACAATTGTATCGTTAGATCAGGACAATCTTTGGGTACAGAAGCCGCAGCTCTTCCTGATCCATTCTTCCACTCTTCCAATATATTATGCCAAGCTATTTTCATGGGCCTGAAGAATGCCAGGTCAAGTGGTTGGGTAAGGTGGGTCGAGTTACTAGGAAGAAATATGAATTTTTTTCATTACATAGTTTGATCAAATCCAGTTATAGGTGAGACGCTAAGTTGTTCCCTATCAGGTATTTTGTCCCTTCGATTTCCTTAAAAAAAGGTATATCTATTGACTCTACCCAATACGAAAAACAGAAGGTGTCACCTAGACTTGGTTCTATTATACCTAGAGCTCTTTGGACCCCTTTCCCTCCAGCTATCATACAAATGTTGGGCTTTCAAAACTACGTAAAATGGCAATATTTTGTGGACGCCTTCGAGGAGTTCAGGATCCTTTCTGAATATTTACAGCAACGTCTAAAAATTAGTTTCTTTTTTCCTGGATCGTCACAAAGATTAGTTTCATCATAGTCCTTCAGTTGTACTTCGAGTTCGTCGAAATATGCATTTATTATATCGGGAGAGACAGCGGCTCGCGATCTTTTGATATTCTGGCACATTCTTTGTGACGTCCTAAGAAGGAATACACCCAATCACGGCCAGGTGTGTTGTCCTTGAACTTCGGTATACGTCCTTGTCGTTCGAGAAAATATTTTACTAATAATCTTAGATTCTTTCATTGTTTCGACCTTTGCTTGATGTAAATCCATATCGCAAATAAATAAAACACACTTAAGATGTTTTAGATTTACACTTTATTAATAAAATAATGACAGCTGTTTCGCTAACACAGTAGCTTCTTCAAATTCAACTTAAGACTAAAGATACATACAAGATACAGCGTTAATCAGGTAGTTGACCCAAGTTAAAATTCTAGGAACTATTACATTTATATTTTGCTTTTTGAAACTTATACCATGTCCTACTTGTGTGAGGTTTAAGTTTAATAATATAACCTAAGCAACTAAGAAACGATAATTCAATGGGTGAACAGATTTAACAGTGGGGATGAATTTAAGCCTAATTTATCGTTTAGTAACATTTCTGAGTTTTTGAGTTTATTAATTTCTAAAGACTCTAAACAATTTAGTTTTCTACCTTTATTTTCTACATGTATGATATCGAATTGTAAATTAAATTCGTGTTCATTCTCTATTAAATGATTAGAGTAGGTTGAGTCAGTTTTCTTATTGATATAAGAATGATAGTGGTCTTGGATTCGTTTTTTAAACGTTCTACCTGTCTGTCCGATATATGTTTTGGTACATGATCCGCATGACAACTTATAGACTCCTGATTTATTGTCTTTGGTAGTTTTTTCTTTATTATTTTTAATATATTTGGCTAGATTATTATTAGTTTTATAAGCAATATTAATGTTTTCTTTTTTAAGGAATTTTGATAATTTAAGTTGCTGTTGACCTATGTATGTAAATGATTTAAACTGCTTGTCTGGCTCCACTTTAATGATCGGGTACACCTCCCTTAATAATTTATTGACAGATTTTTTATAAATTAGTTTATCTATTAGATTTGGGTCATATCCGTCATCCGTCATATCGCTCACAACAACGGATATGACCAAAATCTAATAGATAAATTAATTTAAAAAAAATCTGTCAATAAATTATTAAGGGAGGTGTACCCGATCATTAAAGTGAAGCCAGACAAGCAGTTTAAATCATTTACTTACATAGGTCAACAGCAACTTAAATTATAAAATTCCTTAAAAAAGAAAACATTAATATTGCTTATAAAACTAATAATAATCTAGCCAAATATATTAAAAATAATAAAGAAAAAACTACCAAAGACAATAAATCAGGAGTCTATAAGTTATCATGCGGATCATGTACCAAAACATATATCGGACAGACAGGTAGAACGTTTAAAAAACGAATCCAAGACCACTATCATTCTTATATCAATAAGAAAACTGACTCAACCTACTCTAATTATTTAATAGAGAATGAACACGAATTTAATTTACAATTCGATATCATACATGTAGAAAATAAAGGTAGAAAACTAAATTGTTTAGAGTCTTTAGAAATTAATAAACTCAAACACTCAGAAATGTTACTAAACGATAAATTAGGCTTAAATTCATCCCCACTGTTAAATCTGTTCACCCATTGAAATATCGTTTCTTAGTTGCTTAGGTTATATTATTAAACATAAACCTCACACAAGTAGGACATGGTATAGTTTTCAAAAAACAAAATATAAATGTAATAGTTCCTAGAATTTTAACTTGGGTCAACTACCTGATTAACGCTGTATCTTGTATGTATCTTTAGTCTTAAGTTGAATTTGAAGAAGCTACTGTGTTAGCGAAACAGCTGTCATTATTTTATTAATAAAGTGTAAATCTAAAACATCTTAAGTGTGTTTTATTTATTTGTAATAATCTTAGAGTCAAATAGTCAAGTGAGTGTCTCCAATCACTACAAATTTTGAGCCGATCAGCTAAAACCGTTTCTTCGTCTTCACTAAGTGACGTTTGACCGCCTTTCTTCTTGACTTGATGATTTTTGGAATGCCTGTGAAAAACAGTAGTAGGTATACCGAACTTTTCCTAACATTTTTTATAGCTAAGGCGATGTCGAAACTCCTCTATAGCCCTTTTCAAAATATCTGACGAGTGCACTTTTCTGATACATGAAAGCAATGTAAAAACTACATTTCTCATCTTGTTATCAGGTTAGGCAACTTACTGAATGTATAGATCTGACAAATGACGAGTATTACAATTTAGAACGCAGTTTTTGTTTTCCCGTCAAGTTTCGTACCTATTCATCCTATAGTTCCTATTCGCTCCATTTTACGTAATTGTTAAACTTTCTATAGCAATAAGCTTACAAACAAAATATATTTTTCGGATAATATTAGATTAATTATTAACTATGTTGTCCACATTACCGATGACAACTGCACTGCAAACGAAGTTTGCACTGCAGTTGTTCAACATTCAACACAAGAATAAGAGTAATTTTACGAAATACTATAGGCCAAGAATTATAAATAAAATTGCTCAATTTAATGAACGCATGATAAATTATTTCGCAGATGCTAAAGTGCCAAGAATTTAGGCGAGTTTAAATTTGTTTAAAATATTTAATCAGTTATTACAATATATGTATTCATTAAAACATTCAGTTAAAAATATATACATTTTATCGAACTCCTTATGACGTCCCTGTAAAATTGTAAAATTGAACAGGAGTCGTTACTGACCTAGAGATCTACTTGTATGCCAACACTTAAGATGAAATACGTTATTAAGATTTGAGTGCCTTAAGTATGAGTCAAGACAGTGTCGTTAACCCGCATCTAGCGTAATTAAATTATGTTAGTTGTTATTTAACTTTCTGTATTATACAAATTGAAATAATTTAGTCTACTAAATTATAACATAAAAAATATTAGCTTACCGCATTGATGAAATTTAATTATAAACTGTTGCTGTATTTAAAAATTTTCACTGTATAAACTTATTGAATTACGCGGGCTTCTGAATAAAGATTGGACACTACCAAATTTGTATTTATTACTCTTAGGACCAGTATTATAAAGAGCAAAACAAATTTCGTAATAGTAATTCTTTGATTAAATATAATAGATAAGTTTGGCATCAACTAAAATAACTAATCAGAGAAAAATAATGCATTTTGGTGTATTTTAGATCTTATGCTGTGTGACAAATGTAGTCTTTGTTGTTTCTTAACAGTTCTAATGGATTGAGGTAATGGAGTGGCACTCCATACCATTTTGTTTTTAGCAATATACAAGGGATTCACAGAGCTAATTGCAGCACTTGTTTCGTTATTTTCTGAATTACAGTCAATATTCGAATCTGAAATATCTGAGTCACTTTATGAATTGAGCACTTCACGAATATCATCTTCGTTCAAGTAACGTTGTTTCGCCATTTCGTTATACAGTATGAAATAAGCGTATGGATATTTAGAAAGCAAAACACAAAATGAACAAAGCAGTGTAAATTGGCATGCGTTTTCATAGCAAAATACAAAAAAAGGGGAATTCCACAACTAAATTTGTACTTATCAGTGGAGCAGACCGATAATAAAAAGCATTCAGTATGTGTTTCGTACTTGCTTGGACTGCATGTAAGTGTAAGCATAGGTAATAAAATGTCGTCGACACATAAATCGAGAAAACGACCGTTGTCAGATGAAGTGAATAAGTTTATTATGGATTCCCCGCACTTAATATACGATGGCTCAAAAATTAAATGTTTAGTGTGCAATACATATCTAATGTGTTGGTCAAAAACACATTGTAAAGAACACGTAAGCAGTTCGAAGCACAATAATAACAAAATTAATCGACAACAGTTTATACATGAACTATGTGTAATTATGATTGTGTGTACACTGCCGTTTACCTTGTTAAGTAATGATTCATTTATTTCATTTTGGAATAAATACGCGAATCAAACACTACCGAGCACGACAACGTTACGAAGGAATTTACCATCGGTGCGTAAACAGGTTGAAAATAAAATCAAAGCCGAACTGAAAAATAAAAAACTGTGGTTATGTGTGGATGAAACAACTGATAGCATAAAACAATCTGTAGTTAATGTGATGGCGCGTAATATGGAACCACATCAATCAACGTCTTCAATTTTATTAGCATCCAGACGACTAGAACAATGTAATTTAAACTTTCGAAAGACCAAGTATTAATGTTTATAGCCGATGGTGCTGCAACCATGTGTTCTGTAGGCCGGTCTCTTAGAAAATATTGTCCTTATTTGTTACATATTACTTGTAAACTCCATGCTCTATACCTTGTGGCAGAACAAGTTCGTAGATGTTATCCAGAGGTAGATGCTTTGATATCGAGTAAAAAGGCAGTATTCCTGAAATCTCCAAAACGTATTCGGAAATTTCGCGAATTGTGTCCCCATGCCCCTGAGCCACCACAGACGATTCTGACACGTTGGGGTACATGGTTACGGGCGGGGTTTTACTATCATGAACATTTTGAAAAAATTAAGGACGTGGTTTTATCATTCGATCTGAAAGAAAGTACAGCTATCAATACAAGCCAGAAAAAATTCCGAGATGCCCAGATTAAAAAGGATTTACAAAGTATTCGTGAGAATTACTTGGGACTAGAAGAAGCAATAACAAAATTAGAAAATTCGTCGCTGTCGTTAGAGGAATCACTGCAAATCGTTAAAGATGTTCACGCACAACTGTGTACTGTAGAAGACGCAAAAAGTGAAAGTATTCTAATTAAATTTGAAAGTGTTTTAGACAGAAATGCAGATTTTGACACCTTAACACGTATTTGTGAGGGCACGTCTACAGATGCGTTAAGTTGCTTAAAAAAGTATTTTGATTATGCGAATATAACATCACTAGATGTAGAACGCTCGTTTTCCGAATATAAACATATTTTTTCCTCACGTGGGACATGTTTTTCAGAAATAACCTTAGAAACGCAGCTGATGTTGAAAATATACACTCAAGTTCCTCCAGTTTGTTAATCCTTGGAAGACGCTTAAAACCGTAAGTGTTTTTTTAAATCCTCTGTTGTGCACACAGTAATTGATTTCATACATTTTCCATTTTATTTATAGATACATACAACGCTGCTATAATATGTACTATTCTTATTTTTCGCGTGTTTACGCATATTACTTTAATAGCAGAATAACCAAATGTATATTTAATTATTTCTGATAGAATAAATGTCTCTACTTCTATACTTATATCGGTAACAAGCTCATGTTGCGTCTCTATTCTATCGCATATTCTAATCTCGTATATTACGAATTACGCTCTCATATCGGCGCTCATAGCGCGCACCGAAATTGTTCTGCTCTACTTATCAGTTGCGTTGTGATTATGATAGAAGATGTCACATCGCACGATACACAATAATATTAATTAAATATATTAACGAGGTATTCAATCAAATTACATAATTATATTGGATTAAATTTTTACTTTTACTGAAACATGTAGTACGGACCAAATGGTCTTTTAATCTAGGATTCGTATATTTTTTTAAAATCGAACAGCAGGGTTAATGACGCACCGGAGAAATGTTTAGTGCATCTTTATCTGTATACTAATCTTTCTTAATCCATATCCTTCTTTTGGCTTTCGGTGTCGAGGGGCGAAACGCGGTCTTTTTTTTTACTAGTCACCCATCCAGCAATTGACCATAGTAAGGCTTGTTTTACTATATAAATCGTAATACTGTTACCTTAGCTACGATGTAGTACTGTCGAATTTGAAAATTTTGAAACTCGTATGAATTACCACTACTACTAGTAAATAGAATTGGGAAAGACCAGTTTTTGACTAATAGAACGCAAAATATTTCTAAACATAATAACGCTTCTATGACAAATAAAAACAAATTAGGAGAATTGAACTAGGAATTGCTAAATTCACCATACTCTCCAGGAATAACGCTTTCGTATTTTTGCCTTTGGAAAATAATATGCAGAACTAATGGTGATTAGTTTTTTCAGTAAATATATTTGAAGTTTACATTTGTTTTATTCAAAAATTACAACATAACCTTCCGACAGATCTAATACTTAAATAATAAATTGATTTATAGTAAATTATTATGTCAGTGACAGAATTTAATAAGCATTGTTTAAGGGGGTTGTAACGAAACGTGCAAAGGAAATTATTTTACAATTGTTGGCCAATTTGATATTCGTTTATTAATACAAAATTTACTTGGTTTCTTCTGGTTTATTTTCAAACAGTTTCAATATCAAGCAGAATAGCTTGCTTAGGAAATGTTATTACACCCGTATCCATTTCTAAGGGAACTTTAACATTTGGATTTAATTTAAACTTATATTTTCTTATCAAGTTGGTTATTCCGACTTTAATTTCTTGTTTGCCGAATACCTTCCCTGAAATATCAACCTACATTAGCTCTACTGCCACGTGTTTTTGCCATAAACACTTACCAATGCAATCCCTAGGTCCTTCACCAAACGGTATAAAAGAGAATGGAAGAATTTTTCTCTCATTTTCCTCTGAAAACCTCTCTGGATCAAATTTATTTGGTTCAGGAAAATATTCGGCATCATAATGTAGACCAAAAATTGAAATTACTAGATTAGTGTCTTTTTCGATTATAATATTTGAGTTTGGAAACGTAAAATCTTTTACGCATTTTCTATTAATCATTGGAATTGGTGGATACTTTCTTAAGACTTCTAAAATGTTACAGTATAATTAATTTTTAATAATATAATTTTAAAAGAAGGATTGCACCTACCACATAAAACCATATTTAAATATTTCATGTGCATAATAGCGTCATAAGTTATTTCACCATTATAAAGTTCAAGAATTCTAAAAATTTCTTCTCGTAATTTCTCTTGAATATTTTGATTAAGTGCCAGTTCAAATAAAAAAAAAGTTATTGTTACAGCTGATGTTTCGTAACCACTCAGAAAGAACATGAAACATTCTGCCTTTAATTCATTAATATTTATTTTATCTTTATCTAACATTTCTAAAAGCACTTGGAGAAAGTCATTCCTGGTAACAATATTCTCTTTTCTGTATATAATAGTTTCATCTATCAAAGATTCTAAGATCTCTGCGTGCTTTTTAGGATAAAAGGGAACACCTAAAAATCTTGCCATATTTTGAAAAGCGTTACAGAATATCACTTTAGCGAACGAGAAAGTTCCAAGAAGAAGGTCTTCAAGTAATTTGTAAAACGTATTGTCTTTAAAACTATTACATTCTAGTCCGAAAGCACAAGATGCTGTTAGGTCCGTTGTAAAACGACTAGCGCAATCTCTTGCATTTAATGGTATCCCTTTCGAAATGTGTTCCTCAACGTGTTCTTCCATAATTTTCGAAGCTTTTACCATTAAATTAAATATCAGTTTCATTTTAGTAGACGTGAAATTTGGCGTCATCTTAGTTCTTAAAATTCTCCATTTATCTCCATCTATCGTGCCTATAAATGCAGAAATTGGTTGGTCCTTTTCGTTGTAATAAAAACCTCTGGCGCTA
The DNA here is from genome assembly GCA_935421215.2 of Melolontha melolontha. NCBI lineage: Eukaryota > Metazoa > Arthropoda > Insecta > Coleoptera > Scarabaeidae > Melolontha > Melolontha melolontha. The sequence continues at coordinate 156,755,191 of OW285238.1, forward strand.
AAGTTGTGAAAATTTTGAACGAGCACATGTTTGATGTATTTAGGATCTACAGGCATGAAAATTGGACAAATGTAAGCATAAATACCTCCACCTTTTGCTCCCATTTCTTTAATTTTTTTATGGAATTCCTGGAAATGAGCTGCTAAACTTAATTTATTTACGAAAGGATTGTGAAAATTTCCGAATGGAATTGATGGTTCTAAATATGGAATATTTCTTCTCTTCCAGTGTGATAATGACCATTTCATGTAAACAGTTACAAAAGACAAAATAATTATGAATATTGCAATAGAATAAGCTCCATGGAATTCAATCATTTTCTATTCTATTAACACTTTTTATGTATTAATTATAAACTAGCTTCGGAAACATACATTTTATTACTAATTTCTTTAAACATCAGACGGCTATTATTATCTTTAACTTTTGTACTTTAAATAATCGGAAAACAAATAATTTTTATCCTTAATCGATGTCAGAGATATGACCATGACACAATAATATTTGGGCTTTAGTGATATCAACGAATTGTTTCTTTGTTTACATTCACATACAAGGAATCTTGAAGTGTGACGAAATTTAACATTTTGTAGATCTTTCGTTGTTGTTTTCAGAGAATGTGAACGTACTCTTAATGATTAAAGATAAAATTAAAATAAAATACATCTTCTAAATATGAATGCTAAACAAAAATATTTCTTTATTTATTTCGTGCTAGCTGCCCGTAGCCCGGCGTTGCTCGGCCACATTCTATAGAAAAAATAAAATTTCCTTTGTGTTAATTGCCATTAGCCGATATAAAATTTTTGTTTATTCTCTAGCTAAACAACGAATCTATTATATTTTATTATAAACAATCTATTACTTCAATGCCTTTGTTGGAATTAAAGGTTTTTCTAAATTCTCAACTAAAGATGATCTGCTGCGATCCGTCAATAATAGCTTGTATGCTGAAAAACTTCGATCAACGTTAACTAATGTAATTGGCGCATATTTATATTTGCAGGTAATTGTTGGACTCGTCTCAATAGTTTCATCGTAGTTTCCTTGAAACACACGGGATATTCTACTAAGCTGATTAAAGCCCTTGTTTTTCTCTATAACTCAGTGACGGCTCGTGTTAAAAATTTTAAGGTGTTCTGCAAGTTTTACAAAAAAATTTACCTTGCACGGGCAGTAAGAGGTTGTCTCCCATCGATCTTATCGTGCTTTCTTCGCCTTCCGCACTGAAGTAATGGATTTCTGGAACGATTGTCAATTGTCACACAAAAAAATAAGAGTCACTAAGCACTACTTTACTAACAAATTATTTCTTGTAGTATATATGTTGAGCACTTGTGAAATTATTACACTATTAAACTTAAATAAAACACCTTATATTTCACAAACAATAGTATATTAACTATATGTACATTTCATGTGCCCTGCACACATCATCAGTAGTAACTAAATTTAAAAGACTTTTAAATTTAGTTACTACTGATGATGTGTGCAGGGCACATGAAATGTACATATAGTTAATATACTATTGTTTGTGAAATATAAGGTGTTTTATTTAAGTTTAATAGTAAATTATTTCTTATAAATTAAATCTATTCAACGTTCTTTTCGATTTGCAAATTTTGTTATCACTTTGTCATTAAAATTGTCTATTTCGGAAATAAACTTTTTTTCGATAGATAGCATGGAAAGAGATGTTAAACGATCTTCGGTCATTGAATTTCTGAGAAACGTCTTAATTCGATTTAGTGTTGAAAAGCATCGTTCGGCCTCTAATGTTGTCATGGGAGTTGTTATTACAATTTCTAATAATTTTCTAGTCTCCTTCAACGTATCTCCCAGATTGTTTTTTATTAAAAATTTTAGAAGAGGTAGTGCGCCTTTTGAAGATCTACAATCAGTTCTTGAGGAAATAACAGACAATTCAGTTCGTAATCTTTCTTTATCAAGGGTGGGATAATAGGAGCATGCGGAAGTGAGTTTGTCCTCAGGAAATTTACTGCAATACTCTCCAAAGCATTCCGAAAAAAAAGTGATGCCACTACTAGATGCTCTTTAAAATGAAATCGATCTTTTGCACAATTTAGAATAACATCACACACCTCTAAAGCCGAAATTCGATGATTAAATCTGCTGTTATTTGGACGTTTGCGTTTTTCTGGTGGTTGCTCATCGCTTATTAAATCTGATGCTTCACTTATGATGTTGTCAATATTATTACGAACTTGGCCTATACTGCGTTCAAAATTTTCGATAGCGTCTTTTACTAGAGTGGGTTCAATTTTTCTTTGCTGCAATTGATTAAACAGGATATCTACATGGGGCATTACATGATGGAAAAAAGTCAGCCAAAAATTGAAGATCGGATCATTTAATGTACGGCGAATAGAGGCGGCTGCACTACAGACTGTGTTGTTGGAGAATTGTTCTTCTATTTCTTCCATACACTCAATGAGAGAGGCCCTATTTTCGTACACAACATTAATGGTCCTGATATTAAAATTCCAACGGGTTGTAGCGCCGTGGGGGATCCTTCTCTTTACAATCTTGTTTAACACTTCTACTCGTTGGGAATTATTAAAAAAGCCGGGAATGTCTTGTAGATTTCCAAAAAATACACGTACTTGCGAATTTGCAGAAGCAGCTTTAGATATAATTAAATTTAATTGATGGGCATAGCAATGTACATAGCGCGCAAAAGGGTACTTTTTTTTAATCAATGCTTGAACGCCTGCGTGTTGTCCGCTCATCACCGCTGCTCCATCGTAACTCTGTGCAATCAGTTTGTTAGGTGAATTTTGAATTAAAGCATCTATGACACTTAAGATTGTTTTGCTAAGTGTTTCTGCATCACATTTTTCAGGAATGACGTAGTTCTAAAAACGTTCAATTGGCTCACCATCACGAACATATCTAAAAATAACTACCATTTGAGTTTTTGCAGCAACATCCGTTGTTTCGTCCGCCATGATCGCAAAAAACGGAGAATTATTAATTTCCTCAATTATTTGTTCTTGGCAGACTTCAAGTATGCACTGTAACAGATCATTCTGTATTTCTTTGAAAGTGCCTTTAAATACCGAACAATTTTTTAGGTGCTCACTTAGAGTTGCATCTAATTCAGCCGAAAAATTAATAAGTCCACGAAATATCCCCGGATTCTCGGAAGTATCGCTCTCATCATGTCCCCGAAGGGCCAAATCAAAAGCTCCACAAAATTTTATACAATTGATAATTTTTGATAAAATATAACGATTCTTTGACACATTTTCATTGTCTCTGTATATTTACCCAATAAGCAGAATCTAGTTGAGCCATAATTTTAGTTGACCCTAGTAACGCAAATTCCATACAATTATGAAGATGGCTTTTAGAATTCTCATGTCTTTTTATTTTCAAACTCAAGTGCTCTAGATCCGTGACCCCTATTTCCGTCCAAGCTTTATCGCCACCAAAAAGTAAACAGGGAAAACAATATAAAGCATTTTTTGGTTGCATCCACAAATCCATTCGTTTTTTGAATAAATATCGCTACTAAATTTACGTGTATAATTTTTCCCTCTACTTACACCAGTTTTTTCAATAGTGATATCTACTAATGGCCTATCATTTGCTTTTAATTTTATCTTTTCTTCGAATGAATATTTAAAGAATCTCTTCACATTAATTAAATTAAAGTCCACCTCCATAATACACTACACATACAATACATTATATAAATTGCCACCAATACACAAAAACAAGCACGCGCACTCTAATATTATTGTTTTTACGTTAAACTCGCCGCAGAGTAAAAAACACGCGAAAATATTAAATACCTATACCGAATCATGTGAAGGCGCTGGACAGAATGCAGCGAAGATGCTTGATAAATCACGCATTGGTTTTAGACAGCAGCGGGAGTAGCGGGCTGCGCGCGGGTGTTTGAAAGAGCTCTGTGCGCACGTTCGTGTGGACCAGATAAGGAACAAGTGAGCGATCGCGCGAATTAGGTTGGTTATTCCACTGGTCGCCTATTGTATATTATTTTATAATATACTATATATAACCGGCGTTAGTGTTGGAATTTCGGAAGCGAATATCTCGGCTTCTACTGATCGGATTTTGATGATTGAGGTGTCAAATTGTAGGGTTTGATGTCCTCTACAGGATGATGTAGAAAAATATGCAAATTTTTTGATATACAGGGGGAGAATTTTCACTACAATATGTTACGCTTTTATAAACATCAGAAATGTCGGAAAAATTATGTAAAATAAAACTAGTTATAACTAATACAGGTTCGCCCGCCCAATTTTTTGGGAGCTCTGCAGCCCTGCAGCGCTTATGCGCCAGCCGCCACTGCTATAACTTGTGTTAATTTAATTTTGTACCGCTCGTCTATGGTATCTCTCACAGTATACATTTTATTCTTGAAACTTTGAATCAATTATATCGATTCACTGAGTTCAACATCTTGGGTTTCAAGTTTTCCTAGTGTTTCACTAACTCTTGGCGCATTTGCGATTTATTTGGTATATCTTTGCAATATGTAATTGCTATCGAGTCGTTTGAAAAAGAGAGAATGAATTGACAGTGCCAGACTAGGTAACTTATCTTTGTATGCTTGAACCTCAGCGGTGCTTTAATAAATACTTTTTTTGTCAAATTGATCAATGAATTAATATCTGGAAATGTGTAACGTATTTCTTCTGTTACTCTGTTAACAGCACGGGTCAAACATGTTACGTGTATCAGATTCGGGTAAAAAATCTTCAAATTCTGTGATGACTTAACCATATATGTCGTACCATCCGATAACATCAGTAATACCATGTCACTTGGAACGGCATTCGACAAATAACACCTGGTTAAACTATAGTTTATAAATCTTATTATTGTTAATAATTTGTTTTCTCCAATTCTTTTGTACCAAAAATCCACAAACCATGTAAGTCGATGAGACCTATTGTTGCTGGTATTGACTCACCGACTTATTTGGTTTCAAAATGGTTGGTGAATGAATTCAGAAAGTTACCAGAAGAAACAGTTAGTTTATCGGTCAATAATTCTTTAGAATTTATTCAGAAAGTGAAAGATTGTCGTCTGGAGGATGGTGACATTCTGGTTTCATTCGATGTAACGTCTTTGTTTCCGTCAGTACCTATCCCAGAAACGTTAAAATATTTGTCTGACTTACTTCACCGCAATCATGTTGAAAAGGAAAAAATAAATGAATATTTGCAGTTAACAGGCCTCTGTATGGCCCAAAATTGCATCCAATTCGAAGGCAAGTTCTTTGAACAGCAACAGGGTACAGCCATGGGTAATTGCTTATCTCCATTTATCGCGAATTTATTTATGAGTCACTTTGAAATTGAGTTTAAAAAGACGGCCAGATATTTTCCAAACGTATGGGTCAGGTATGTAGACGATGTGTTTGCAATTTTTATACCAACAAGTGTGACTTAGATCATTTTGTAACAGAATTAAATTCAAAATTTCCTAGTATTAAATTCACGGTTGAAAAGGAAAACAACGGACGTTTACCATTTTTAGATAACTTAGTAATTAGGAATGACAAAAACTTAGAGTTTGATATTTACCGAAAAGAAACCAACGTCAACAGATTTATAACTGCAGATTCAAACCATACTTTTCAGCACAAGAGTGCCTCTTTCAATTTTCTTATCAATCGTTCGTTAAGCATACCATTGACAAAGGATAGATATGAAAAGGAATTAACTTTAATTAAGAACATCGCGAGGTACAACGGTTTCGATTCAGAAATAATAAACAAGCTAGTTAGAAAACATAAGGTAAGAAAAACAATTCAGGATTCCACATGTTTTCTACCTCAAATTGATTCGAGCAAAAAATTTTTTAGCTTACCGTTTCACGAAACTACGAAAAATTTAAATAAAACCTTTAGACAGTATAATCTTCAAGTAGCATTCCGGTCGAATAACTCCTTGAAATCTCTTTTAAGCCACGCGAAAGACAAAGTTGAGGTAAACAATAAATCTGGAATCTATGAAATAAATTGTAAGGATTGTGATAAGAAATATGTCGGCCAAACAAAGCGTTCGTTTCTAACTCATTATAAAGAACATGTTTCGCATTTTAGATTCAATAGGCCGGAAAAATCAAGTGTTGACCGACATATTCTTGAATCAGGTCACAACGTAACATCTGACTGTCTGAGATTAATAAAAAACGTCACTAGCCCCCGCGAATTAGATAGTTTTGAGAGCATGTTTATCTTTATACCAGGTTCATCTTTATTCGAGTTAATTGACAGTTAGTTGTTATTAAACCAAAAAAAGATAGGAAAACCATTAACAAATTAATCTAATTCTATGTAATTTTTTAAATTTCGTTTCGTTACAACATTAGCCTTTAACAGATATTATGACTCAATATTAATTTCTAAATGACATATATAATTTAAGATGAGTTTTATAATGGTTTCTTTATGTATATTAAATTAGGGTGTCCCCTTTGTGTAATTTTCTAAAGGGTCTTTCTATAGAATAAAGCATTAATTGGTTAATGGCCTCTTAATGCATGTACGTATTTAAGTAGGGTTTTTCCAATAAGGTAAGTTCTGTAGTATTCAGGTTTTTAAAAATTTTAAAATTTAGTGTTAAACGAGAAGCCGTGCAATATAGCGCTCAGTTAGTGTTGTGGGTTTTTTGTGCTTTCAAGTGTTACACTACTTTTTCTACTGAGGATGACAACGTGGTTGTCGAAATACGTATATAGAATTGTTAAATTCTATTGTGGTAAGGGTTTTTAATTTTTTCATTCTTTTGTACCAATTAAAAAAGGATTGGCCAACTCCGCCTGGGGCAGCTGTGGGGTGGATTGAGTAGCTCCATAGCTGTCACTGCCGGTCCCAAGCCCGGATGAAGGAGGAGGGTTGTAGCGGTAGGCCAGCTCCCTGCCCTACGGAAAAAAACATACCTGCTAAAAAACCTAATCAATTGCCTCGGAATGGGACGGATAACACACAAGGACGAACCAAGCTAAGAAAACGGACAGCGATATGCGGTACATGGAATGTACAGGGCCTATCCAACAAAATAAACGAAGTTGCCAGCGAATTGAAAAATCTCCAAGTAGACATCGCGGTTTTAACAGAGACGAAAAAGAAAGGAAAAGGATCGGAAAATTGGGGGAGTTACGACCACTTTTACAGCGGAGTACCCAAGGAAAGCAGAGCTAAGCAAGGAGTATCCATAGTAATCCACAGGAGAATGAGAAAGTTCATCTCCACATGGGAACCGATTAATGAAAGAATGATAAAGATGAATCTGAAAATATTTGGATATAATGTGACTATCCTGGGAATATATGCCATTAATGACGACGAACTAGTCTACAATAAAGACTCATTTTATGAAAAACTAAATGAGGAAATAGGAAAAATAGGAACATCAAGAGAAATAATACTTCTAGGAGACCTAAACGGCAGAACAGGAAGAAAGCAGAAGGACCTGGTTGTGGGAAAGTATGGAGAAGAAGTCGTCAACGATAATGGAAGACGGTTAATAGAAATATGTGAACAAAATCAGTTGACCATTCTTAATGGTCATTTTCAACATCGCGAGATCCATAAATACACATGGACACAGCCAACAAGGAATCTAAAAAGCGTTATTGACTACATAATAATTAAACAAAAATCCAGACTGAAGTTCCTAGATGTAAGAGTTTAGAGAGGTGCCTCATGTAAAAGCGACCACTACCTACTAAAAGGAACACTAATGTCACCAATAAGAACAAAAGAAGAACCGGACAATCCCAAAAAGAAGGGTGAAATAATAAACGAAGAAACCCCAAAAAGATTTAAAATTAACAGCCTCGAACACGAAAGTACAAAACTACTATACAACTTCAGACTGGACAGCAAAATTCAGAATACAGAATTCACAAACATAGAAGAAGAATACGAATACATAAAGAGGGGTATATGCTCAGCGGCAGAGGAAGCATTGGGTTACGAGGAAAAACGAGGAAAACAGAAAAAACCATACTGGTGGGACGAAGAAGTTGAATACGAAATAGAAGAAAAAAGGAAAAGGTACCACGTATATTTAAGTTCGAAAGCTGTGGAAGACAAGGAGAAATACAAGGAATCGCAAAGGAGAGTACGGAAGAAAATAAGCGAAAAGAAGAACAACCAATGGGAAAGGACGTGTTCAAAGATCAATATATACATTGGAGGAAGGAAGAGTACAGAAAGTTGGAGGCTCCTCAAAAGTATGAGAGGAGGACGCACGAAGGACATAATCTCACCTACAACACCAGAAAAATGGAACAAGTACTTTGAAGAGATGTTGACAGAGGACAGACCTCAATTCAAAGACATCCAAAACGAAAACCAGGGGATTGTTATACAAGGATCCCCAATTAGGATAACTGTGGCGGAGGTTAAAGAAGTCTGTAAAAACCTAAAAAATGGAAGAGCCCCAGGACCAGGTAATATTACTAATGAACTGCTAAAATACGGCACAGATAAACTCTACGGACTATTAAGAAATTTATTCCAAAGATGCCTTAACAGGCACGAAGTACCAACGGAATGGAAGACATCACACCTTACGACGATACATAAAAAAGGGGACAAGAGTAACTGTGACAACTATCGGGGAATAGCCGTTACAAGTGCTATAAGTAGAGTTTATGGGAAAATCTTAAAGAACAGGATAGAGAAAGAATATGCCAATATGGAGGCAGAAGAACAAGCAGGCTTCAGAGCAGGAAAATCCACAATTGATCACCTGTTTACGCTAACTCAAATTTTAGAAAAGAAAACAGTACGAAATCAAGAGGTACATCTCCTGTACGTAGATCTGAAAAAGGCTTACGACAGTATACCTTTAGTAAAACTATGGGAGGCTCTTCAACATACCAACATAAACACGGAAATAATAAAAGCCGTGAAGTCTTTATATACGGGTTCCACATCTAGAGTCAAAACCAACGAAGGATTAACATCCGGATTCACAATAACCAAGGGTCTTGTTGCTGTATATCTCCGACACTATTCAAAATATACTTGGAATATGCACTAAAGACATGGAAACGGAAATGCAATAACATGGGAATGCCAGTGGATGACGACACGACAGTATATACCCTTTCTTTTGCGGACGACCAAGTAGTTATTGCACAAGATATACATGACATGGAATATATGAGCCGAAAGCTCATCGAAGAATACGGAAAATGGGGCCTGGATGTTAACATAGCAAAAACAGAATACATGTGCATAGGCGGACAGCAGGAAGACCTACACCTAGCAACGGGACAGATCATCAAACATTGCAATATATACAAATACCTAGGAATGAAAATATCCAAGGATGGGACACTAGATGAGGCAATATCAGACAGAAATATACAGGGAAGAAGAGCTACTTCCATGCTGAACAGTATTCTGTGGGACAAGACCATTACAAAAGAAAATAAAAAAAGGATTTACAACTCCATCGTGAAAAGTATATTAACATATAGCTCGGAGGTGTGGCCGATAAAAGAAAAAACAAAAAGAAAGATAAAAGCCACAGAAATGGACTTCTGGAGAAGAGCGGCAGGAAAATCCCGGAGAGATAGAGTCCCAAATGAAACCATTAGACAAGAAATGGGAATACAACATGACATTATAGATGACATTATAACCAAACAGCTAATATGGTATGGGCACGTCCAAAGAATACCAGAACACAGAATCCCAAAGAAAGTGCTAAACTGGAACCCCCAAGGAAACCGAAAACGAGGAAGACCGCGCAGAAGCTGGAGAGACGGAGTGGATAAAGAAATTCGAGAGACGGATCTGGAGGAGGGCCTATGGACGAACAGAGGGGAATGGCGATTAGGAATCGGAAGACGTAAAACGTTGCATTTTCATATAATCTCAGCTTTAGTTATTTAATATTTATTTATGCAACAAGTGCGTTATGGGTATTACATTGCTCTGAGGTCGATCTTAATTCACCCCGAAGGCCTCTGGCCCGAGGGATGAATGTCGATCGAGGGCCAGATTTTTACAATGGCCTTTTTTTACTATGACTTTAAATTATAATTTCTATTGAATTTTATTACTATTCTCGTAATATATACTGTGCGTGTAAAGTCAAATGTAAGGTTCAACAACAGATCTTCGGTCGAACAACGAATTTTTTATCTTAGATTAAGGCAAATTGAAATTGATTAATTAATTAATTGTCGTAATTTTGATGCATTTTGCAGACTAATTTAATTCATCTGATTTTTGTGTTTTAAGTTGATTCAGTATAAACTCATGTAGTTTCTTTTTTTTTTGTAATATGTTCAATAATTTAATGATCTGATATACCGGGTGTTCATATCCGCAGTGTCAATTTTTCATAACTTAAGTTTTATATATTATTATTTGTGTCTTGAGAGTCACTTGTTATTTACTGGTTAATTACATTGTTAATTACTGTTTTTTTTTAAATTTTTACAATTACGAATTAACTATTTCCGATTTCTTTTTTTATGTATTTAGGTACTCCTTCCTTTAGCTTAGTTGGCGTTTTGATACAATTTAGTAGTCTGTAAGCGTATGCGCCTACGAACGAGCAAACTCTTTTCTTAGTTTTCAGTTTCGAGCCTTCGAACGTAAAACTAATTGTAAGTGGCGCTATCTATCATTTGTTTTAGTTAATTCACACCCATCTCCACTGACTAGACTACTGATTTGGACAACTTATTGACCATCTTCATTACGTCAGAACTGCGCCTGTAGGCGAAAGGTAGCAGAATAAAACCCCTTACCACAATTAATACTCGTATCTTAAATACGAATTTCGACAACTAAGTAGTCATCCTCAGTAAGTAAAATTAATAATCACAGTATTGAACATGTGGCACAGTGAAGCTAATATAAAGCAAATCGCGAAACACTTGCATACATGGACGCCTCGTAAAGTGTTTTGCGATTTTCTTTGTATTAGCTTTACAGTGAGAAAAACAATAGATTGAAGAGAGCAGAAATTAACCAGAAATTAGAAGGAAAGATGAAATTAGAAGGCTTGCTACAAAGTAATTAGGATAGGTAGAAATGGAGAGAAATTTGAAGCGAGAATCTAAGTGATTTCACCCGACGACTTGTACCATTAAAAGAGTAAATAGACTTAAGGATAGGTGAGGAAGGAAGAAACGAAAATGTAACAAAATAAAGCTGTATTTTTATATTATTATACATATTTTACAATATGCTATAGTCTTAAACATAATTATTATGTTGTACATAAATATGGTTATATATTTGTCCTTTTAAAAGTTCTTTTGTCGCAACGAAAGTTGTATATTTCTTGATTTCAATTTTTCTTTCTCTTTTAAAAAAAAGTAATTATTAACATACAGTGTGTCCGCGGATGAACTTCCATACTTGCAAATTTCGAAAAAATCGCTCTTCATAAGTTTTTGTCTGTTATATAAATATGATTCACGTTGAGAAAATTATATTTTGTTGAATGGGGTGCTCAAGAAAAACAAAAATTCAGATTTTAAAAATCAAAAAATTTTAAATTAAACTTTATTAAAGCAACAAAATGAAAGAAATTAACAGAAGAAATCAATAATATTTTTATTTAACTTAATACGCTAAAGTATATTACCAAAAATTAAAATTTTATTCAATAACCCTCCTACGTCAACGCATTTTTTCCATCTTGTTTCTAAATATTATTAACATTGTGAATCACTGTGGCAACGGTATCTGTGATTTTATTTTTCAAAATCCCAATATTATCTTGCAAGTCAGTGGCATACACTTTTGACTTAAGATACCCCCATAGAAAATAATCCATTGCGGGGAGGTTCGGGGTCCGCGCTGGCCAATGTATCGATTCACGGCGATCTATCCATTTTTCGGGAAAATGTTTATTAAGCTAATTTGTGACAATCATTGCACTATAATCCGGGTAGCCACTTGTTGGAATATCATATTTCTTCTAAATTCCAAATTTTCTTCTTCCAATTGAGGCAAAAAATATTCATTAAGTATTTCCAAATAATAAATTGCGTTCAGCCTTCCTTCCAGGAAAAATGGACCAATTATTTTATTGTATGTTAACGTACACATACGTTGACTTTCTTAAATTTCTGGTTATTTGTACACATCTTAAAGTGGGGATTTTCCTTTACCCAAAAGCGACAATTTTGACTAGAGATTATCCTATTTATTGTGAACGTAGATTCATTACTGAATATGATATGATGGTGAAAATAAGAATTTTAATCGGTATGCATCATCGCCTTCTTGATGTTTATGAATAAAGATTGGTTTAAATGCGTGAAATTTATTCGTGGACAGAATGTTTTGTTCGTGAGTTTTAGATATACCACCTATCTGATTCGCTCTTGCCTAAAAGGAAGTCGAGAATTATTGCGAAGTGATTGTAGTACTAAAATTGTTGCAGTAATTGTTGTCGTAAGCCTTTTCACATCTTTTACATCATCATACAGATAAAATTTACGTACCGAGTTTCTTAAAGTATTTACCGAAATTTGTATACCTAGAAATCTCTGATGGAAAATATCAATTGCGTATTTATAGGACACTTCTCCAATACCATAACACTTGATCAAGTAAATGCGCTGCTCAAGATCTTCCTGAAGATATCAGTTGACAAACGTTATGAATTGTCAATGTAATCAAATATCAATGACTTTTAGAAATGTCAGTGAATCATTATTTAACAGCAAGAATCTTGATGTATTAGATATTATTCTCAAAATTAATTCAACCAAGTCCTATGAGAAAACTTTATTTGAATTTTTGATTTCTCATGTTAACTCTTTCAGGAGCCGTGGTACAAAAAATAAACCACCCAAAATTTTGGATAATGTGCGCGGTGGTACTGCATTCGTACCACATATTTGATAAGTTTCTCCTATTCTTGCCGTTGGTGCAATATTGAAACCACCAGGTAGAAAGCTTCTTTATATAATGAACTCTCTCAATCACAGAGGACGCTGGCGGTTTCGTTTTGGAATTTTGTTTGTATTACATTCTTGTGATTCTTGCCCTGTGTTGGAGGTTAGATTTTGTGTGGAGACTGTTAGTGATTTATAACAATATTTATTTATAAACTGAGAAGAGTTTGTGCCACCAGCATTAAAGTTTAATACTGTAAGTATACATTTCGCACAATAAACATTTTAAATTTTAAACTTTTGTAGTAATATTTATTGTAAACATCGCTGTTCTGATATTGTACCACCGCCCTCATTCATCTTATTCTTTCAGGACATTTTTCAAAATGTTCACTAGAAATAACATAGATATTGATGAAGTAGTATTGAACGGCATGACAGTGGACGACTTACTGGATGAACTGAATGCAGATGATGAATGTTAGAGTATTCCTTTTGATCAGGAGTCGATAGTCAATGATTTAGAAAACAATGTAGATTGTATTGTAGATGAAGAGGATATTATGGTTGCAAAATATTCTGATACAGACAGCGAATCAAATCTACCTTTGAATATGCTAAAAAATAGAATTTTAGCAACAAATATGCAAGCATTATCATCGAAAGACAGGAAAGTTGTTTGGAGCAAAAACGACAGTCCACCAGAAAACCTTTTGCAATTTCAAGATTCCTACGAGCCACCAGACTTTATACAAGAATTAGAAGAAAAAACTCCACTTACCCTCTTTAATTTGTTTTTCACTGATCGTGTAATAGAAAGTTTGGTATTTCAAACAAACTTATATGCCCAGCAAGAAGGTAAACCATATAAACCTACTAATGTCGATGAAATGAAGACATTTCTAGGTATTAATTTAATGATTGGGATAAAAACAGTTCCCAGTTACCGTGATTACTGGTCTACTAAAGTATTTACATAATCCATTTATAAGTTCCTTGATGCCGGTAAAAAGATTCAGTTGGTTGCTGTCACATTTACATGTGAATGACAATTATTTGCTGCCATCGCGCGGTGACCCGTCTTTTGACAAATTATATAAAATTCGTTCACTGATTAGTGAATTGCAAAACAATTTTTCGCAATGTTTTTTTCCATCTAAACATGTGGCAATTGATGAGTCTATGATTCGATTTAAAGGTAGGTCATCAATAAAACAATATCTACCAAAAAAAACCAGTAAAACGTGGGTATAAAGTATGGATGATGGCCGACCAAATGGATACTGTCTCAAATTTGATATATACACTGGGAAAAGTGGTGATGGTACCGTAAGGAACTTAGGAGCATGTGTTGTCAAAGATCTATGTACAGGCTTGAAGCATAAAGGTCACCATGTGTATTTTCACAATTATTTTAATAGTGTTTATCTTATGGAAGACCTAAAGCAAAAGGGCATTTATGCCTGTGGAACGGTAAATATTACTAGACAAAATATGCCAACCTTCGTGACTGACAAACAAATGAAATGTGGTGAATTCGATTATTGGATTAGTGAAAGTGGTGTACTTGCTGCCAAATGGAAACACAAAAGAAGTGTCCATTTACTTTCTAATTATCACCGTTCCCAAGAGACGGGTGTGGTCAAAAGGAAAAATAAAAATGGAATTGTTGAAGATGTTCCCTGTCCTCAAATCTTAATTGATTACAATCAACATATGAATGCAGTTGACAAATTTTACCAAATAAAGCCAACGTATGAAATAAATAGGAAGAGCCACAACTGGTTGCATAGAATATTTTTTTATCTACTGGATGCATCTATCGTAAACGCATTTTGCATTTGTAAGTCGCTAGATGGACCTCCAATGCTAATGAAAGACTTCAGGCTCTCTGTAATTGAGGCACTTATTCAATGGCCTTCAAGAAAAAGAAGCCTCTCGGAGATTCCTGTAACAATAAAAAAACACAAGCCATATGTACCTAAGGAAGTGAGGTCTCGCGAAGCAGCACATAAACCCGTCCATGGTACCAGGAGCAGATGTGCATTTTGCAGCACAAAAATAAAGCAAATTAGAACTAACTGGCAATGTACAGTATGCAATGTACCGTTGTGCTTAACAAAATAAAAAAATTGTTTTCTACTGTATCACCAATAATTTTGTTTAATACGTGCGGTGGTTCAAAATTTGTACCGCCTATGTATTTTTTTAATAAAAATTGTTTTCTCTAATTTGTGTGTTTCACTAAAATCTAAGAGCATTTATACAATATATTCAACATTTGTTTTTTATAATTTTAATTTTTTTCAATTCCTGCCCAGGTAAGGCAAATTTTGTAGTGCACGCTCTGCCCCTGAAAGAGTTAAGCTCTTTTATTTCAGTACTTCAAAAAAGTTTTTGATTTTTTAAATCTACATTTTTGTTTTTCATGGCCACCCTGTAGAACAAAATCGAATTTTCTCAACGTGACTTGAAGTTATATAACAAGCAAAAGAACTTCTGAATTATAATTTATTTCGAAAAATTGAAAATAAGTTTCTTTACAAGTATAGTTAAGTCCATCCGCGGACACACTGTATATTACGTAACAAAAGTGTAAAAGGTTAATTTTCAATTTGAAAATTTAACATATTGAATATGTTTTTTATGTAATAAGCCTTACAGACACATACACATTTTAATTGTTATACAACAATTATTTTACTTCTACATATGGTTTTGGGTTATTCTTTCAACATCTAAAAGAATGGTTTGTTTGGGGTTTGGAAAGAAGCTATTATCAAATTCCAAAGGGAGCTTGACTTGCGAATTGAGCTTAAATCGATAATTTCTCAGTAGACTTATAATTCCAACTTTACTCTGCTGTTTGCCAAATCTGTCGCCTATAAAGAAAGCATTATGTTGCGCTTCCAGTTAAAAAATTTTTATGGTGGAACTCACCTAGGCAATTCCTTGGTCCTTCACCAAATGGCATATATGTATATGGAGTTATATTGTTTTTATTCTTTTCCGAGAATCTTTCCGGGTCGAATTTATCTGGATTTGGAAAATATTCTGGATCATTGTGTAGACCAATAATTGGAATTACCACATTCGTTCCTTTTTCAATAACGATATTCGTGTCGGGCAACGTGAAATCCTTCACGCACTTTCTATTTAGAATTGCAAATGGCGAGTGCAAACGTAGGACTTCTAAAAAATAAAATTAGAGGTTTATTAGAGTATTATGATTCTAGGTTGTGGACTTATTGTATTAATGCCTTAATGCAGAAGGAACAATAACATAAAATATTTAATATCTATTTTTCTTTTCGCATTATTGTCTATAATCCTTTACATTTGTTTTGTTAAGAAGTATTTAGAAATATAACCAGGACCTTTAGAGGTAGCAATAAAAATAATTTAAAAAAAAATTAAAGTATATTTGTTTTTTAATATGGTTTCCTTGCCTTAATGAAAAATACTTATTCCAAAGTTTGTACATGTTTCCAGAAAATGGACGGTCATTTTGAAATAGGTTTTAGATGAAACAAAATATCAAGAGAAGCTGAAAATGGTAGCGAGCTCTCAGTGTATGGAAATGCTAATAACAAATAGCGGAAGAATTGGTGAAGAAATAGCAAAAGAATCTAATATTGTTTAATGTATAGTTTATATTTTTGGTTCCGATATTTTTATGACAACAGTTTTTTGCTATGTGCTTTATATTTTTATTTTTATCTTTTAACGTAATGTATATCGAGATAGTTTATATTTTTTGGTGTTAGCATATTCATTAATATATTGTGGGTCCAGTTAATCTTAAAGCTTCTCCTGAAGAAGTAACCAATGGTTACGAAATATAGAGGTTGAAATAAATGAGTTTTTATTTGGCAGACCGCTTACCTGATTTAAATAATTATTATATATATAGATAATTTCTTAGCCGTTCATTTAATATATA